>CM038470.1:51359592-51917193 GCA_021464415.1 Lonicera japonica
GACAATTGCAATCTTACTAAAAACGGCAGCAACTGTACCTTTAATGCTATGCACCAAAAATTCCGAATCAATTAGCTTCCTCTCATATCTAGCCCAATTCGCCAATTTCCAATATATATATATATGTATATATATATCTGTACTAATTAATCGTACATGCACGATTTGTGTGTGACTCGAATATATGTAATTTAAAAGGAAAATTAGGTATGAGCGATAAGTGGTTTAGCTCTTAAGCACAAATAAAATCTTGCCAGTTTGAATCTTGTTGTATGCATTAGGGTAAAATTGTAAATTCAAAAGTATGATGGAGCTTCACTGGTGGTTGAAGTGTCTATTGGCTTTATCTTTAAACAAGATGTATTTGTATTTACGTAAGACCATATCTATCTAAATATCCAAACTACTTGTGTAGCCACTAGCCATAAATTAAACAACTTAAAGTTACTTAATTGTTTCGCATGAATATTTATTCGTTATGTTCATAAAATACATTAACATGTGATGGGTTAATTATTTCATCCAATGAATACAAGTACATGTGCCACTGGAGTTGCTTTTATATGGTCAAGATTCTTGAGAGAGATTGCACATTAGATGGATCAGAGCAATGTTTTAAAAGGCGCGAGGTCGGTTTGAGGCGTTTAGCCCGGGTGAGGCGAGACATAGGCCTCAAGGCGCATTAAGGCGTAAGCCTCACTTTTTAAAAAAAATCCTAAAAAATTACAAAACTATCATAATATTGATAATCATTACTAAAATTGCAAATAACTTCACAAATACAATAACAATCTCAAATCATCACACCAAAATAACAGATAACAATGTCAGTACAAAATTAAAGTCATACATCACCATAAAGTCATCAAATAACAAATAGTTCACTACAAATTTACAAACTAAAATTCAATACAACTACAATAAATTTTAATCATATATAAAAATCAAATAATATCCATATATACTAATATATATCACATATTAATAGATGGCAAGTACTTATATAATTAAATTCAGTGTTTTAAAAGGCTTTCGCCTTTACGCATCAATGCTCGCCTCGGGGCTCTTTTTCTAGAAAACGCACTAAAGCTCATTAACAAGTGCGTGATGCACAAAAGGCTTGCACCTCTTTGCGCTTTACTACGCCTTTTTGTACCCCTCATGTGCATTTTACGCCTTTTGGACGCTTTTTGCATTTTTTTCTCTTTGCTGCAACTTTTACATGTATATACAGTTTTTTGTCCATAAATTCATATTGATTGTTGCTATATAGATATAAATTGATAATTATACTTATTACTGCTATATGTATGAAACCTCAACTTAAAATTTCAACTTTTTGCTGTTATATGCACTCTTATTGCCATTAGAAAACATAAGCAAGAAAGATAAGACAAAGTGCTTAGTGTATATTTATCTATTTGCTTATTTGAATTTTATTTGTTACTTCAAAAGGTGATTATGCGATTATTATTTATTTCTTTTTAGTTTTAGAAGTCTCTTTTAATTATTTCTTGTTTTTTTAATTTAAATATATAATGCACGAAAGGCTTGCGCATTAGCGCCTTGAGGCTTACACCTCGCCTTTCAACAAGAAAACGCCTTAACCTACGCTCTCGCCTTTTAAAACATTGATTAAATTTAATTTTTCATATGTAGTAGCCAAATCACCAAAGAGCAAATTGAAAAAAAAAATGATAAGAAGTTTTTTAGGGCTTGGATTTCAAACTTGAAAGAAGAAGAAGAAGAAGAAGAAGAAAGAAGTATATAGAGAAGAAATGCCAAAAAACTTACAAAGAGAGAAGAAGAATGATGTATTTAGGATTTTAGGGCTTGGAATGAAGAAGAAAGTTGTTATTTCGTTGTGGGGCTAGGGTTTATTTCTAAGTACTTAAAAAAAAATTCAAAACTATGTAGTTTTAATAAGTAACGCCTCACACATGCCTCACAGAGAAGAGGCATAAGCCTCAAAAAATGATCAAATATTCACGCCTCAGTGCGTTTTTCTGACACCTCGCCTTGAGGCGCGCCTCGAGGCGTGCGCCTCAATGCCTCTTAAAACACTGCACCAAAGTACTTAATCTCGGTCGTTTTAGTGAAATTGGATGACTTAGATTTTGACGGATAATGTTAGCCTCTGGCCTCTGGTGAGGCTCTTTTACATAAAAACTACCTATCAAAATATGAACTATCTAATTTTAAACTAACGGTCCATATTTCACTCTAGAGGAACCCGATCAAAGCTTGTTTCCACAATGTGAAGATGATGGTGTTGACGATAACCATTACTCTCTCTCTCTCTCCCTCTCTCACACACACACAGATACATGCACGAGAGCACGCAGGCGCGCACACGGGGAAGGATTGGGTCACTGAATCTGTTTGGTAGAGCTTAATCTATAAATTAATTGCTAATAATCTGATATGGTTTTTGTTTGTAATTTGCATTCTGCTATATATAGTGGATGATTACCTTCACTGCCTGCAAAGGGGACGTGCTGCCAGCGCAAAGTTGTCAGGTTTTCTCAGGAGAAGCTTGCACTTACAGCAGCAAGAAGTCCCACCACCAAAGTGATTCCTCCATAGCCAGTCGGTTTCAGTTATTCTAATTTAATTTTTTTAAAGCATCTGTTAATGCCTTTTTGTAGTTTTATTTTATTAGCATTATTCGCATTACAAAAGAGCCTAGGACCAGATTGTGTACATGTGTGTACATTTGAGGCGTGCGCCTCAAATGCCTCTTAAAACACTGCACCAAAGTACTTAATCTCGGTCGTTTTAGTGAAATTGGATGACTTAGATTTTGACGGATAATGTTAGCCTCTGGCCTCTGGTGAGGCTCTTTTACACAAAAACTACCTATAAAAATATGAACTATCTAATTTTAAACTAACGGTCCATATTTCACTCTAGAGGAGCCCGATCAAAGCTTGTTTCCACAATGTGAAGATGATGGTGTTGACAATAACCATTACTCTCTCTCTCTCTCTCTCTCTCTCTCCCTCTCACACACACACACACATACATGCACGAGAGCACGCAGGCGCGCACACGGGGAAAGATTGGGTCACTGAATCTGTTTGGTAGAGCTTAATCTATAAATTGCTAATAATCTGATATGGTTTTTGTTTGTAATTTGCATTCTGCTATATATAGTGGATGATTACCTTCACTGCCTGCAAAGGGGACGTGCTGCCAGCGCAAAGTTGTCAGGTTTTCTCAGGAGAAGCTTGCACTTACAGCAGCAAGAAGTCCCACCACCAAAGTGATTCCTCCATAGCCAGTCGGTTTCAGTTATTCTAATTTAATTTTTTTAAAGCATCTGTTAATGCCTTTTTGTAGTTTTATTTTATTAGCATTATTCGCATTACAAAAGAGCCTAGGACCAGATTGTGTACATGTGTGAACATTGTACTGATACTATTTTGTGAAATATTATGAAATCATATATTATATAATTTGGATTCTAAATTTTCCTAGTTTGGGGATGGTGATGGAACCAAAAAAAGTGCCTTATTTTGTTGGGTTATTTGTTTGCATTTGTCCCCTGTCAACTCTTATGAATTTTTCATGAATATATAGAAAGATTCTAGTAAAAAGAGGAGAGCACAGGAAAACAAATAAGAGTTAGATTTGTCTTGTGAATTACTTAGTTCTGCAGGAACTTAGTCTGTCGCACACAAACTACCCAGAATACTTGTACCATTGAAACAAAAGGAAAAAAAGTACAAACAGAAAAAAGACTTGTACGGCATGCTTTGATGTTGCAACCTTGAAGGATCAAAGCCTATGAAAGTATGAATGTTGCAACTCTTTCTGCATAGTTGGTGCAATTTTGGAAATTTTGTGGTTTAGAAAGTTATAACAGTATCTCTTACTTTGGGACAACTGGTGCAAATATTCTAGGTGTCACGCAATATTGAATAAATGATTGAATGAATAAGCAATCTACATGTTACAAAGAATCAAGTTCTCCGCATTCATGAATAAACATGAAGGGTTATTGTACATTAACTAAATATCTCTAGATGAGATGAAACTAGACTAGCTAGTTGTGATTGTAGAAATCAATGAATAAATAACTAATACACATATGTGAAGACCTACCTTTTTCTCTCATAACGTGATAGGAGAAATACGTCTGCCTTGAAGATACAATCCTGATTCGAAGTATTTTCAACTATTTAATATACGTGGTAACCATGATCAGAGGCACTATCAACATCTGAATTACTGCTAGATTCGTGGCCATTGTTCTTCGTACTTTCCAGCTCGCCAACGCGACTAACGCTACTATGGGGGCTTCCATCCTTGACCTTTTTCTCTTTTTTCTTCCTCCATTCTTGTTTTCTACTCCAATGTTTTGCTAGCAACACCCCTAAGCTCAAAAACACAATCATGGTGCTTCCTCCCCCTACGGAGACCAACTCTGCCGTCACCCATTTGGTTCCTTTACCAGAGGGCATAATTGTCCAAATCCCTGCAATATATGCTGATGCTAGAAAAATGGTAGACACCCACATGACCTTATGGGTCACGACCAACAATTTCATCATTGATTTTCGCCTAAAAGGGATGACACTGACAAGAACAGTAACAATGCCAAGAGAGAGAAATAGCGCCAAAATGTTACATAACATGAAGACCTTGAATTGGGTGTGTTTGCCCATCATAGCCTTGCCGGTGTGTTGATTGAACCCACCAGGAGGGTTTATGCCTGCAGAGAAGGTGACAGTTGCTATTAACACTGCTACTACAGTTATGGTGTTTCTGGCATTGCGGAGGCCCTCATTTTGAAGCTCGTGCTGCTTTTCACGACGGTGGTGTCGGCGGTGGTGGGGCTTGGGTGGAGATGGTGGTTGATATGTTGGCCACGGTGTTGGTGGATTTTGGTGTAATCTTGTGTAGGTTGGTTGGGATAACGGTTCAATGTCTTGCGATCCAGGGGGCAATTGGTCACATCTCATGGCGCCTGCTTGGAGTAATGCTGGCACGATTACGAGAGCACCAGACTTGCTACCATCGGATTCGACTACATCTAGAGCTGTATAGCCCCGCCGGTTTATAGCATTTACATCTAGACCAAGCTTGAGTAAATATATGACCATCTAATAATCAAGGCAAATACATACAAAAATGTTAGCATAGGGATTAATAAGAAATAGGGTACAATATTACAAGAAAAATAATGTTCAGTGGCTCAAAAATATTGTCACTTCAGTGATATGATGATTTGTAAAGTTAGTGACAAATCTTTTTTACCACTAAAGCAAACTTTCTTTTTTTAGTTTAAATGTAATGTCATGCGATATTTCAAGAGTAGTGATAATATACTTGTACCTTATTTTATTTGTATGTATTGCTTCAAATTTAATGAACATCTGTGATAGAAACTTCTTGTGCATGTGATCGGTCATAAAACTAGCACTAGAAATCACAGAACTCATGTGACTTGTGCGAATTTTTGTTCTAACTATAATTTTCTTTCCTTAGTTTATTGACTTTATACTAGTTAAGTGATGAACATTTTTTGGCTCAGGCTGCTATAATTTTTGGCTCTGATCCTTACTCTAATTATAAATTACTTAAAGTGCCGATAAGAGAAGAACGTGAAAAGGCGATAGACATCTTACAGTAGCGAGTTTGCAAGCAGTTGCTAGGTGCAAGATGGTATTGCCATCAATATCAGGTAAGTTTGCCAATTTTGTGACATTAAGCTTCTCAATCAAGTATTTGACGGCATCATACTGGTTATTCTTCACTGCTACGTGAAGAACCGTTTCTCCATTGTTCGTGACCATCTCAGCGGATTCAAGGCTCACAGAGAGTATTTCGTCTATGATGTTGAGTCGGCCTCTAATCGCTGCGCAATGCAAGGGTGTCTTGCCTTGGTGGTCTTGCAAGGAAGAATGGTCAATGTCCAACTTCAATAGTTCTCTTGTTACTTCCAAGTGACCTTTGCTACAAGCTAGATGTAATGGAGTGGATCCATTTGAAGTTATTTTCCGTGCAAAATCAGGGCGCTTCAATAATAGTTCCTTCACTATCTCTGCAAAGAAGAAAAATATTAGTTTTATGAATGGTGACTATGTAATATATATATATATAGTAAAAAATATTTTCACCGTTGACACAATTATGTTTAAAGGAAAAACAAGGATTTCATATTTTGAAAGCACTTATTTGTTCAACACTTAATATTCCATGCAGAAATGATTACTCAATCATGCATGAACTAATGAATGTTCTTAAATGCACCCATAAAATCATTCTTTTCACCTTTACAAAAGTTGAACACCCAAATCAACTAACCTAAAAAATAACATATATGAAACCTATTCTTCTCCCCTTATTCCTATCCCTAAAAAAAATTGCTGCTATTCTGCTTCTTTCTCCCGTGACTAAAATTACGTAGAGCCTATTTTATTTCTTTCTCCCAAATTCAAAACCCCCACCTCTCCCATTAGATTTATCCATTGTCTCTTTCTTTTCTTCTTTGTTCTTGTTCAATAGGAACTATTAATTATAATCTTAAAAATTTTGTTGGTCGACATTGTAATGGTTGCCGCTTCAAAATTTTGCCAATGTTGGAAAGTATTTTGGCATATATGATGGGGAAGATTTTGTATGCAAATGTTAACCTTTTTTCAGAAACTACAACTTTATTTAGCCTGTTTGTGGCTAACTAACATAATATATAGTTAAAACAAAGTGTTTACAACATAAAATTTGAAGATGAAATTATTGACCTATTTTTTCAGACGGAATTATACTCTTAATTTGCGATTCCAAATTTCACTTCCGCTTGATTTTGCAGATTGGTCTTACCGCTATTTCACTTCTATTTGATAATACAACAATGGTATTTTTTTTTTCTTTAAATGGGTATCTTAAAAAATTATAATCGCCGCCACTCTTAGTAGTCATAATAGGAGTAGGAAAGCCAATTTGTTATGGAATTGGTAGTGACGAGAAAATTTGCCATTGGTCAAATTGTCACCGTCAAAAACATTGGTATAGGTTGCTATTATCACTAAATTTTGCGGTGATCTTTTAATGTTTTTTATATAATGAATTTAAGACTTGTATATATATTCTTATTGCACTTGAACATAGATATTCTTAAAGTCTAAGAGGACATAATTTCTACCCAAACAGGCTAGCCCTTGATCCACTCACTTTTTAAATATATTCACACCTTATATTAAACAAGGTATTAACCGTATTGAATGACACAGTGACATAAAAAAACAATAACAGTTAAAAGATAGTGAAATTAAAAAAAAAGTTACTTAAAATATACAACATGAAAACTTTATACGCAACAAATCACACTATAATAGGCCGGACTTTTCTAAACTTATATAAATGAGCTATCATAGATAGAGATGGCAACCGATCTAACTGTCAAACTTGGGGCGAGGAGAAGGGTTTGCTAAAACCGAACTTGATATATCAAAACATATATTCAACCCGACGAGATTGAGGAGGTTCTCAACTAAAAAATCTCAACTATGTCACTATTTATGATATGCTTAAGGTCGGGTTGAACCATTTTGTCATCCCTTATCATTCACTAATATATATAAAAATTAATATGCCTTATTATTATTACAGTGACATTTTATATTTCTAAAATTAATATACCATTGGTAATAATATTAATTTACAAAAGTAATGTGCTTTAAAAAAAATTAAGTTTGTAAAAGATTAAACAATTTTTTTTAAAACTAAAGGAAAAGTTGGGTCATTTGCCATCCTAATCATTCACCATATTTACAAAAAATAAATATTAAAAAAATGATTTACCCCAATACTACTACAAAAATATTACAAAAAATTTAATTGTAAACATATGGTACCATTGGTAGTAACATTAGCTTACAAAAGTAATGTACTTTAAAAAAAATTAAGTTTATAAAAGATTAAAAAAAAATGGGTTACGATAGCTTTTCTTGAATTTTTTCTTTTACACAAAACTTTATAGTCATAATGAATCTTAATTTATAGGTATCGATAACACATAGATACCTATTTTTGGAATAAGAGATAGATAAAAATTAAAATGTGAATTATTGATTCAATAAATAAGAGATAGTCAAAATGGATTATAATAACTTTTCTTGAGAGAGAGAGAGAGAGAGAGAGAGAGAGAGAGTGTATTGGTGGATAAGAGATAGATAAAAAAAATCGTTGATTTTTTTAATTTGATATTTTGAAAACACACTTATAGGCCTAAAATTTATTTTATTTTTATAATTACATGTGAGTTATTAATCTAATAAATAAGTAATGTGATCTTTTGTTTTCCTTATAATATAGATTAGAGAAAATAATAAAGGATTATCAATTTTAGAAAGTAATATATATCCAATTGTATTACTTTTTGGACTTGTATGTAGGTAAACGTTTGGAGTCAACCACATACACACATATTATATTATATACATCATGCCTTACGTCATGTCGGACTAAGACACCACACCACCAGTACCACCACCATATTTTCCCGCGTGAACACTAAATTAGTCCATGGGGGTAGGGTTAGAGTCGGCCGGCACACTTACCACATGCAACTTGCTTATTTTGTTTTCACACTATATATATATACACTAGGTCATATGTATATAGAAATTTCAGGTGCGGATCAGTCCATACGGACTGATCCATACTAGAAATAAACTCAATATATATATGTATATGTATATGGAGACCATTCTTTTAAGGATTGTTTTAAATTAACTATCTTAAGGACCGTTTGTTTTGATAGTGTAAACAAATAAATCTTTTCATGAGATTTGGTAGTGACAATCCGTAATGAGTAGATCATTTTGACTAAATTTTATAAAAAAGATTAAACTCAATCGAAAAGTGGGATAACTACACAATTGATATATATGCGCATTTTTAAACTGTAAAATTTTAAATGTTTGGTTAACCTATTTTCTTTTTGAGTTTTATGATGAAATTCGGTGTAAATGATCTATTTATATAGAGATCAGTTCCACCAAAGTTCACGAAAATATTCTTCTATTTACCTCTCGAAATAGATGATCTTTAAGTTAGTTAACTTTATAACGGTCCTTAAGAGAATGGAATCGTATATATATATATCAATTTTAAAAAATATATTTCAAATGATTTCACATTAAAAAATATATTTCAAATGATTTCACATTATATATATATATATACTAGGTAATATATATATATATATCAATTTTTAAAAAATTATTTCAAATCTCGATTGCATAAGTTTTTATTAGTTGTATATTTCAAGTTTCAAAAATTATTATTTCTTATTATATATATTTTACAAATAACTCTTCTCCAAATAATTGCTTTAATAATAATGTCACCCATTAAATAATTAAATTAAAATATTATTTATACTTTCAAAAAAAAAATTTAGTTTTTTGGAGGAATCAAACCAATGACGTTATAAATATACAAAGATAACACGTATGTAATAATTATTATTGATTTGTTGGACCCACATGGATCATGTGCACTGCATTTCTAGAAACCAATGAAACGTACATGCACTACAAGTCTAACACCAGTAACGAAAAGTCTAAGACCAAAGATAAAAAATAATTTGTTCAATTTGTTAACACGATATAATTGTTATAAAATAGGTTTATTAATTAAATTACCCTTGTTACCATACTTAAAATGATTAATAAATAGGTTAGGTTAGAATTAAATATATTGACACACTAAATTGATTTCTGGTTTGGATTGATCCATTTCTCAGTAGTTTTTAACATAATATAAGATAAACATGTGTAACTTAACACACTTTGACACCCCCAAATTTAATATGTTCGCATATGATATATATGTATACGGAAAATTTTAGGCGTGGATCAGTCCGTACGACCCGGTCATCTTTATAACGGTTTTGTGTTATAAAAAACACTTACCAAATATTTATATGACTGAAAATAGCCGTAAAAAACTCAGCCCGTAAGGATTGGTCCGTATCAGAAACGAAGCCTATATATATCATCATTATTTTAATTTGTACATATCCACCATCAAAAGCTAGCTAGTAAAATTATAGTGTGCTGGCCAAAAAAAATTAAAATTATATAGTGTGCGAGGAAGACAAATAGACAATGATAATGACCGACAAAGACAAATTAAGATAGAGAGAGCTCTAAAAGATATTGAAAAATAATAGAGTAAAGTTCCTGAGTTGGAAGCTGCTGCTGCTTCTTCTTCTTCTTATTATTTTTTTTACGGGGTTTATGAATTTCTTGTTTATTTATTTTAAAATTTGAGATTCATTCATAGATATTGTTATCGTAGTTATGTTAGTAAATAGCAATAACATCATTTTCTTTTTTTTTTTCTTTTTTTGCGACTTCATTTTCTCTTATTCTTGTTATCTTGGAGAAAGTCTGGGTAATGAAGTCCTAGGGGAGGCGATGGAGTGCATATGAGACTCGAACTTGGATGTATGTCTTGTTTTGTGTAAATATTTGCACTTTCTATCACTTGAATTTAAGTCCGAATTTCATACAATTATAGATTGTTACTAATACAAAGAAGGTGGATACTTTAAATTTATGAAAAGATTTTTGAAGAAATGAAATTCTACATATACTTAAAAAATGCTCATATTTATTTAATTATATTTTTATAATTCGTTGTAGAACCCTTTTTTTTTTTAGAAATTAGACATAATTATTTGATAACTTTTTTTCCAGAACAACTTTTACATTTAAGTGCTTGAATAAAGAATGCTATCTATGTAAGAATAATTGTAAAATAAAAATACCACCTCCAAGCTAGCCAGTGTCCTTCTTAAAAGTTACCCAGGTAGAAAATTGAGTTTTTGCTTCAAAAAAAAAAAAAGAAGAAGAAGAAGAAAAGAAAATTTATTTTTAGTTGGCTAGTACGTATTTAATTTTCTTTAAAACTACCTATATATATACATATACATATATATATGTGTGTGTACGTGTCTAATTATTATATGTTTTGCTCCCACTTCAATTATTATAGTGATGTAGGATGTTTAGGTTCCACATGTTTTTCTTTATAGCGGTCCTACATGGATTGTAATTATCGAAACATATATTGTGCTTAATATAGATTAATTATTTAAAAAATACTTTGTTTTAAAAGAAAATGTCTAAATTATCTTCTTCTTCTTCTTTTTTTAAATGCTACAAATTTTATGGGGAGGGGAATATAACCCCAACCTCCCAACTAGTAAGCGAGAGCGAATGCCAATTCTGCTAAAACTCTTGGGCGTAAATCTTGTCTAAATATTTGAGTCTTAATGCTTGCCGGTTTAAGCTATAAGTTGCATGGGGAAAGCCGTTTAATCGCCTAACCCCCTCCAATTGTGTGAAACCCTACTCATTTTATGTGAAGTACAAATCCTGAGGGAGGTATATATATATATATATATATGAAGTATAATTATTAGAGCATGTGCAACGTCCGTCTCACAGTATTTTTTCTGTATTTTTTCTAAAATTACCCATATGCATGTACCACGTACCAGCACGGGCCCATATATGTATGCAAAATTAATTACCTGTATGTCCACCTTCAGCAGCCGCATGAAGTGAAGTAGTGACCCCATCAACCTCAAGCATCAACAGCCATGGCAAATTCACCAGCTTCTTCACCACTTCCACCCACCCTCTTTCACAAGCCACAAACATCACACTCTCATCACGCCGGTTCAATTTATAAGCAGCCGAAAGATCCGCCTCCAGAAGCACCTTCACGACCTCCACGTGCCCTTCCCGGCACGCCTCGTGAAGAGGCGTCTCCGCCTCTCCATTGGTGGCTGCCGCCAGCTCCGGCCAGGCGGCCACCATGTTGGCCGCCAGTGCCGCATGGCCAAACCTGGCGGCTAGGTGGAGTGGGGTGTTTGAGGAGTTGAGGGTTGTTTGGTTGATGAACAATGGGTTCTGGGAGATGAGTTTTTTGAAGGCTTGGAGGTCTCCTTCTAGGATGGCTTGGTGGAGGAGAGGATCCATGTTTTTTTCTTTTTGGGAGATGTGGTGGTGATGAGAATGGGAGTGTTTGGTTCGGGGGAAAAATAGGGAGGGAAAAGGGAGACATTTTTCCACGAGTGTAGCAACTTGGAAAGTTCTGTACCGGAAGTTATTAATCGTCAAGCATTTAGTTGTAGAGTTTTCAGTTTTAGCTTTCTTCATGTGAACGGAGAAAATAGGGATTTTGTTGAAAAAATACCGTCCGCTTTGTTTAAATTATTTATTTATATATATATATATATAAAGAAAGTCTTAAATTGATGATTTCATAAAAGTATCTAGTAAAATCCAAGCCAAAATATGAATTTAAAATGGACGCAGCAATTTCTATGATAAGTTATAAGAGATGGGTTTTTTAGTGAAATACTCTTCCGTGTTGTCAATTTTCCAGGAAATTCAGTTCTCTAGACAATACGTGGCTATATATAAAACATTTTTTATGAAAAACAAGAAGAAATTAGGAAAAATATTATCAAATCACTCCTCTTCTTTTTTTTTAACTTCGATCTCATCCATTTTATTTTTATGTTCATTTTCCAAATTTACAATCATCAAATGAAGCCTTATTTTATAGGAAGAATATATTTTATAGACAATAGACTAAAGTCATTTAATAAGCTTAAATAAAACTTATTATATATTTGATGAATCACATATACATATATTCTAACCGATAAATAAGAGCATCTCCAATTCTTTTTCAATATTTTTTTTAACTTAAGCAAAAGGTTTTATATAGGGAGAAGTTCTTCAATGGTGAATTCCATTTCCCCCATAATTAATAAAAGGCTTTATTTCATATTTAAATTTAGAGAAGTTATAAGATTTTATTTCATATTTAAATTTAGAGAAAAATATAGGGGAAGATCAAGTATTCATTATTTTCTCATATTTTGCATAGATTAGCTACATTAGTCACAATCCTCTATCTTCAATGTTCGTTTCTCTTTCTTGTCCTTTTCTTTTATGTCTCATTTCATGCCAGCCAGATCTTTATATTCTACCTTTTTATATTCGCATGTCTTTATCTTTCTTTTCCTTTTCACGTGTAAATATATTATTTAAACAATATACAAATCTATTACATATATATATATATATATATATATTTAATGGATAATTTTATTTCTATTCCCAGAATCGATTATTATATCCACTCTTAATTTATAGTTATTTTAACACATTTTTTAAAAGTTATCTTTCAAAAATTGAGAAGTATATCCACCTAATTAATTTGTTAATTTTTTTTTTTACAAGTTTCTTAAGTTAATTTCCTAATCGAAAAACAACTCCAAATATTACAATTGTGCCAAGCTTAATCATCTTCTTCTATGCTTCAAATTTCAAAACAAACTTCAATGGTGATTTAACTTTTACTGTGGTTCAAATCAAAATTCAAGCATCACACTTTCAGCTTTCAAGTTTCAACTAAAATATATACACATACTTAAATTAACTTAATATTTAGTACATTATTCTTACAAAACTTGATAAAAACACATTTCATTCTACAAAGAATCTAGGAACCCAATTGATTATGCCCAATCTAATATGCAATTGATTCTCGTTAATGAATTTTTTGTTTTCCCTTAAAATATAAATGGATACAAGAACCTAATTGATTATACCAAAAAGACAAACTAATTGATTCCTTGGGTAATTAAATGTACCAATGACTTTTAGCTTTAGAATTTCACATATATATGTGTGTGTGTGTATGTATACATACACGCCACAAAGGAAACACTAGACTATGTAATGTTAATAATTTTGAATGAATTAGTCCATCAATCTTTGATACTATCTCAGTTGGTGAAGTTGAATGTAGACTAGTTAATCCAGTTGTTTATATAAAGAGATGGGTGACGAAGTTGAAACTGAAAGTGAGGTTTTCAAAGATTTTTTTTAAAAAAAAAAGGCATAAGAACGTCATTATAAAGCAATTGATCTATATAAGCCAGGCTTGGAATAAATAATCATGGAGTTTGGTCTTATTTCTTTTTAAACGAAACAAAGCCACAAAACTCATAGCCTATTAGCGTCTAAAAAGCTACCATGAATTGGAAGGGGGGTGTAAATAATGAGATGATAAATTTAGCATATTTAGTATCCATCAATTAAGAAGAAGAAGAAGAAGGAGAATAAGAAGAAGAAGTACAATGTCCAGATAAAGTCACATTCTAGTAAAATAAAGAAAATTGGTCAAATAAACTTGCGCTAGAGGGTGGGTTTATGATGGACCCTTTACATAAATGATGATGCAAGAGAAGGAGAAGTGGGTTGTTTTAACCTCTGTAAACTTCACTTTTAACTTTTTTATTTTTATTTTTACAATTAAATCACCCTTTTCTATTTAGGTGGGTGTATTAATTAGTTTGGTGGATATTGTATCATTAAATTATTAAAGAGTTATTATTTATAAAAATTGGGTAGTTAATTTTTATTTCTTTTGTAAGTTTATCCCAAACCGTGGTTAAACTAAACGGGCAACGCGGATTAACTTAACAACGGAAATAAACTACAAGAAGTTGTGAATAGAAGCAAAATCACCCATATTTAATATGGAGAAGTACCTACATGAATGTTCACATAATTTATTTTTCAAATTGTGTATTTTCCCTTAATCTAATACTCTCGATTTTCCACAGTGCATACATTCACATTGTATTAAATGGTAACCATTGAAACATTACGCTCTATGTTCCTCCTTCAATCCTATTTATTGGGAAATTGATAAATTAAACCATAAAGTTTGGGGTCATTTTCAATGTTTACCTTAATGTTTTAAAAGTTGTAACGTCAACCTCGAATTACTTTTAGTGTTGCAATTTAAACCTTCCGTTAACTTCCGTTTAAAAAAGTTAACAACTGCCGAAGTGGCTCTTTCTGATTTGGCAATGACTGAACAAACCATATATATATATATGAAAAATTAAACCCTGAAGTATGTAGTCAATTGCAATATTCCCCTTATTGAAAAGATGTGAAAGTTCTTGTCCCCGATGGGGGCATGGGGGGCAATCCTAGCCATCACTTCATAGCTAGCTAATAAAAGATTCAGAATCACCCATGTCCCTTTTAGTTCATAGTTGTCGCGTTCCTCACAAGTTCAAGCTCCCAACTTTGAGTCCGTTGATGGTTCAACTCACCTAGTGGATCATTGGCATCAGTGACAAACCATGATGGGATTAAAAGATATTTTGAATGCAATGTGCAGGTCTTTTACTACCACACTAAAAGGCTTAGCCCAAATGTGGTACAATCACCTACCTCACAATTATATCCACGACCTCCAAAAATTCAAAACCAAGTTCGTAGCTCACTTCATGGGTGAAAAGAGAGTACTCCAAACTCTCATAGGTTTAATTAATAAAGCCTTATAATAAGCGATCTAAACAAGGGGGTGGCAGTGGCTGTGACGCCCCGCGTCCCGTTTAGAGGTTTAAACCTCCAAAATTCGGTTTAATCATAGATGCCTTGCCCGATGGTATATTTAAGTGTAAAAATTACAACTTTAAAAACTTTTCTTATAAAACGTGATTTTGAAAACTTGGTATGTGCGGATATTAAAACCCGGCGTAATGTAAAACATTTACTTTATATGTGAAAAGTCTATCTCCACACATTGGATGAATACATTCGTAGAATAAAATATAGATACATAAAATATATAGAATCGTCCAATAAGGTCTCAATGTAGTTATTAAAGTCCTTACAATTCTTATTAGAAGAGTAAACAACAATTATAAAACTAAGTCTTTCTATGTCAAGGACTTTCATGATATTTGTGGTGATTCAGAGGCAATTAAGACAAGAAGAGCGTGTGTTACCCTGAGGTCCCACCTACAAAACTGTTAAAAAATAGGAGTGAGCCAAAACCGGACTTGATGGGAACTAATATAAGTTTTTATAAAAATATACACATTGCAACCAAACATGCGCAAGAACTATACCAAAATATAGTTTGTACCATTTATAATAAAAGTAATGCAATGCATCTCTATAAGCATGATGAATCTATCCACTAGGATGCACATCCTTGTAAGTAGAAGTTACCCCGCTACCCAAGCTATCTTGTCATATCTAATCAAACAATATGATTATACCCAATATCCTATACACAACCATCTATAGTGGACAACCCACCATAAGACAGTTTATCCTAGAGCCATAACCTTCTTGAGGTTCATCATTCTACTCAACTAGGCATTCTCACCCCAAAGTGTCCAATAGATGTGACGCTCTACAAATTTACATACCTCTGGTAGTTAACGATCTAAAATCATTTTCACCGGTCACTAGCTTTATAAGGTTCATCACGCTAAGGTGAACTCCGCTCCTTATGTATAAATCGATACCGAATAATCTACGTTGCTAATATCTCATGGTTAACGGGTATATGTCTATAATATAAGTCGATAAATCTAAGCCAAGTATCTATAATTTTCACTTTAATTAATAATGTATTATGAATCCTACATTTTATATCATTACTAAGGAAATAACTTCTTAAGCTCCCCACCTAATGTTCCACTTTGAATATTAATATCTTATGAAACTCGAAAACTATGTATCTAATTACTAATCCATGCGTAAGAGACTCCTCTATGTATGCTATCATTTAGTTTTTAACACTATATGAGAAACGGTCAAGCTACCACAACCTAGTAGATACTTATAGCTTACATGTTTTGTACTTCTAGTTTAATCGTTAATTCTTAAAGTTCATTATGAATACGGCCTTACTGGTCAATGTGTGCACTCTATCTACCTTAACATGGTCTCAACATAATAATAAGAGGGATAAATATGAAAAGATGAACTATGAATACAAATAACATCAAATATAATATTAATGAGAGGGTAATGATCCATATACCATATCTCCATGAATGTCCAAGCGTCCAATTAGGTTTGCATTTCAAGGACTCACGATAGTTTTTGTGTACGATTTTGGACCTTTCACCTAGGAGACGTGTGTCCTATGTCATCCCGAATTCACATTGTCCACGACAAGTGTGCTTGATAAACCAATCCAGCCTATATGTGTGTTCACAAGCATATCATGTATCTAATCAAATTACATAACTATTTCACTCACAATCATAACACATATATGGTTTAAAAAGATAGGTAAATACAAGGCCAAACACATAAATATATAGTTAACTACATAATTAAATGCCACGTCATTATTTATTAACCACATGGCATTATCACTATGGTAATCAAGACTCTAGATTCGTCATGGTCCTTAATTCGTTCAGTATAAATGGCTAACCAAGCCACCTATTTAGGATACAATTATACCTTATAATATAACCATTTATTTATAATTAATTCATTCCATTAATGTATCTTAAGCGATCACTAAGAACCTAACAAGTCACATGTGTTACATAAGGCCATACAACATGTAGTATAATCTTGTTTTCTAATTCCCACCTAAACGGGTGCTTAAAAAGCTAAGAGCATCATTCCCGACTAAGATTAGTTGACTACATCATTCCAATTCCAATACTATACATTTCTCGGATGTATTAGCGCAATATCCCATCATTAATTCTAATAATGAAAAATATATACCATTAGACCCAAAACTAAGGTACATATTGTGAAAATCCCGACCAGACTCCTCGCTGCCTCTTCGGCGCGTTCCGTGATTTGAAAAGGTTTTCGAGTCGCTAGTACATTTTGCGAAAAAACGTATAAAAGTGTGTTTTGTACCCTTTTAAGGTACAACACTATCTGCGCAACCAGAGTAAGTTCGAGATTATGTTACGATGTAGGAAGGTATTAGGCACCTGTGTCACCCTTCGGCTTCTAAATGAACATGCTCGTTTTTATATCTTATCATTTTTCCTACTGTTTATGGCCTAAATGTACATGACTACTAATTTTATTAATATGCTAGAAAGATGGCACGAATTTCGATGCCAAAATTGGAGGAAAATACCAAAGACCGATTAGTCTTACTTTATAGTGTTGTGTTTGGAGCCCGAGAAGCATGCATGGGTTAATTTAAACCATATTTAGTGTATATCAATGTATTTACAATCAATTCCAGTCCAAAATCAATTTATGTGTCATATAGGCATTCTTGGTCCAATTTCGAATTTATTAACATATATGTAGTATGTTTGTTATATACAACATTCACAATAGTTTATATACATATGAGAGACGGTAAATAGATTTAAAATCGAAAGATTTAACAGAATACCTTTATTTCAAAGAATAATTTTTTTTCAATTGTTATTGAAAAAGTATTACAATTTATAACTCGTTTAAAAATTTTGAATACATCGCTTTTAAAACGTGTTTTTATATTTAGATATAATTCCTATCTATCTATATATGATTTTAAGCATTTGGCTCTGTCTTAGGTAGTCTGTCTCTTTCGAGCTCTCTGCTTCTTCCATGCTGTCTCGAGCTCTCTTTTCCCTGCCATCATTTGGGGGCTCCTTTTTGATTTATGTGCTCAATCTGGCTGATATGGAGAGAGGTTGAACTACTTACTCCGAAGGCCGATCAGTGGGCATTCTAAACCAACTCGGTGGCAAATAAGATCGATCTGTGGCAATATAAAAATGATCGGGTCTACACGATGACCGATTCGTATTGGACAAAAACCGATTCGTTGAGCAGAGAACAACTGAAGACCGACTCGATCCCTTCAAATACCAATTCAAGAGCACCAAAAACCGATCCGTTTGAGCCATAGATCGGTCAGTTATTGGCTAAAACCAATCGGCCATGGGTGAAGATTGACCCAGTGCACTAGAATTCGACTAATGCCCTTAAAAGCTGATCTATACGCGTTGAAAACTGATTGGGGAACCTAAAGACCGATCGGTCATGGCTTGCACTAGACTAATTCTTTTGAATTTTGGTCCTCCAGCTCAAATGTGACTTTTCAGCACAATCGGAGTCCAAATATGCCCTTTTCTGGTGTTGTCTAAGACCAGTGCTTGATTTTCGACACCTTTTAAGTTTTAATCTGTTTTATCAGAGTGTGATCAACCTCTGATTCTGTTTTGTCGGAGTGCGATCAGCCTCTTATTTCAAGGGTCATAAAATTGGGTGTCTACAGAAGCCCCTAAGTGTTTGTACATTTTGGAAAGTGTGCAACATCGAGAAAAATGAAAGTTTAGGTGAGATTCATATTTTGCGATCCTTGTTCGCTAAGCTACTATTGAAACGGCTAAATGTTGTTTGAGTGCTCTTGAAGGCTAATTATGATACAGTGTACTAATAGTAAAATTATGTAATTACCCCTGAAAGGCATGTTAGTAAAGAGAACAAGCTAGATACAATGATAATGACAATAATAATAAAAGTGACATACCACTTAAGTAGTCAAAAGATTTTACCGCTAAGGTATATAAGGGATTTGTCACTTAGGCAGTGAAAAGAGGTCTTACCATTTAGGTAGATAAAGTATTTTACCATTTCAGTAGAAAAAAGTCTTACATTTTTGAGAGACTGAGTTGTTCATCTTGCCTTTTCAGGAGACTGTTTGTTTGTCTTGCCATTTCGGGAGATTGACGAGTTATCTTGCCTTTTTGGGAGATGGATTGTTTTGCTACTTCAGGAGAAGGATTGTTCGTTTTGCCATTTCGGGGAGACTGGTTATTCGTCTTGCCTTTTCGGGAGACGGCACAAAAAACTAATTATTCGTTTACCTTTTTCGGAGACGGATTGTTCGTCTTACCTTTTTGGGAGACTAAGTGTTCATCTTGCCACTTTGAGAGACTCTTGTTCATTTTGCCTTTTTGGGAGACAGGTGATTTTACCACTCCTGTAGATAAAAATCTTGCCATCTCGGGAGACAAGTTTCATCTTGCCTTTTTGGAAGACTAAATGTTCGTCTTGCCTTTTTAGGAGACTGTTTGTTCATCTGTTAGATAAAAAATTACTAAACTACCCCTGAAAGACAATGTTAGTACAAATGGCTACCAGTTAGGTAAAAAATTACTAAAATGCCTTTGAAAGACAAAATTAGTTAAAAATGAATATCTGTTTAGGTAGAAAGTTACTAAAATATCCCTAAAAGACTATTGTTAGTACAAATGAATGTTGTTTAGGTAGAAAGTCACTGACATGTCCCTGAAAAACGATTGTTAGGACAAATGCATACTGTTTAGATAAAAAGTTACTAAAATGTCCCTAAAGACAATTGTTAGTACAAATGAATAACGTTTAGGTAGAAAATTACTAAAATGTCCTTAAAAGACGATTTTTAGTACAAATAAATACCATTTAGGTAAAAATTACTAAAATGTCCCTAAAAGACAATATTAACATGAATGACTACATGTTCGGAAGAAAATTACTAAACCACCCCTAAAAGACAAAGTCAAAAACGGTTACCACTTAGGTAGAAAATTACTAAACTGCCCCGGAAAGACAATATTAGCATACATAAATATCGATTCGGTAGAAAATTACTAAATTATCCCTAAAAGACAATGTTAGCATTAATGGCTACCTGTTCAATAAAAAATATTAAAATGTCCCTGAAAGACAATGTTAGTATAAAAGGCTACCTGTTCGGTAAAAATTACTAAAATGCCCCTGAAATACAATGTTAGTATAAATGGCTACTTGTTCGGTAGGAAATTACAAAAATGCCTTAGAAGGACAATATTATCATAATTGTTTGATTGACACGGTGATTAGCGATTGAGCCCGGCGCAAGATCTGACTGGCACGTTAATCGATGATTAAGCCCAGTGCAGTGTCTGACTGGCACGGTGGTCGGTGATTGGCACAATATTTTGGCTTGTAAATGATGTTAGAAGTGAAGGCGATTGAGCTCAATTGAGGTTCCATTACCTGCAAAACATGTTAGAAATGAGGGCGATGGAGGCCTGTGCGGTGTTTAACTCGCAACAATGATGAATGATTGGGGTGACAAAGCCCTGTGCGATGTCTAACTCACAACAAGTGTTTGAGTAGGGGATGGAGCCCTAGTGCATTGTATAATGCACAATATGATTAATGAAATAGGCAATAGAGCCTGGTGCGGTGTTTAACTCGTAACTAATCTATGTATGAGAGTGATACAGCCCGGTGCGATATTTGACTCGCAACTAATGTATGTATAAGTGGGGCGACGGAGCTCGATTTAGTGCCTTAACAAACAAACGAATGTACGTATGACGGCGATAGATCCCGGTGTGGTGTATGACGCACAAAAATGATTGATGATTGGGGCGATAGAGCCCATGCGGTGTTTGACTTGCAAATAATGAATGAATGAAGGTGATAGAGCTCGGTGTGGTGTTTTGAGATGCAATGATTGAGTGAATGGGGCGATAATGCCCGTACAGTGTTATGACATGCAAAATGATGAATGAATGGGGCGACAAAGCCTGTGCGATGCGTAAAATGATTGAACGAATGAGTAGGACGACGAAACCCAGTTTGGTGCTTTGACACGCAAACAATAAATGAATGGGGCCATAGAGCCCATGCAGTGTTTTGACACGCAATGATTGAATGAATAGGGCGATAAAGCCCATGCGGTGTTTTGGCACGCAAAAATAATATTGAATGGGGTGATGGAGCCCGTGCAGTGTTTTGACACGCAAAATGATAAATGAATAGGGCGATAAAGCTGATGCAGTGTTTTAACACGTAAAAATGATGATGAATGGGTTGATGAACCCATGCAGTATTCTCACACACGAATAATTAAATGAATAAAACGATAGAGCCCCGGTGCTGTGTTTTGACACGCAAATGATTGATGAATTGGGTGATGGAGCCCGTGCGGTGTTTGTCACGCAATATAATGAATGAATGGGGCGATAGAGCCCGTACGGTGTTATGGTACATAAAAATGATGATGAATAGAGGCAATGGAGCCCGTGCAGTGTTTGCTACACAATATAATGAATGAATGAGGCGATAGTGCCCGTGCGGTGTTTTGTCACACAAAAATGATGAATGAAATGGGCAACCAAGCCCATTCCAGCGCTTTGTCATGTAACTAATGAATGAATGGGACGTTAGAGCCCAATGCAGTGCTTTTCCATGCAAAATGAATGATGAATGGGGCGATAAAGCCCGTGCAGTGTTTTGACATGTAATATAATTGATGAATCGGGGAATAGATCTCCTGCAGTGCTTTAGCACGCAAAATGAATGATGAATCGGGAAATGGAGCCCGGTGCTATGTCTTGATATGCATTAATCGAAAAAAGAAGCGATGGGGCCCGATGCAGTGTTTTGATATGCATTGATTGAAGAAAGGGGTGGCAGGGCCTGATGCAGTGTTTTGACATACTTATAAGAGCTCGATGCAGTGTTTTGACATGCATTAATCGAAGAAAGGGGCAATGGAGCCCGATGCTATGTATGACTTGCATGAATGAATTTTTAAATGCCAAAGATGTGATGCAATGTATGACTTGCATGATGAATTTAAAATGCCAAAAAGGCGATGCAGTGTATGACTTGTGAAGTAAATTAATGATGGCGAGATTAGTTCAGTGTTATGAATTAATGAATGATGTGGCGATTAGCCCAGTATAGTGAATAAATGAATGCATAATATGGCAACTAGCCCAATGTGTATTGATGAATGATGCTTGTGGCGATTAGCCCAATTTATTGAATGTATGTATGACGTGGTGATTAGCCCAGTGAAATTAATGTGTGCATAACGTGGTGATTAACCCAGTTTATGAAATTGATGAATGATATGGTGAATAACCCAGTTTATTGAATGAATGAATAATTTGGCGATTAGCCAGTTTATTTGAATGAATGAATAATGTAACAATTAGCCCAGTTTATCGAATGAGATGAATGATGTAGCGATTAGCCCAATGTATTGAATGAATGAATGATTTGGCGATTAACTAGTATATTGAATGAATGATGTGGTAATTAGCCCAGCGTAATGAGTGTATGAATAACGTGGTGATTAGCCGGTGTATTGAATAAATGAATAATTTGACAATTAGCCAGCATATTGAATAAATGAATATTGTGGCAATTAGCCCAGTGTATTGGATGAATGAATGATGTGGCGATTAACCTAGTATAATGAATGTATGAATAACATGGCGATTAACCCAGTATAATGAATGAATGAATTATGTTGTGATTAGCCTAGTGTATGAATGTATGAATAATGTGACGATTAGCCCAGTGTATTGTGTGTATGAATAATGTGGCGATTAGCCCAGTGTATTGTGTGAATGAATGATTTGGCAATTAGCCTGATGTATAAAATGAATGAATGTTGTGGCAATTAGCCCAATGTATTGAATATATGAATAACGTGGCGATTAGCCCAGAATAATGAATATATGAATAACGTGGCGATTAACCAGTGTATTGAATGAATCAATGAATGAATGATGTGGCGATTAGCCAGTGTATTAATGATGATGCCATTAATAATAGATGTAATGAAAAAAAATCATTTTGTAAAACATTGGCCTTTTCGAAAATTGATTCGATGTGGAATCTTATATTTGATATGATATAAGGAGAGTTGATCAATCGTATACGATAGTCTATTGATTAAACCGGTATAGATGGCACTAGAGCTCTCATAATCGAGTATTCATCATATACACACCACAATCTATGAGTTAGATTGGATATATAGCGATTATCGATTCCTTCGTATAACAATGCCGCTAATCCGAGCTTTTGGAAAAGTAGGAAAGTAATAATACTATTTTGGAATTGGATTAGGGTTTGTTATACGCTTTTGGTTTTGAAAAACAATTTGAAAAAGGGTTTTGAAAAGCTATCAAATGATAAAAATTATGCAGACAAGAATATGAATTATAAGACCGACGAATAAACAAAAGAAGAGAAAGAAAATTATAACCGAGCCTCCTTAGAGGGAGAGAATAAGGGTCTCTTAGTGTGTACCATGAAATCCCTTTTGATTGTTGATGAAAAATATGAATGGAAGGGGGTCTATTTATAGTTGAAAAAATGCTTGGAGAGTAAGAAAAGATATTGCAACCAGGACTCTTGGAGCTTATCGTGAAGCCTTTCCACCATTGGATCATGCTGATTTTTTGATATGTGTTGGGAATAGAAGTCTTCTAGATCGTGTCAAAATTTCATGTCGATCAGAGTTCAGGAAGGTCTCATTTTGCTCTGATTGGTACGAAGAGTTTGTTCCCGCGTAAGAAAGGTACTTCTTGTAGACAAGGTCATTTGTTTGTACGAGAAGTAAAGTTATAAATGTTGGATGATTCTGAATTTTGGACATGTATTTCCAATAGAAGTTTTATAGACCCTGTAAACAATTTAAGACAATTGGAGTTCGGGAAGGACTCGATCTCCTCAGATTTCTACAAAGAGTTTTTCCCACGTAGGAAACGTACTTGCGTACAACAACCTCGACAAGTGAACTTCTAGCCATTGGATTTTCCTAAATTTTGGATATATTTTCCCTCCAAATGTTTTCTAACTTGTATCCGAATTTGAGGTCGATCAGAAATCGAAAAAGCCTCCATTTACTTTAATTGCTTCAAAGGATATTTCGACTAGAATTGCACGATAGACGAATTTATTCTTAATGATCCCATGTCCGACAAAGCTGAAATTTGAATATGTTCTTCCCCATAATAAGACCTATCTACTGACCAAACATCAGATCATTTTAATTTCGGAAGGCCTCCATTTGATCACCCGAAACAAAATCCCAATTTTTTGAATTTTTAAAGAACCGACCGTCGGATCGAGTATGCTACTCCTTATGGTGATTTCTAACAACCCTAAAAGTTTGAGGATGATCAGAAATGTGAAACTCTCATTTCACAAGTTTCCAGGAGTATTGACAATTTTCGGTTCCGACAATTTTCGGTAATTCTTGTAATTTCTCATTTGGGAGTCCTTCCGGCTTCATTCTTTGACCAGTATCACATGTACAAAGTATGTGTGCATCTAGGAATACTCGTGCATGCATGCGTATTCATTTATTTGGAGATCATAATTTTTACAGGGGTCGCAAAATGAGGTGTTCACAGAAGTATAAGAAACTCAACGCACTCGCGGAGTAGTTATGAGGCTAATGGTGAACACCATAGCAATAGAAAAAGAACACGTTTGCATGCAATAGCAGTAATATCAAAACAAGGACAATCTTATTTTCAAATGATTATCGGAATCAAATGCCGATTACTTTTGTTGAATTTTGAGGGATATCCCACGTCTCTCGGGAGAATGAAAATCTTGAAAAAATTAATTAACTGTTTATTATTTGAAATAAGTTGAATATTTAACGCACGCGAATTGGCTTGATTGATTTTTGAAAGAATTTGAATTTAGTTGAACACGTGAATTTATGCGAAACTTTATTTTGAAAGGATTTGAATATTAACCCAGGGGGTGTGGTGGAGCGTTAAGGGATCCTCCTCCCTTAACCAAGTGTCGGGGGTTCGATCCCCGCCTTGGGCATGGAGCAGCCTTAAATCTCTGGGTCAGCTATTCCACCCTTTGAGGTGCCTACAATCAGCAAAGGGATTAGTCTTCGTTGTCGAGTGGTGGATACCCTAAGAAACCAAAAAAAAGAAAGAATTTGAATATTGTAAGAAAGACGAAATTGTGATTCAATTCTGATTATGATTTTAAAAATTATCGATTAAAGATAGTGTGGAAGCAAATTATTTCTCAACTATGGCAATGCAGCGATTTTTTTCTAGATTTTCCTCAGGGGAAAGGGGAAGAAGTCATGTCATGCATTAATCAATTTTGATGGTGTTTGAACTACCTCGTATTAAAGCATGTCGTGCTCTAGTGAGGTATTGCACTTATTTTTTTTCAGAAATTCGGTAAATCTGTTGTTACCTGTGCATTTTGATCAAATGACACGATGGGGTGTTGAAACTCAAGTGGAGACTATCTCATATTCCATTCATTTGTTTCTGTTTTTCTCCCTCTTTTTTCGAAAACTAGAAATGACTTTTTTTTTGTATTCACCCTCATCATTTTTTTCTTTTCATCCGCTCAGACTATACTAGCTAGAATTACGACTAAGAGTCTTTTTCTCACTTTTCGTTTCATTATCCAGCTTCTTTTGGACTGTTTCATTTTTTCTGTGTATTTTTCGGGTTTAACCGTTTATTCCTCACTTTTTAAATCGGAATGTAGTCTCTTTCCAGTTTTCAATGACTCCTCATGACAGATGATCGCATTATACCAACTTTTTATACGCGAGAATTGCTGAATAAAATAAATGTCATGGTGCTGTGTTTACGTTCAAATGCTTGAATAAGCGGTTCATGTTCATTAAAATTGATTAACATGAATGTGAATTTACAAAGGAATGGGATTGGAGAAAAATCTTTAATGTCACTATTTTACCTTATCGAAAAAAGCGATGCGATTTTAAACGTGTTGTGGTTTGAACGATATTTTTGTTATCAAAATAAGAGTTGAATCATAATTTTATTTTTAAAGAATGATTGATTTTATTAAATAATGATATGTTTTTTTTATTGAAAAAATGACTTTATTCTAGAATTGTGGAATCTATTTATATAAAATAATTGAATTAAAGAATGGTAAAATTTATTTGTCCACAAAGGTTGATTGATATAATCAAAGAATAACGATTTTTTTAATGAATGAATAACGTTATTCTAGAATTGTGGAATCTGTTTATGTGAAATAATTTGTTTAAAGAATGGTGGAATTTAATTGTCCACAAAGAATTTTTTTTTGCTTTGAAAGAATTTGATTTTATACAAATAAATGTCTTTTCAAAAGAGAATTAACAGTATATTGCCTTCGGAACGTGCTAAAAAAATGTACAGTTTGCACATAAATTTTTTATTTATGAAAGAATCTTTATCTTTAAAAAATAGAAAATCTATAGGCTTCTTTTGTCCTATATATGATGTGGTAATGCAATCACGGTTGAAAATTAGTATGATTTCTCATTGGTATGTTTTCACGATATACATCGAGTGTATGTGTGGACGAACATTTTATATACCCTGAATCTACATGGATTATCCTTTATGACATCGGTTAACTAAATACTTCACATTCCAAAGAATAATACGTATGTGTAACGCTTAATCCGATATACACATAGTGCTGTAATAGGTCCCACAATATACTTCCTGCCCGTCAGGGTGATCGTTAATACTGTGTTAGACAGTTACGATATACTCAGAGGGTACGGGACCAAGAAGAAGTGAGAACTTATGCTTCAGCGTTTGGTCAAGTTGGCATACTTCTACATTCGGCCCTTGGGAAAAAAAGGCAAGATATATGTATGTAGTGTAGATGTGCTTTAGTGTTGACAATTTTTCTTAGTTTTATTTAAAAAAAAGGCAAAGAAAAATATTTTTTGTTTACTCTTAGGTAAAAATATCTACATGGAATCAACCTAATATGCTTATATGTTATCGAAAAATTTTAACATATGTCTAAGTTGTCACAAAAAGGTCGAGAACGGTACATAGCATGTAAAAACAGGATAAAACATGCGTGTACGATAAATGAAAAAGCATATACATATCATAGAATCTAGTTCAATTAAATAGTCACAAGCAAAGTTGCCACTGTGAGAATCCCAATGGGACCCCCCGCTGCCTCTTCGACGCATTTCGTGGTTTTAAAAGGTTTTTGAGTCGCCAATACATTTTTCGAAAAAACGGACAACAGTGTGTTTTGTACCCTTTTGGGGTACAACGCTGTCTGCACAACCAAAGTGAGTTCGGGGACTATATTACGACGTGGGAAGGTGTTAGGCACCCATAGTTTTTATTTTTTATCCTTTTTCTTATTGTTTGTGGCCTAAATGTACATGACTAGTAATTTTATTAACATGCTAGAAATATGGCAAGAATTTTGATGCAAAAATTGGAGGAAAATACCAAAGACCGATCAAGCACTACCTACGACCGATCGGTCTTCCTTTACAGTGTTGTGTTTGGAGCCCGAGAAGTATGCATAGGTCAATTTAAACCAGATTCAATGCATATCAATGTATTTACGATCAATTCCAGTCAAAATCAATTTACGTGTTATACAAGCATTCTTGGTCCAATTTCGGATTTATTAAAATATATGCAGTATGTTTGTTATATACAACATTCACAACAGTTTATATACATATGAGAGAAGGTAAATAGATTTAAAACTGAGAGATTTAACAAAATATCTTTATTCCAAAGAAAAGCTTTTGTTTCGATTGTTATTGGAAATGTATTATAATTTGTAACTAGTCTAAGAATTTTGAATACATCTCTTTTATAACGTGTTTTTATCTTTAGATCTAATTCCTATCCATCTAGATGTGATTTCAAGCATTTACTTTGTCTTGGGTAGTCTCTCTGTCTCTTTCGAGCTCTCTTCTTCTTTCGGGCTGTCTCGGACTCTCTTTTTGCCCTGCCACCATTCGGGGGGCTCCTTTTTGATTTGTGTGCTCAATCTGGATGATATAGTGAGAGGTTGAACTACTTACTCTGAAAGCCGATCAGTGGGCATTGTAAACTAACTCGGTGGCAAATAAGACCGATATGTGGCAACATAAGAATGATCGGGGTCTACACGATGACCGATCCGTATTGGACAAAAACCGATTCATTAAGCAAAGAACAACTAAAGACCGACTCGATCCACTTAAAGACCTAAAGACCGATTCGAGAGCACCAAAAACTGATATGTTTGAGCCATAGACCGATCAATTATTGGCTAAGACCGATCAGCCATGGGTGAAGATTGACCCAGTGCACTAGAAACTGACCAATGCCCGCAAAAGTTGATCCATACACGTTAAAAACTGATTGGGGAACCTAAAGACCGATCGGTATTTCTTTATGGCTAATTTCTCATAGCTTACACCTGGATTTCTTGGACTTCTCTTGAATTTTGGTCCTCCAGCTCAAATGTGACTTTCTGGGGCAATCGGAGTCCAAATATGCCCTTTTTTGGTGCGGTGTGCGACCAGTGCTTGATTTTCGACGTCTTCTAAATTTGAATCTATTTTTTTGGAGTGCGATTAGCCTTTGATTTTGTTTTGTCAGTGTATAATCAACTTCTTATTCCAAGGGTCGTAAAATGGGGTGTCTACACGTTTCCATCTCTCAGTCGATTTTAATGTAAATCTCTAGAATCATGACCCATATGTGTAATTCGTGTATAAATGTATACATCTATAAATCATAACCCCTAAGGAATCATCAATTGTGAGTATAACTCAAAAGCCCCAAATTTTAGTGTATATACATACCACAAAGTGAATTTTTTACAAATCTTTATATATGCTAGCTTAATGTGCAATTACTTGTTCAATCATGTAAATCAAGTTAGATTCGACTATTATCGACAATTATTTGAAGATTTATGTAACCTAACCCAACATAAAATCAACACAACCCAGGGTTTAATAGAAATCCCAAAATCTTTGTAGAAAACACTAATGCAACACATAATGGTTTAAAAATTAAGTTAAGTACTAGTGTTCCCACCTTTAAAAAAGCTTTACGAAAAGAATGAAGTGATTTGATAATGTTCCCGTGGATGGACACAAGGAAATCCAACTATCTCTAAGCTCTAATGATGGAAAATGGTGAAGAAAAAGATGAAGATGGTGATGATAATTCTTGGCCAAAGTTTCCATTAATGGATGAAATCTCTCACAAATCCACCAAAATCACCCTACAATCTATCTCTAGAGCTTTCAAGTATGTCAATCTATTATGCACGAAAATGGTTTGAGTTTCAGGTGTTAAAATTGCACTGATCAAATGTATCTAATGTATTGTTGGTATTTGGTCATAACTATTTGCTTGGAACTCGGATTTTGATGATATATATATATCGACGAAAATGGGAGTCAAAGATCTATGATTTTCCTCAAGGAAGTTTCCTCAAATTATAGCTAGATTAATACCAAAAATATATAAAATACAGCAGTCTGCCGCTACATTACCGAATGATCAGATTTTAACGACCGGCTTACTTCACACACATTTTTAACCCATGAGGAGCATGAATTGACTTTCAGTCAAAACATGAAAGTTGTAAAATGAATCAAAACCTAACTAGTGGCATAAATGGAAAATCAATCGGGTAAGAAACAGAGAAGTTATGACTTCTCGAAAATCGCTAAAATTTAAAAATTGCGTAAAGTGAAAATACACGATTAATATCTCAATTTCAATTCGGACCACCCGAATCATGAAATGATCATTCCCGTAAACTTGATATACCTAATATGACATGCTAGAAGTGTTGAATTGTCTATGAAAGGTTCAGAACCAAATGTTCACGCCCTAGCGCCCTAGCAGAGATTAGGCCTTAACGGGCTTAAGAGAAGGATTAACTCAAAAATGGAATATGAGGTATTACAGTGGGTGCTTACACGGTATAAGTGAACTCACCTTATTGCCTAATGATCCTAATAAAGGTGGCTCCCAGAACAATGTCGGAACTAAGGAAGGATCAAACCAATAGTTATCAAGTATTTAAATAAATACTCACAAATGTTAGTTGAGTAAGTGATGTAGCCTTCAATCACTTATTTTCAAACTGAAAGACCTGTTAAAAATAGGCATACCCTGAAATAACAAAGTGGAATATCTGTAAAAATACTTGTGCTGAGGGATAAAGTATTAAGACTAATTTCTAAAGACTTTTTTTTACAAGTCTTAAGGGGGATCAAACCAATTGTAAGACTTGCACAAAAAATCTTTAGAACCTGCACCAAAAAATAAAAAATATATTAACGACATGGCTATAAAATGCTAAGAGAACTGAATTGACAACATATGTATATGTTCTTAACTAATCTTTAGATTCAATATAGCCCCAAAAACCCTCTACTCAAAGGTCAAAAACTGCAATACCAAGGCTGATATAACAGCTCGTTAAAGTTTTCAAAAAAACTATACAAATGAGCAAAATAGCTTTAAAATAGACCCCCTCATGTTTATTAGAAAGCCAAAAATACTGACTAAACCAAGTCAAAAATTGGCACAAGTCTGCAGTGTTGCAGGGCACAATTTGGCATTTTGAAAAGACTTATAGTCCCGAGATTGATTTTGTTTCTAAAGTCACAGATCTCACAAATTCAAGGCAATTTTATTTAATCATTTTATTTATTTTACTTTCTTCTTCAATTTCCTTAGTTTTGGGGGAAATACGCAAACTTCTAAAAAGACCAAGAGAGATTCAAGGAATAATATTAAAAGATATAAGGCTCGTCTAATTGCTAAAAGTTTTACATAGAAAGAAAGCATTAATTATAAATACTTTCTTTTTGATTTCATTGAATGATTCTTTTAGTATTATAATGATACTTGGGGTTCACTTTGATTTAGAGTTGTATAAGATAGATATAAATACTGCATTTTTGAATGGAGACATTGATGAGACAATGGATATAGTGCAACCAAAAAACTTGGAATTAGGAAACTCAAAGAATATGGTCTTCAAATTAGAGAAATCCATCTATGATCTCAAGCAAGCTTTCCGTTAATGGTATTACAAAATTTCATCAAGACATTATCTCATATGGTTTTGAGGTAAGTTAAGTTAATAATTATGTATATCATAAGTTTAGTGGAAGCAATATTATCTTAATGGTGTTTTACGTCAATGATGCATCTTTTGTATTAAGAATACAGATACATCGAAATTGTTCTTATGGTTTCCTAGACTTATCATAGAAAGAGTTCTTGCTAGATTTGGCATGACAAATTGTCATCCAAGAGATATTCTTATTACAAAAGGACAAGTTTAGTCTCATCCAGTGCCCCAAGAATAAGGTTGAAAAGAAAGATATGCAAAAAAATTCATATGCTTCAGTTGTAGGGAGTTTTACGTATGCTCAAGTATTTACGCGTCTGAATTTAACGTTCATAGTAAAGATGTTGGATAATTTTTAAGTAACACTTGGATAGATTTTTGGAAAGCAACCAAAAGGGTTATACAATATTTAAAAAGAACAAAAGGACTATATGCTTACTTATCGAAAATCAGATCAGTTAGAGATCATTCGATATTCTGATTCCAATTATAAGATGGGATATACTTGCGAAAGTTTGTTACTAGACTACTGATTATGGATAGTGTCGAAAAACCACTAATAATATATTGTGAGAATAAATCAACTGTGATATATTCCAATAGTAATATAAATTTTTCAGAAGTCTAGAACAAATAGACATCAAGTTTTTTATTGTTAAATGAGAGTTTAGAGTTATCAAGTCTATAGAGCATATATGGACAAACTCTAACTACGGATCCACTCACTAAAGGTTTAACACGCAAGTTATTTTATGAGATATTGCTAATTGGGCGTTGTGTTATCGGAAGTTTAGTCGTAGTTCGCATTATGGATGTTATTTGATTTATACACATATTTTATGCAGAATAAAGAACATGGTTTAATTTTTGCTTTGACTCTAAATGTTTTCAATTGTGGTTTAACATAAAGTTTTGATGGGTTAAAAGTGATCTCGTTAAAGAAAGTAAGATTAGTTGGAAATATGTATGATTGATGCAACTTGCATGTAATTTTATTCTACAAATTTGTACTCGATCTATGTCATTGCATGCGTTAGTATGATGACCATGGATGTGTTTAGTTACGAATATGAGTGTATTAAAGGCTGCTATGATTACATACTAATATATGATATGGACCAGATTGTTCTAAAGTTATAATAACTTTTTAATGTACACATCAGGATTCATAATATAATTATTGCATGTTTACATGTGTAGCCTAAATAGGAGATTTTTGAAAATTGGTACATACTGATATGGTCTATTACGGTTATAGTAACATGTCTAGACCTGTCAATGGGTCGGTTCGGATCGTGTTCGTGTTGATTTTTATCGTGTTTCGGGTGTTATCGTTTTGGGTCTAAATGGGTGGCTTTTTTATCGGGTGTTATCGTGTTTTGGGTGTTATCATTTCGGGTCTAAATGGGTGGCTTTTTTATCGGGTGTTATCGTGTTTTGGGTGTTATCTTTTCGGGTTTTAAAGAATTACCTGATATGACCCGTTAGTACCTGTTAAGCACATATATAATTAAAAAACATGTTTGTTTATATAATATTATATGTATATATTGTAAGTTTACCTTGAATTAACAAATAGATATATACATATATATAATACTTATACGAATTATACACATTTATATTAAAAATATACATATATACATATACAACTATGTATATTATTAACGTGTTCAAATGGGTTATTATCGTGTTAATTATCGTGTTAACGAATATTAACTGACCCGGCCTGTTAACTTATCGTGTCTTATCAGGTCAGTACCAATACTACCCGAAACTGTTAAGGTCTCACCTATTAACTTATAACTTTGTGTCGATTCATGTCGTGTTATCGTGTCGCGTATTATTTTGTCAAATCTAAACGTGTCTACCTAGATAAGGAATGAGCTTACAAATTTAATTAATTATATTATAGGCTATCTAAGCATCTAATGTGTATGAATTTTGCAATATGTAGAGAGTTAAAGTAATCATATTAGGATTAATGAGATTTTGTTTGAACTACTATGCATGTGAAGACCCCAAGGGTTATGGTTCCTAAGTTAAATCAATATACGATATACTCATCTATCCTATCTTAGAGAGAACCCATTGTGCACTCGTGAATTTTGACGTTAGAAGACCACAAACTTACTCAAATTTTCGCACTATGCAATATTATGAATTCATGTACGTTTTCTAAAGATCAATATCTTAAGAACAAAATATGATTATATTTCTTAAGGCTTGTTATAATTTAAAGTGAAAGTTCTAACACATTTTCCTACTCTATATATATATATAGGCAATGCATACGTTGATTCCCATCAAACATATATTAAGGATGGTAATTGTTTATATTTTTGAAACAATACAACATTTTGATGGTGCAAAAATTTCATACGGCTCCAAATTATTTCCTTTATTTCGTGCAACACTTTGTTGGTGTTAAAGCTCTCACACACCCTGTGGGGCCACGACTCCAGCTATTGTGCACTCGATTTCCTCAGCCGCCGACATAAGTTAGAGCCTAAGACATTCTTAACTTATATATATATATATACACGGAATTATTTAAGTGCGGATTTGTCCTACGATAATTTTGCGTTATAAAAATATTTCTCAAATGTTATTATAATAAAAAACTGTCGTAAAAAGGACCAGTCCATACGAACTAGTTCGTATTAGAAACGGACTATATATATACATATAAAATATTTGTATGTATATATGTATAACATTTGTATATAATTTTTTTTTCTTAGAAATGTAATGTAATTTATAAAGTTAAGTTATAAAGAGAGATTTTTTTTTTCTTTAATAAAAATAAGAGATATCCATTTGGAGAGACAAATATATACATTTTCTATAAAAAAATGTGTAAAGATGATCTACACAATGAGTAGATCACTTTCACCAAATTTCATTAAAGAATTTAACGTAGAAGTGGTTGAGCTGATCATAAAAAAAATTCAATGGCCGAAAATGTACGTATATATCAATTTTTCAGTCTACTCACTTTTAGGTTAATTTTTTCTTATGAAATTTGGTAGATGTAATATATTCACTATACAAATCATCTCTACACATTTTGTAAAAAAAATCCCCTATTTATCCTTCTACATAAATATCTATTCTTTTTATTAAAGAGATAAAATCTCTCTTTAGAGCCTAGCTCGAACATATGCGCATATATTAGATAGTATAATAAAACCTTTAACTTGGTTTACTCTATGCTATACACATTTTTATAAGAAAATATTAGATGGCTGATTAACCTATTAATTAATTTGGTCCAATCGAATATCAAAACAAATCGACGTTTGAAAATAATTTAATTTTGGAACATGAAGTAGTTGGAGTGATGTTTGGTTGTGCCATGCACATTATAATCCTACTGGTATTGGATTTTTTTTTTAATTAGGATTAAGGTTTGAAGAATGAGAACTACATGCCAAAGATTTTACAGCAAGTCTTTTTGATTGGTTTGTTTTTCCAACATAATTAATTTGTTTTTTTAAATATTTGTAGCATTATATGCAGTATAAATAAATATATTTCTATAGTTGTATTTTTGTAGATATATATGGGAAAGATAGACCAACGGATGGTGAATCGTAATCATTGGTGAATTTTCATTTCGTCCATGATTAAGAAAATGTTTCCATGGTAAATGCTCTCAAACCATGATTTTCTCAAATTTGAGGATAAATTTCGGATCATTGGAGTCAATTCAAAATAAAATTATTAAAATTTACTCCGGCGGGGAATTTGGGAACACCTATAATTTGGGGAGATATATAGATTCCTTAAATATGGGGAGAAAATAAAGAAGAGTTGGAAAGAGTTTTTTATAATTCATACAATTGGCCAATTAGCATGTCGATCATTATAAGTTCTTGTGAAAGATCGGTCTATTTAGTAGGATTAACAAGAAGTTAAATTTATGAGTGGGGATTAATTTCTCATACACATAACATGGAGATAACTTGTAAGAAACCCGAAAAAGATAAAATATTTATAAGATTTTCATTTCTATTTAAATTTAGAGAAAAATATAGGGGAAGATTAGGTATTCAAAATTTTCTCATTAATGGATAGAATAGTTACATTGGTCACAATCCTCTTATCTTCTATTTGTTTCCTCCCCCTTTCCATTTCTGTCTTATTTCATGCCGGCCTGGCCTCTTTACATTCCACCTTTTAACATTTGCCTTTATCTTTCTTTTCCTTTCCTTTTAACACGTGTGAACATGTTATTTTAATAATATACAAATAGAGGAGAAAAACAAACGCATATTTATGAGTTTCTTCCCGGAGACCTCAAAAAAAATAAAAAAAATCAATTTAATAGTCCGTTTAGATTGAAATGAGGGAGTAGAAAGGAAATAATTAGTCATGAAGAAAAGAAAATGAATGAAATGGAGTGGAATAAGTTTAATTTTATTATTATTTGAATAGTTATGGAGGGAAAAAAAGGAAATGAAAATAACTCTGTTTGAATAGAAAGAATGAAAGGAAGAAAGAGAATGTAATTTATTAAAAAGGTAAATTGTTTATTAAAAATATTTTCTTTCCTTCCCAAATGCAGATTTTTGGAAAGAAAAATTTATAGCAGGTCTTCCTACTTTATTTGCCCAAAAGGTTAAAGACCGTATTAGTAAAAAACATGGTGGTACTTCCATTCCTTATAAGGATTATACTTATGGTTATCTTATTAGTGAATGTATTGCTGAAGGTTTATCTCTATGTAATGATATTAAGCTTAAAGCTCAACTTAAAGCTCAGAATTTAACGGGTCGTAAAGAAATAGGAGAATTTTGTTATCAGTTTGCTTATGATATGAGTATTCCTTATTCTAGGATTAAGAAAACTACTGATAGTTCTAATAGAACTAGAAAACACCATAAAAGGCGTAAAATATCACATAAGAAAGCCCCTCAAATAGCATATCTTGAGGGGTAGGACACTGGTAATAAGTCTTAGTATGAGCCATTTGGGTAGCCACATGGGTTTTACCAAAAGTTATTTTATTAAGATCTCCTTCCATAGCTAATAACTCATTTTTAAATTGAGTGATATTGGAGAAATCAGTCTCATATTCAGAGACATCCTCAGTTTGGGTGATTGGAAGAATTTGTTTTCCATTAAATAAACGAAGCTTCTTAAGCTTCTCAGTAAGAGCTTCAACTATTTCTTTGTTTTTATCATTATGTTTAAATTTCTCAGTAATCTCTATAACAGGTTTAATATAAGAGGTTTCTACCTTAGGTCTTTCTATAATAGGAGCAGGCATTTTTTCTTCGAAAGCTTGAACCTTTTCTAATGTTTCCTCAATACGAGTTAATTGACTTGCTATGGTTTGTATATGTAAGTTAGTGTAATTATTTTGCTTAATAACCTTATTAAGATCATTAGAGCCTATATGGGACGAAGTTATCCTAATATTGGAAGAAAAAGCATTAGTTTCTAAGGTCTGATTTTCTCCTACCTCTATTTTTAATGCTTCAGTAGGAGGATAAAGAGACTGGACCATATTTTCAGAAGCTGTTTTCCAAGTTTTATAAAAGCTGTCAATAGTACTAGGGTTTAGTAAGACCGCCATAAGTTGCCTTTTAAGATTTCATGTCAGTATCCCAAGACTCAAAGTCTGAAGTAAAATCTGAACCAAGTAATCAACTGGTTAATATTGATGATGATGATTTTGCCGAGCCTAATGAAGACATGACAACACATATGGGAAGATGGCTCGCCAATCTGTATGAAGACTCAACTACTCTACCTGCCAAGAAAGACAAAGGAAAAAACCAAGTGGAGTAATTATTAAGGGATAATTATGGTGCCCTGACAGCTTTATTAAAGCAGAAGATTCTTGGCCGAACGACTGCAATTCTGAAGCACACGCAACCAAGAGTCAGCAATTAATTATTGCTCTTTAGGGCTACAACGTGACATAGGTGACGTCCCACTAATTAGTCATGAAGAAAAGAAAATGAATGAAATGAAGTGGAATAAGTTTAATTTTATTATTATTTGAATAGTTATGGAGGGAAAAAAAGGAAATGAAAATAACTCTGTTTGAATAGAAAGAATGAAAGGAAGAAAAAGAATGTAATTTATTAAAAAAGTAAATTGTTTATTAAAAATATTTTCTTTCCTTCCCAATCCTCCTAATATTGGAAGGAAAGAAAGTAAGGGAATAGAGAGGAATGACACTCCCTCTCACTCCTTCTATTTTCATTCCATTCTCTTTAAATATTTTATCCAAATAAAGGAAATGCAATCCCTCCTCCTCTTTTCCTTTCCCTTCCTTCCATCCAAACGAACTGTAAATGTGAAAACTCAGTAGTGGCACACTGAGATCAGCGTTGGATTCGACTGAAAGTTTTCTAGTCAAATCTTGGTAATTGCAAAAATATCTAGTAGTCAACGACTAGCCACTGTTTAACAAACAAGGATTAGTCGAGATGCATGAAAGTTATACCGAACACACTATAATATTAAAAAGTATCTAGGCCAAAAAAGAAGAATTGAAAAATATATACATCTAAATAAATTAATCTACTAAATTATCACAATAAATTGGATAAATTCTTTAATGTAAGTCAAAACTACTTTTTACTATGTTATGACGTATTTATATTAGACTATTATACACGTAATACGTATGGTACACGTATATATATGTATATATATATATATATATAAGATTTTATCATAAAATTTTAACAAAAGTATAAAATAATTAAGTGATACCTTTTAAAAATAAAATGCTTGAGAGTAAGGGCTTTATTTTCATCGGAAGCAAAATTTTTATAAGGAAAAAACAAAATCTCAAAAATAAAATAAAGATTTTAAAAATTTAAAATAATTTTACTGCGGTTGAAATCTATTTTAATCTTATAATATATTATATATTTATATAAATTACTTTCGCTAGTAACTTTATTTACAACGTCTATCCTATAAAATCTCACCACCAATCTTTATATTTTGTGCTCCAAAAATATGTGCCAAAGTTGTGTTAATTTCTTAATTTGTGTTTTATGCTTTTCAGCTTTTGTTAATATTTAAAATTTTAAAACCTAATCAAACATTATTTTGATTTTTGACACCCCTAAATGGGCCATCTATCAAATCGGGCTCAGAAAAACTCAAACAGGCCGTCTAAGATAAGTAGACCAGTCCATGATGGTTTGAGTAATGTGGATCGCTCAAAATATTTCAATTGCGACCAAGTTGTGTCAAATTTTAGGTTTTTAACTAGTCGTGAACCCGCACGATGTGCGGGTTATTTTTAAAAGTTAAAAGTGTACGTTGATATATATATATATAATACATATATCATACAAAAATCTCTTTCTTCTGCATAACAAATAATTTTAAGTTAGTGGCACACTATTCCAATGAGTAAGATAAAGTTTGGTGCAAAAATTGATTTACTTAAGAATAAATTCTAAAAGCTCTCATATCTCACCCATGTCTAATTCAAACTGTTTAAACATGTTAGTGGGTAAAGCTTTCATTAATAATGCAAACAACAATTTGATATATAGCAATTCTGAGAAACAAAACAATTTGATTACTCAAAGCCATCAACTCACACGGTGAAACGAATTTAAAAATTGTTTAAGGACTTTATCAATATTACAATTTAATATCAAAACATCATAAATTACTCCAAAAAAGTAATCATTTAAGTGATTATAAAATTTAATATAATGAATATAATAGTAATAGATATTAAGAAGAAAACCTTTTAAAAGTATAACATGACAAATGTGTAATCAAACTCCTCATTATATAAGTTCAACACTAATGTAAATTTGGGAACAATGGTCGCATATTTTTTCAAATGATTTGATTTATGTTGTTCATCTTCAAATAGATGAATACAATAGATGTAGCAAAAAAGAAACAATATTCCAATTTTAATTGAAAAAACAATACAAAAGAGATATTGTATAAATAGAGTTGCACACACGATGCACGTCACACACATTAAAAGACAGTTTAGACTACATATGTAATGAAATCCATTTGTAATTAATTAGCTTTTTTGGGACTAAACTGTATATCTATATATAATTCAAGAAAAATCTACCGTCAATGGATGTAAAATAATTAATTAATTTTAAGTGGAATGTCTTAAATGGACTTAATACTACCGATACACCCATATACTTATAATAGAAAAACCTCCCTGAAGATAATTAAAAGCCTAATTAAGTGAAGTGGGAAGAGAGGAGAGAGAATTTCAATAGATGGAGTAGCTACAAATCAAAAGTTTACATATCAATCACAGTATCAAAATAACGAATTTATTAAAAAAATCTTGGAAATAATTACAAAAACTTGACATTGAACCAAATATAATTCGAAGATAAGTAGATAACCATAATAAGAAACTGTGTCTACAAAGATTCAATACCGTCTTCATCAAAAGAGTGAAAGTTGACATACGTAACCATAAGAGAGTGAGGCTAGCCTTTAAAACTCGGAGAAAGCACTTAGTTGAAAATACACGTTATCGTTAAATAGCAAACGAAGATCGTCAAAAGATAGGCAATCCAATCATATGAATAATAAATGAACATGTTGAAACAAATTAAGGGTAAACTGATGAATAAAAAAAATGTAGAAATATTACAAATTGGAGGCTACATATATTGAAAAAGTATCCTAAATTTTGAATTCACAAGGACTAAGCAGCTCCTTTATTTTCAATATATACCTTTTATTGCATTTAACAAAACAACTGGTATGCATCCTACCAAAACCATCAAAATTAATGAACAAAATCAAGTGATTGAAAATACCTATACAAAAAAAAATATCTAAACACAAAAAAAAATTCCTAAATGCCTTTATCAAAGAAGGAAAACTTTAAAAAAAGTGCAAAAATAACATATTGTACAAACACAAAAATAGATACATAAACAAAATAATAAAAAATTCATAATTCTAAGTGATGAAAGAAAAACATTTATGGATATACTTATAGGTTAAAGACTATTATAGAGCATACATTCGGCATCAGGAAGAATAAAGAACATTAGATAGACAAATCAAGCACAATAATCAAAATTAAAAGAGGTATAATGAAGAAAAAATAATTGGGCCAAAGGTCACGGGGAGAGATATAGGAAAGTGATACCCTAGAAAGAAGAGTAATACTATTATGTATCAAAGTCTTACAAATCAAGTTAGAGCACAACAATAAAGAATGAATAATGGCAAAAAAACCTATTGAAGTCTCATCAAACTATTGAAATGTGATATTGGTATAATTTCATAGAGGATATGAAAAGGGAAAGGTAAATACAATACGTGTTAAGAGAAAGGAAGAATCAAGAACTTACGGATTAAAGAAGAACCAATAGAGGTGAGATGGAGGGTAAAAGAATCGTGTTCTAGGATTTCTCAAAGAATTTAATCAATTGGTGAAACTTTCTACGACTCATGTAGGGAGAGGAAGATTACAAACCGAATGAGGGAGAACAACTGTTGCATACATTGGGTTTAGAGGAATAACTTGTTCGAAATTCTAACTGCCAATACATAAAAAGAAGAATGACACATGTCCTGCGCGTGAGAGAGGAAAGAATTAGCTATTGACACATGGTGCCCTGTGGTAAAAAAGGGCATTTTATTTATATATGATAAGATTAGATGTAACCCACGCGATGCATGGGCATTATACAGTAAAATGTTTAACTAATAGAACAAAAGAATATAACTTGTTTTTTTTGTTGTCAAAATAAAAAATGTCTACTTTAGCCCCTGTCAAAAGTTGATGCTTTCATTTGTATAAATTTCACTATCTCTGTCACTATGTGTACATATATATGACCCATTGTCTTCACATGAAGCATTCAACATAAATAACAATCATTTCTACCATTTATTTGTTGGATTTTAGGAGTTATCCTGCAATAAATGAACTCATCAATTAGTATTCATGACATAGAGATCAATGCATGCATAAAAAAGTTAATAGATGTGACCTTGGAGAAAACATATTTTAATATTCACAATGTCTAAAAATTAGAGCAAGGGAGTTGCATGTATTGCTTTTAAGAAATAAACCTAGTGTAAAAGACTGTTCTTTAAGATGAAAACACTTTTAATTGTTACTTGAATATGTGAACATCACTAGAATATGTGAGCATTTGAAAGCTAATATTATGCAGATTGAAAAAAAAAAACCGTATTTAACAATTGAATATTCCAAGGTAATCATGAACATGTATATTCAGAATATATAAAGATGGTATCAAAAATATTATACCTTTTAAAGGCAACCTAGATCCATCCTTGATTCCTTCAATAATAAATCCCAACATTCTACAACTCAGTACATTTTCAACACTTCTCTAAAACAATTTTCAAACCAACCCATACCTAACACAATTTCTGCCATAGTCTTTTAACTTTTAACAACCTAAGATTTTAAAGTGTTTTAGATTGTTAATTTCAAGCACTTCATAATTGCCTATACGGTTCACATTGTGATAGGTGATTTCATAAGATTATTCAAGGCATCCTCTTTAGAGTTAATGAATACCATGATTTATATGTAAAAGCCTATTTCGAATGAAGAGAAAGAGGTGATGGGAAATAAAGTGGGATTGAAATAATTAATGAATAAATTAAAACAGCCTCACATTTGATAAGAACATGATATACTTTATATAGGTGGTTGCTAAAATTACTCCTAATATATATCTATCCTGGCCGGCCACCACATGCACGCATTAATGTTATTGTATATCATATTTCAATTGTAAAAGCAGCGAGGATAAATATAAGTGACATGGTAAATTAGAAGCCAAGGTTGTAAATAGGCACATGAATACGACCAATTTTTACAAACTTCACAAAATTCAATTCATTAATTGAATTCTACTATTGATTCAAAATATAGTCACAAACATTCTAGTAACATTAAGAATGAAAACCCCAACTGTATTCAAACAATAAAATAATATAAATTTTAACCAATTCTCAACAAATTATTGAAACATGCTTCAAATAGCCCAAAAAATTGATAGAAATTAATTAAGATTTATCAAATAGAATTCTCATTTGCTATAATAGAAATTAAAATTTATAAATTCTCGACAAAGAGGAGCAATGATCACTATTATATTATATCCCAACTAACAAATAACATTGAAGAATGAAACGAATTTAAATGGCCGTGCTGTGGAGTATTGCAGAAGACAGAGGAACCATATTCCACAGCCTTGGGGGTTTTGGAAAATATATATAGGTTTAGTCGCTCAAAGAGTGAGGAAGAAGCCGATAGCAATAAGAAGAGAACGAAACGTTGTTTCTAACGGTTGAGAGATGAACTTTCGACGGTTGAAGAAGAACCGAAGTTGTAACGGGTCGAATTTGACCAAACCTGAACCTATCCTGATTCGCATTGACATGCCCTCCCTGATGTAATTATAAGTTTTGTAAGGGTATTAAACAGAATAAAAATATTATATTATGTACATGATGAATCAAATGAGTTTATTTTAGGAGTGTTTTCGGTTTCGGTCAGGATAGAAACTAAGGTACCCCAAATTCAAACCAAATATTAAAATTCGGTTTCGGTTCGGTTCAGTTTCGGTTTCTAAATATTTGAAACCTAAACTCAAACCAAACTTTTCGATTCGGTTTTATTCGGTTTTGACATATGTTTTTTTTTTAAATTAATTTAACATAAAAATGTAATACTAATAGTATTGTAACAATGATTCATATTTAAATTAAAGTCATGACTTTTTAGAAATAAGGAGCAACATATAAATACCATGTTTTCTATTTAATTACAATTTTATTTGTACATTATAAGAATGAAACACATTAAATAAAATGATGAATCATCTTTCAATCATGTATATGATACAAAAATGTTAGCATTGTGTAGTTAATTAAATAATAAGGGCACGCGTTAATGACTATTTTTTTTTAAATTATCATAATATGCAATTAGTAAAAAATATATTTCTATAAAAGGCCATCTTTTTTGTATTATAGTATAATTAACGTGTGCCATTAGGCCTCGTTTGATTCGAGTATTAAAAAGTGGGATGGAATTGTTAATACCACTTTTTTTATAATACCTTATTTGATTCGCACAAATGTGCTGGGATTACTAATACCGGTACTAACTTAATACCACTCTTTGTGGTATAATTTAATACCCAGGGGGAGGTGGTATTGTTTTTCCAGGATTAATAAAAATGAATCATATATTTTCAAAAATGCCATTACTATTATAATATTTTCAAAAATTAAAAAAAATTAATTTTTTTTTTTTTAGTCCAAAATATAATCCCGTATACGAGTTACAGAATCAAACATGGTATTAACATCAGCATGAGATATTCCAGTATTAATACTACATGAATCAAACAGGGTATTGGTATTAAATTAATAACAGGATTAATAGTCCAGTACTATTAATACTAGTATTATTAATCCCACTTACCCTAATACCTGAATCAAACGAGGCCTTATAGTATATATTAACATTTTTTTTCTTATATATAATTTGATTCAGTTCGGTTTAGTTCGGTTTTAGACTAGCTTGCTCCAAACTTGAACTAAATTTTTTGGTTTCAGTTCAGTTTTCTTATTTTTGTTTTCGGCTTTTTTTCGGTTCGGGGTTTTACGAATCGGTATGGTTCGTTCGGTCAGTTTTCGGATTGACTTTAATACCCCTAGTTTATTTTACTAAAATTTGAACCTAACTAGACTTGGTGCGAGCTTTACTTCGAAACTCGAACCAAATTTGGTTATAAAGAATTGCCCCAAATTCACCCTATTTATATTAAATAAGATTAAAAATCCACCATATCACACTTTTTTTTTTCTTCTGTCTTAGGTAATGTTAATAAGTGCACCAACAATGTGTTTTCCAACTTACTACTGCATGAACATAAATAGTTGATATAATAGATGGACATATCAATGTGTGAGTTACTCATTAAATATAATAAGTTATAATAAAATTATTTTAATGTTTAATATGTAAATTTTTATTTTATATATTTATAGAGGGCTGCTATTGACACACAACATTGACTCAGCCCTTAAGGACCAAGTATGTGCACAATGGCTCGGCACCTAAGGACTGAGTATATGTGCACATAATCGGCCTCACATATATTCGGTCCTTAAGTGCCAAATAAATATGACGGTAGACCTGGCAATGGGTCGTGTCTGCTCTGTTTCGTGTCGGGTGCAATCGGGTTCAAGCGACAAACCACTAAAATTGAATACAACCCATTAAACTAAGGTGGAATTTCAAAACACGAACACAGTTCGTTAAATTAACGGGTGATCTAGTTAAGCAGTTGGGTGAATTCGGGTGACTCGAACTCGCTAAGAGTTTCACCCATTAAGACCAATTTCAAACATAATTAGTAATGTGATGCATTTATATTTACTTGCTAAATTGTCTATGATACCCTTCAACCTTTAAATTATCTGTAATGAATATAATAGTATTATATATATATGTCCTATTAACGGGTCATCAGGTGGGCTTGACTAAAAATATTAACGGGTCTTAATAGGTGACTAACGGGTCAACTAGGTCACTGCCAACCCATTTATTAATTTGTTATGTCTTATCGGGTTCATTCGATAACGACACAAACTCGATAAGAGTCTATTCATTAATTAATAATTTTGTGTCGGATTATTTTATGTTATTATGTCGTTTTCAATTTTGCCAAATCTATAAGAGGGAGTGTTGAAAAGTATTTCGGTGCACGGTAATCACAACTTCTTATTTATCTACTAAAACTATAGTAAAACGCCCCATTTCCCTCCATTTTCTTGCCACGTGTTGTTCATTTATTAAGCGCGTATGTTTTGCTGATTTCTTCCCCTTCTTTGTTCATCTTCAAGACAGTTTGCCTTCCTCTGTAATAATTACTTGATTTATGTCTATATGGCTTTCACCTCCCTTACAAAAACTATCAGTTTCTTCAGCGCTTTTCTCTCTTCAATATTGCCCTTCCCCAAGTTTAGGGTTGTATTAGTTATTTCACTTTCCCAGAACTATTCTTTTGTAAGAGGTTTTTTTCTCAATACAGGTATGTATTTTATGAAACCCCTATTTTGTCTTCCTCGTTGAACTCTCAATATTTAAAATGGTGTTTATGAACTCCATGTGTTAAGAAAGATATGAAATTAAGGTTATATTAGGTACATTTGTTATGATTTGAAACTCAATGTTATATATCTTTTTTTTAATATTCCTTTTGTTAATGATCCATTTGTAAACAATTTTTAGATGGATTTATGTACTCTCACATTTTATTATTTCTTCTGGTTTAGTATTATATATGTGTTCTGTTGTAGAAAATTGCTTTTGCACTACCACCTCTATTGCAATCCAATCTTTTGTTGTATCTGTGGTTTTCATGTTTTTCATTTTTAGATCAAAGTAACGGTGTATATTAAAGTGGTTTGATTACTAAACGTTTGTTTGTAGTGTATTCTGGATTTTTGTTTTGGATGTTTACCAAGTGTTGGATAAAGAAATATGATGACTACAAGTGATGAAAAATGGTACATTGTAAAGGTAAGTAGTGTCTTTCTTTATTTTATTTTTTTTGGCTTAAATAATTTATTTAATTATTAAGAATTTTTTTTTCGCAATGCATTTGCCACAACGTTTTCAAAATAGTAGAATAAATGAATTCGATATTGCAACATATATGGTGATGACACTTCATTTTATTTTTATTTTATTGCAACTTAATAATAGGCTCCTTTAGGTAAGTAATAAAGTTGGTTTTCAAGTGGCCGGTAGTTGTTTGGGAAATGGGATGGATCATGGATTGAGAGAGGAGAATAGGAGGGAGAAATAAAGCTTCTTTATTGAATTCTTGCATCATTTCTCTTTTTGAGGAACTCTTTCTTAATTGTAGTGTTAATATAACACAGCCATAAAACCAATTGATCTTATAAGTTGTTCCTTTCTCCATTTTCTGTCAAGGGCTTCAGTGCTAGATTCATATCCTAAACATCTAGACATTGATTCAATATATGTTGCTGGTTTACAAATTGATCCTACAAGAGCATAAATTGTAACTTTTAATCGGGTACAAAGTAAGAACCTTACCTCCTAATTATGTGTGTATATATATGTTTGTGTGTTCATTAATTTGTTGAGTAAGCCACAAATAATATATTTCAATTTTTTAACTAACTTTTTCCTTTTATTTTTACTAAAATATATGATCTAATATAGAAATTATGATTCTCATTGTAACTTTTTTGGTTTGGTGGAAGCTTAGGGACAATATGAAATTTATTGAAAGATGCTATAAGAGTCATGGTACTTTTGATCCAAAAATTAACTTATACCCCTTCAAGTCTTCCATTTTCCCCGATCACTATCCAAGTATATTCAATTGATGAAATAATTGTACTCCACTTGCTTATATTTATGCAGTTAAAATAGGTTGAATAAATTATTTGAATTTGGTATATTGTGATAACTCATTCACAACTTTGGGTACTATGTGTTTGTAAATCTCCACCAAATATCACGATCACCCAACAGGTGATGTTTCAATATACCCATGTCTTGGCCAGATCGATCAATTTTAGAAGTTTACCTGTAAACACATTTATTTTTTCATTTTATTTGTAATTTTGAGAATTCAACTAAACCTTTTTGAATGAACTACCAGGAATGCATATTTAATACTCTCTCTTCGTCTCGAATTGTAATAGTCTCTTGGATAGGTTTTGTTTTTTAACACTGACGAAAGTAAAGTTAGTGTTTTCTTAATGAATATCCAAGTCAATGTGGAATTCTCAATTTGTCAGGGAGTCAGTATGTTGTTCTTCCATGTAAATGATGTAATTAAATTTGTTATGGAAGATTGATTATGCAAAATGATTTTGTTACTTTAAACTGATGTTTCATAAATGAGGATATTTGAAGGTTAGTTCTTGATGCATTTTCTTGTTATGTCCATGGACGACTTTATAAATTTTGGTGAAGAGAAACTTCACCATCCCTTTTATGGCCTTCTATCAAATTGCAAGATCCTCATTCAAAAATTGCAGGAATACATTAAAGGAGCTAATTCTGTAGTAGATAAACTTGCTAGAGAGGGCCCAAATTCCCCCCCCCCCCCCCCCCCCCCCTTTTTTTTTAATTCCCCTTTGATCCGGGAGGTTAAGATTTGAGAGTTTAATTTTGTTTGTTTAATAGGCTTTGGCGCTTATTGAACCAAAAAATATATATATTTAAATTTAGAAATTTAGAAAGAAAATGTCCATTTGTGAACACTTTTAAGATTTTATCTTATATTATTATTAATCTAATTCACTTATAATTAGACAATAGTATGAGAGTTTCTTCTATCATAATTTTTTCATATAGTAGTGCAATTTTTAACATCCCAAAATACATTATATATTTTAACCAAAAATCTTTTACATTGTATAAAATATACTTTTCATGAACCGTCCGTGCATCGCACGGGTAGAATGCTAGCATATGCCTAAAATTATTGCAAATTTGTCCTGCCAACATTGGATGAGATGACGTGGCAAAGATTGGTTTGCCAGCTGGACCGCGGCTCCAAGTTCCGTCTCATCTGAAACTGAAAGAGGGCTTCAACTCACTTGATTCTTCTCTCTCTAAAAAAAAACTCTCTCTCTCTCTACAATTATCAAAATTCTTCTTGTTTGAGAATAACTTGTTATATTAAAATAATAATTTTTTTACATTTATTTATACTAATTAATCACAAACCCTAGCTTTATCCGCACTGATCAAATCCCTAAATCAATTCCTTCCGCCAAACTCCCAATTCTCTTTGTAATCAATCTCTTCGCTTAACACAGAGAGCAACAGAGAGATTTTGATGGAGAGGATAGTAGGAGGCAAGTACAAGCTTGGTCGTAAGATCGGTAGTGGTTCCTTCGGTGAAATCTTTCTCGGTCTCTATATCTGCCCTTTCGATTTTATATATATATATATATGTATGTATGCATGTATGTATATATCTTGTTTTCAATTTTGTGTTTGCTGATTGTGTGATTTTTTTTGATTTGATATGTTCCAGCTACTCATGTGGATACGTTTGAGATCGTTGCGGTTAAGATTGTAAGATTCAATTCCCTAATTATTTTAATTTTCAGTTTATTTAGGTCACTTTGTAGTAATATATGAGTACGTCAAGTGGATATAATTATCTGACACGTGACATATGGGTATGACGATTACTTATTGGTTATAATGAATTGCAACAATGAAGAGTCTTAGATGAGTTTTTATCTTAATCTCCGAATATTCATAATAAATTCACTTTTATGTATCTTTACATTTTTTTTTTGTTAACTGCTGTTGGTAAATTGAGTGTTAGCATTTTGTTTTTTTTAAGTTGCGTTCACTATCTTAAAACTCATTGGAATGTTTTAGCTTCTTCTTGGAAATGTTGATGTTGGGTTGAGTTGATAGAACATGCATGACATACAAATTTTATACGACAAACTTAATTTCTCAGGGGAGGTTGGTAATTAATTTGCATCATTCTATGATAAAGTCTAATTCCTGTTTAGTCCATCTCATGTCCAAACGCCAAAAGGGTACATTTGTCTTGTTTACTGATGGGATCCCTTTCGCACTCGTTTGAACAGTTTAATCAAAAATTTAATCGTATTGATTGCATTGTATTGCAAGGACTAGTGCTTGAATGGTTAACCTATATGGATATAATGGTTATTCGTCCTATTTAAATATATATAATAAATACATAAACTTTAAATTTATGCTGTATTTGCATCTTCGAAGGAGTTATGCTTGAATAGTCTACACTGTCAGAATCCATTATCTGTATATATATATGCATAATATGAATATGCGTTTGTAATTTTGTTACGTATTATCCATAAAAACAATCAATTGCAACATATATTTACTATGGCATTCAGTTAATTACTAACATATTTTCTTACCCTTTTGCTTTGTAGGAAAATAGGCAAACAAAACACCCGCAGTTGCTTTATGAGGCCAAGCTGTATAGCCTTCTTCAGGGAGTAAGTAAGTATACGTGTTATATTAAAAAATATCGACTCATAATAAAACATGTTTTTTCTACATTCTATTATCCGGATAATTCTTTATCTTATGACTTGTTATCGTTCAGGTGGTGTTGCTAACATAAAATGGTGTGGGGTAGATGGAGAGGACAACATCTTAGTCCTTGATTTGCTAGGGCCGAGTCTTGAAGACCTCTTTGTGTATTGTGGGAGGAAGTTTTCCCTGAAAACCGTTCTTATGTTGGCTGATCAAATGGTAATCTTCCTATTGTATATGATTACGTTGTGCTAGTGCGGCTCTATATTGTTTTCTCTTTCTGGGTTTAGCTTCTCAATGAATCTATTTAGAAAGAGGATGTTTACCATCAGAATTCAGAACTTTTAGGGCCCGTTTGGTTGTCCTTCAAATTGCGAATTAGATAATTCACAATTAAGTAATTTACAAAATTTTCGGTTATTAGTGTTTGGTTGTGTAAATTGAACAGTTGTAAATATGATAATTCAAGTTGATTCACAAAAACTCAAATTAAGTCGTTTCAAGTAAAACTTGAAATTGCCTACTTCTAGAATTAGATAATTCATTCTAACTCTATTTTTCAAGAAGATCTAGTTTTTGTCCGTGATGTTGATGCATCTAGACAAAATTTTAAATAACATAGAACAATAAATAATATGTTTTTATTCTAACAATCGGAATTTCTTGTCTAAGTTTTTCCAAACACTACTTGAATTAGAATTGAATTATTAATAAATGAGCAAATTCACAATTCTTCAATCGAAAAATTAACTAATTCTAAAATTATGTAATTTTCGCAACCAAACGGGCCCTTATTGGTTGGTGTCACTTTATTGTACATATTTGAGTTTGCTACTAAGCATACTTAAGTTATTAATAGTTATATTTATTTATATCTATTACTATATTTTAAGTGAGGAGCACTTTTGGTATGTATTTGAAATTACAAGATTACCCTCCCTTAATTTAGAAAAATGAATAATAGTTGTAACAAGATTTGAACCCGTGATCTTTACTTCAACAACATACAACTTATCCCACTCGATAAAACATGATCACATTTTATGATTAGATTTTGAAAACAATTTAACTAGTAAGAATTATCAGGTACAAGATTCCACACGCATCGAGTGTGCCACTTGTACTAGTGATTCTTAAACTACTAAGTTGCCTAGGCAAATATGTTTGATATTGCATCCTCTTGGAAACAGGTTCTTGTGTTGCTTCTTCTGTTGTTATGTTCTCTTTTTCTATTACATTCATATTGGTAATAGCATTTTGATTCCCATCAACTTATTTGCAGATTTCAAGAGTAGAGTTAGTGCATGCTAAAGGCTTTCTGCATAGGGATATCAAACCAGATAACTTCTTAATGGGTCTTGGGAGGAAAGCAAATCAGGTAATGATATATCTATTTCTCACGCGTGGGAATATGTCTGCTCGTTCAAGGATTATGTTTGTTCTTTTTCTGTATCATTAATTATTTCAATTCTGTTATTTTCATCAGGTCTATATTATTGATTTTGGACTTGCAAAAAGATTTCGTGAACCCACTACAAGCCGCCATATTCCTTACAGGTTGCCTTTATCAATTAGTTCCTTAATAATTTTTGATGATTTTTTGGTTTTTCTGCTCTTTTAATTCTGTTGGCTTCGTGGAGTTTACCTGTTTTAGTTGACTGTGTTTTAATTACCTTTGAATAGCTGATGATATAACCATAGCTTCGTTGAGGACTTATAGATCTTCAGTTTTCTGTTTATTTTGTCCCCATTGATCAATTAATTTCCTGACGAAGTTCTGATGATTTTTTTTATCAGTTTCAAAATTATTTTGAGTTCGTGTTTTCTTCAGCTTTTTTCCCTCTTCGGTTCTATTCGCTAATGTCCGCTGTCTGTGATTTTTTTGTTACTTGCTGGCTTATGTTCATATCCAGAAGTGTTGTTGGTTTTCTAGCAGGGTCAAATGGTCAATGAAGAATACTTAATCTCTGTAACTTTTATAAAGTTCTTGATTTTGTATTCTTTATGTAGTTTTCCCTCCATGTTTTATCAGTAAATTCTGTGACAATTATGATTATCTGTATCATTACAAGATATACTTAACTACTTGAGCTTCTTTATTTCAGTTTATTATCCTTCTTGTTTCTTTTAATTTAAACCACCTCCCTTGGTGTATTGAATATTCTTTCTACCCTTGTACAGAGAGAACAAAAACCTAACAGGGACTGCACGCTACGCGAGTTGCAATACTCATATGGGCATTGGTGAGTATTTAACTCATTCAACACATTCAGATAGCGTTTTTCATATATGAGGTTGTTCATCTCCTTGTTTCTCATTTTTGGTTTGTGAAAATTTAGAGCAAAGCCGTCGCGATGATTTGGAGTCTCTTGGCTATGTTTTTCTCTACTTCTTGAGAGGAAGGTATGTCCATTCCTTTTCGCTACCCAAAATGAATATATGGTGTTGCTCTATTTAAATTTTGAGTAATGCTACACTTACCGGCTTCATCAACCGGTTAATTCTTCCAGATGCATTGATGGGTTGTACATTCCGAGAAGGTATAGCTCATCAATTCCTCCGATATGATTATCCGGTTGCTGAAAAAACAGTAAGAATATCGTTTTCCTCAAATTAAGTGCTACACTTTTTATGCCTAGAACATTTGCAACTTGATTGAATATTGGTTTGGGACTGTTGTAAAATTGAGGGTAGTATGACTGGGTGACTTGGATTCAATTTTGTTAACTGTAGGGTCTGACAATTTGTTGGGTTCTGCCTTTAGCCTTCCGTGGCAGGGTCTTAAAGCTGCAACTAAGAAGCAAAAGTATGACAAAATATGTGAAAAGAAGTTATCAACGCCTATTGAGGTATTTTTATCAACGCCAAGCTGCAATCATGTAATTCTTTTTGTGCTTTTGTGTCAGCGGATATCTTGTCCTGTGTCACTAGTGTATTTTGTTCTCTTAGTTTTTATTAATAATATTGACTTTGTTTCTTATCAAAAAAGATTGGTAGAATGAAGCCTAGTGCTAAAAACTTCTAAATTTTTGTTATATTTTATACTCCAAAAACCCAAGATAGAATCTTTAGGAAGAGTTACTATTACCGGCCAACAATTTTTATTTGTTGTTCTGCAGGTTTTGTGCAAGTCTCATCCAGTAGAGTTTGCATCTTACTTTCACTATTGCCACTCATTAACATTTGATCAGCGTCCTGATTATGGATTCTTGAAGCGCCTGTTTCATGACTTGTTCACTCGTGAAGGTATATATATATAATATATAAACTCACCAAATGCTTGAATCTTCCATTGTTTGGGGGATTTCAACCCATGCTATTTGACCACTTAATGTTAGATGACTAAATTATTATTTTTTTTGACAACCCAAGCAGATAGAATTTTTCCTTTTAACAGTAAATCACTAGGGTGCATGTGATTAAAAAAAAGTTTGACAATGATTGAAAACACTAGTGATTTTTATGCAAAGTTGGAAAAAAGATGAGTGGTTTGGTGTTCTATTACTTTTGAGTTTTCCATGGAATAAATTTCTTTGGGTGGTGGGCAGTGTTTTAAATTGCGTTAGCGTATTGCGTAGCGTTTTGGTTCCGGAATTGTGTAGTGCAAATAAATAGCGTAATAGCGCAAGCTATTTGGGACATGAATATTTTCATAATTAAAAAAAATAAAAATAACATTATACTAAAGAACATTAATAAAAATCCATTAAAACACTTAAAATAACCAACATAAAAATCCAAGTAACGTAATTTCAACTCACATTCAAAGTTTCAAACACCTCAAGTTCTAAAGTTAAAAATTTTCAAATGATAAACTAAAAATAATCAATGCCATCCAACTCTATTTCACTATCACCATCAAGACTATCTTATGTTGAGAATGACCAATGATTCAAGGAATACCCTGATTTGAGAACGAACAAGGAGAGAGACAGCAGCGACAGACAGAGGAAGAGCAGTGCCTAGGGTTTGAGCGGTGGCTAGGGTTTCAGAACTCTCTTCTATGAGCAAATATGAGGGACTGAGGGGCTTGTGTAATTTGACCTAGTATCTCCCTTCCTTAAACGCGTAGTCTAAGGAAAGGACGTTTATTTTTTTTATCCCAAATAGCACACGCTTTCTCTATTTTAGCGTATTTAGTGCCACGTCATCAAATAGCTCATGTCTTTTGTGCTCTAGGCAATTTGGGCCATGCTTTGTAGCCTTTACCTAGATTTTACGCAATAGTGCGCTATGCAGTGCTATTTAAAGCACTGGATGTGAGTAAGAAAAATTTTCCATGAAAAATACGAAAAAAATGGAGAACATCTCACCAAATCACTTGTCTTTTTTTAAATTTTTTTTTTTCTACTAGAAAAATACTAAAATAGTAATGTTATCAATCATTTTCCAACTTTTTATCAAATGGACCCTAACAACACTTTTTTGATCCTTACTTTGAGTACTGCCTAAGTACAAGCATTTGTAAGAATGCTTGTTTAGTTCATGTACTTCCATGTTTTCTAATCAATTCAGTAGTTTATGAGCCAGTACAAATAAATATACGTATGGAGTTGGTGGGTTGAGGTGATAACTGACTGCACAAGAACTACCTTGTTATCCTTACATTATTGCTGTGTTATTTACTTTCTGTGCCACTATTTGCAGGGTATGAGGCTGATTACGTTTTCGATTGGACCATTCTTAAATACCAGCAATCCCAAGGTCCAAATAAACAGCCTCGATCACCTGTTAGTATTTCCGTAATCTCTTTCTTCTTGCTCTTCTAAGAACTACTCCCTCTGTCCCTAATTAAGAGTCCACGTTTGACTTTCACATTTTTTAACTTGCACTAATTATGTTTTGAAATGGAAAGTCGACTCTTGATTTGGGATATCCCAGAAAGGAATAGTGAACTTGTAATTTGGGATGAGGGAGTACCATCTGGCACGCAATATTACTTTGGCCATTTTCCTTCCTTTTCGTTTGTGCTTTATTCTGAATTACCACTGATCTTTTATAAATTTATTTATTTTAAATTTGTTATATTTTTTGTTTGTGATATGATCTCAGAATTTACAGCAAGTTTCCGGAATGACCAGCACCCGTGCAATGCCTTTGGATTCGAACAAGCGTCAAGGTATCTTTTAGGGGTTTTAATACCCAATTTCTTCATAGTTGACGAGTAATCAAGAAATTCTCATAATCATATAAGAAAAGCTACGATGTGTTTTTCTTTTTAGTAATTCTCTTTCAAGAATTAAGCTCCTTTTGTATTCTAAGAATTGTGCTTTCACTGAGATGCTTACTTACGGAAGTTACTCTCGTGTATTAGGTTATGGAGATAATGGCGCTTCTCATTTAGTTGAAGCCTCAGATCGCAGAGGATCAAATTATCTCCGACGTCCTGATGGTCACACGCATTTTAGATCGGGAGTAGCGCACAATCTAAATGCTCGTGATTCTGTCGAGAAACACGTAAGCTACTGTGCCTCTTTTTTCTTTTATTTATATTACGGGAGGGACTAATTGGTACTTCTTCCATCGCTAATTAAGAGTCCATATTTGGCTTTCACATTTTTCTAAGAATGCACTAATTTCATCACAAATTGTTTAGAACGAAACTTGTTTGCTATTGTGAGTTTTGGTCCGTTGATTATGTTTTGAAAGTTGAAGTGGACTCTTAATTTTTGACATTACAAAAGAGAATAGTGGACTCTTAATTTGGGTGGGATCAAGTATACTATTTTCTTTGAAAATGCATTCCCCTTTATTGCACTTCGCAATAATGCAAAAACAGGCATCACCATGGTGGGTTCTCTACATGCTTGCTATGGCTACCAGTTTGTATTTCACCTAAAATTTGATTATTTCAGACCATGGACAAAGTAGCCATGCCATCTACTTCATTTTCCTTGTCTGGTGCTTTCAAAAGAAATCATCCAAAACCAGAAGAGTCGGATAATAATGGGCATGGTAATGAAGCTGGGACCTCAAGCAACTGGATGCAATCATTACACCGTATTTCGTCAGCCAAGTAATTGGTATGAAGTTTTCCCTTTCTTCATTTCGGGTCTGCTTTATTAAAATGTGGGACATGATTGAAAACACTATTAAAATATGTGGAACATGGTGAGATGTTTTCCATATTTTCCTCCTCTTTTATGGAATTTTTTTCTTACCCATCACCCAAAGAATTGGATTTGATGGAAAAACCAAAAGTTAATATAAATTTTCACCAAATTGCAAATATATTTTTTCCAAGTTCTCATAATAATAGAAGTATATTCAATCATTTTCCATATATATTAAATTTAAGTTTCTGACAGTAAAATGCCATAAAAGAGCATTTTTATTCTCTTAAACTTGTATTTCTTTTTTCTTTCTCTTTTAGACATAATATGGAAGGAAAGGATTCATGGAAGATGTCAGAGATTTGCTGGTCATGAAGTTATTTGATGGCGTTCTTCTGTACCAGATTGCACAATGTATTCTCTTAAGGTGACTACAAAAGTACAACAAACATGTTGGATGGTACTACTAGGAATTTTCCCTGTCAAGGTTTGGTTGTTTTTAGGTATATATAAGATAGAAAATTTGACTAAAGCTGGTTGCATGTTTTACTGTCAATTCCGAGGATAATGTGTAAATTGTTCCTTTCCATTCTTTCCCTCCATAGATCATAAAGTTGTCACTTTTGGACGGTGCTTTTGGCTTTGTATTCCATTTAATTCAGGATTGAGTTGCTTTCTATTTCTATTTTTGTTTTGTTTTACTTTTATTTTATTGTTTTGGTTCATTTTGATCAAAGTCCTTGATGTTCACCTGTATCAGTTTTAAACTAGGTACCCAAGTCCTTCAGAGCGTCGAACACAATAATCTCGTGTTTTCAGGTACTTCTTCACATACAGTCACTATTATTACCTTCTTAATTTTAGCATCTTTCCTTGGTTACTGTTTATTTGATATTTATTTTCTACTTTTCAGCATCTGACATGGATGTGAAGTGTACATAATGCAGGAGACCCCAGTGGAAGTCTTGGTGTCAAAGCTAACCTGCATTTGCAAGGAAAACCAAAAATGGAATTTAGGATAGAAAATAACTGAATTCCAGGTAATTTGTTTCTGGGCATTTAAGGGTGTTTGATTGCCTTCATATTTTGGGTTGCAAGAATTCCAAGTTTGGTTTAGATGGATTTCTCATGCAACCTAGAATTCGGAAAACAAGATTTTTTTTTTTATTTTTTTTTTCCGGTTGTGTATGTTGGGGGGGGGGGATGGGGGGTGGCAGGGGTTGTGGTTTGGGAGTGGGTAGAAATGAATTCCATGGGATTGTACCTAGTTTCTTGTACCATGGAATTGTGGTGTTGAGGTTAAGGCTTTTAGCGACGATTTTTTTGAAGCTGAAATGTTTTCGGATTGTACCTATTAGAAATGAGGTTACTGTAGGATTTATTATTGCAACTAATGGTTGACAGAGTACAGCAAAAGTTCGGGGAAATTTGATCTGAAGATGGTCTGAAGAATGCTAAGGAGCTGTTACTCTTTGGTCGAAAGATTAAAGCTCTCCACAATTCAACCAAAGTGGTATGAATGTGTTTTAGGGTTTGAAGCTCTTGTTTTTCTTTATATTCTGAATTATAAAACAATAGAAAGATACCGGACAACGTTTTTGGTCATCTTTCCTTTTAAATTTGAAATAAAAAAAAAATGCAAAGTAGTTTATTGGAAACGGTACAGAAAAAATCTGGTTAAGAAAATGAAAATCTTATTTTATATTGAAATTTTAGATGTTTAGGTAACACACTTTCTGGTTGAGATTTTTTGATAAAATTTGGTAGAGATAATATAATAATTATATAAATCGTCTCGATCAACTTTCATGAAAAAATAATTCATTTACCTCTCGAATGGATGGTAGTTAAGTTAATTCACTTGAGGCTGTCCTTGTGAGAAATGGACTGATACATATATATATATATATATATATGAGTAGATTTCGTGTACATTTACAAGACTTGAATAAAACCTGTTTAATTTGGTAAGAATATATATACGAGTTGATTTTGGGTTGTGTGAACCAGTTTGTAACCCGTGTAACAGGAATATAATATATATATATATATATATATAAATTATTGTGTGTATATTTTAGTGGTTAATTACTTAATTGAATTATTAACGGGTTACTAAATATTATTCGTATACGAGTAGAATCGAACTGTTTATCTTAAATGGGTTAAACGAATTGGGTTGTGTCATTCGTTAATTAAACGGGTCGTGTATGAATTTAAATTTTTTACCCGTTTATTAAATGGGTTGTACGGGTAGAAACATTTTTCATCCGACATGATTTCAACTCGACACAAAACAAACCCGTACACCCCCGTTGCCAGGCCTAGATAACATCATGAAAAATATAGTTAAAAAAAAATAAAAAAACACTTGATTTGTATAAGATAGAAAATAAGTTGAGGCATATGACAATATGTTTTTCATTTCATGCTTATTTTATAAGTAAATATCATCCATTATTCTTTGTGGCTCTTTTTATGGAATTTTTTTTTTTGGTGGTTGAAAAAAAAAATTCACAAAAAATAATGAAGGACGAAAGATATTTAAGCATGATATGGAAAATATCTCGTCATATGCCAACTTATTTTCTATTTTTATACAAATCATTTTTCTTTTGCTTCATGATGTTATCAAATGGAGCTCATATATATATCAGTCTATTTCTCGCAAGGACAGTCCTTAAGTGAATTAACTCAATGACCGTCCATCTGAGAGGTAAATGCATTAATTTTTTCATGAAAGTTGTTGGAGATGATTTATATAATTATTAGATTATATCTACCAAATTTTATTAAAAAAACTCTAGCGAGTTAACTAAACACCTAAAATTTTAATAGACATAAATGTGCATATATATATATATATATATATATATAAAGGATGGTCCTTAAAAGAAGGGAACTATATATATATTTATGAAGGCCAGCCCTGGTCCTCTCTTTAAGAAAATGGATTGTCTATTTCAAAGGATTAAACTTGCGAATTTTTTTTCACGAACCTAGGTTGAGATGGTGTTTATAATGAGTAGATCATTTTTATAAAATTTCACTGAAAAATCATTTCGGAAGCGGTTGTAATGAAAAATTGGTATATGTTCATTTTCAGTCATTGAAATTTAAATGATTGATTGACTTTTAAATTCAATCTTTTGATAAAATTTGGTAGAAATGATTTACTCATTATAAGATAATCTCTATTCATTTTCATAAAAAATTGTTCGTTTAGGACTTGAAATAGATTTTTCTTGAAGAGATGGCCGTCTTCTTTAAAAAAATCTTTCATTTTCTCATAAAAATGGACTATTTGCTTAGCGTCTGATTGCAGTGAGTTTGACCATTTTGTTCAGAAAAATCATTTAAAAACGAAAAGGGTTTTACTTTTACAATTAATTTGAAGGTAATAATACTAACTTGATTCATAAACAAGAATTCCTCTTAATTGACAAAAATGCTTTTCCATACACTAATAAGTGTGCCACGATGCAATTTTATTTCGATCCGATTTTGGTGCGATCAAACAATATTTTATACTCGCGTTTCCAATTTAAAGGAAAAAAATTTGGATGGCTCAAATTAAGAATTTTTTTTTTATCCTTTTATTATGTCACGCACAAAAAGAAAATAATTTGGGCCGATATCTATGGCATTTGAGTTTTATACGTTAATTTGGTTAGTGTTCAAAATTTCTGCCTAGGGCCGATTATGCCTTGTTTAGGAGCTAGGTGGTGGTTTGCCACTGGTTTGTCGACATGAAAATAAGGCAGAGCAAATGGAGATACCAAAAGTGTAGACAAAGCTCAAACTGATAATTTTATTGATTTAAGTTTAAATATTACAAGAGGGGAGGATTACAAAGAGAAAGATCCAGAAGAAAGAGAAAGGAAAAGAAAAATAAAAGCTCTGATTACAACGAGTATCTAGATCCCTTATGTATACAAGATTGGGGTGGACTTGAACTAGTTTATAGTCTGAAAAGTGACATTAGCACATGCGTGTGCTGGATGTGATTGCAGTTGGACAGTCGCTGTTCACCTTGTCGTTTATTGTCGGTGGAGTGCCTTTTAGAATGCTTTAGATTTTGCTTTATTAAAAGATGTCTGCCACTTTAAGTCTCATAAGGTTTTCAAATCAAGGGCCTATATAATCTTCCATATCCTTATTTAAATCTCCCTCATAGTCTTCATCTTCTTCATTAGACTTATCAAGATTATCTGAATGGGCTTTAGATGAAGTGGACATGAAGTCATCATCATTTAATAATTCAAGTTGAGGGGCTAAGCCTTTTAACATTCTCTTTTTAATTTCTTGAGTATATTAAGGAATTTCTTTTTTAGAGAGGCAACTATGGGAGTTTTAAACTCTTGATTTTCAAACTTGTTATCTTCATTGGACTTCTCTTTCTTCTTCGATGTATTTATACTCAATATAACTTGCAATATCTTTTTTCATTTCTATAATGCTTTTAGCATATACAAACTTTGGCCATCATTTATGATATAGATCTCGGGTTAGAATAAAAAGATTATATTTATTTCTAATAGAGAAAGTCCATTGGAAGATCTACATTATAGTATTATGTCCCAAAAACCTTAAGAGGATAGCATTGGTGATTGGGTGAGGATCATCATTTTGTTTTGGGTGGAAAGAAGAATACTCTTTATAAATAGGCTTCAAATCCTCTGGCAGGTAGTCTACCTCAAGACCAAATTTAATAAACCAATTATAAAACCAATGAGGAAGAGCTTTAAGGTCAATAGATGGTTGCCGTAAGGCTTCGAATTTGAACCACCAAGTTTGAGTGTTATAAATGTTTTGGTAATAGAATGCTTTAGACTAGACTTCAATATAATCCCAATAATTATACTCCATGCCATGAAAGTTTAGTCTATGATTTTTATTAGGATTAACTCCCCATTCTTGGGGGCTAAGAGCACCAATAATAAAAGCTTTAGAGAATTGGATTTCCGCTGGCGAGCTTAAGGGTTTAAGTTAATATGGACAATTTTTATAGAATATGTCTCCTTTAAAAAAGCTTCGTAATATTCTCGTGTTTTTTGATTTATAACAGGAAACTCTTGATCTAATTCAAAGTATTGTTTGAGCTAACGCAATAAGATTAGAAAATAATATTTTTATCATTCTCTTTTAAAAAGCTTACAAAATCTTGGAATGACTTTTTAAAAGTAATTGCTGGTTGTGTGTTTAGAACTTCAATGAAAAATGAAGAAGACCCATCTTGTTTGGAAACTTGTGATTTAGAATATGAAAAGCCTCCTGATAAACCTTCGCATTTTTGCTCATCCTCTTATCTTTCTCCTTCGGGACGAAATCATGGTTCAGAAGTCCCTATTAAAAACTCACGGGTTAGAAAGTCAAGGGAGATAATTTGTTTATCCTTTAATGAATTCAACTTTAAAATCAAACACAGATAAAATAGCTTGTCATCTACCTAATATTTGTTTAGAAGCGATGTTCTTAACATCTTTTTAGAGAACATCTTTTGTAGCTTTACAGGTCCATTCTTAATAGAAATTCCTGATTTAGAAGGTCATATTGGAATTTAGAGATGAAGCTAACAATATAAATAATTTCTTTCTTTATAATAGAATAGTTTAGTTGAGTATTGTTCCATTTTTTTGACGTGAATTGGGAAAAGATCGCTTTATCATTATTTTTAAACTTTTGTTTTAGAATTCCATCATATCCAATATTTGAGGCATCAATTTCAACAATTTTAAAATTATATGGTGAAACAAGTGCCAAATAAGGCAATTATTTAACTTTTGATTTTATAATTTTTACAGCTATAATATGACGTTCACTCTAAGGAGGAGGGTTTTTCCTTAATCTTTCGTATAAGGGGCACAATAATAGCTAAATTTTTATAATTGTTGGCTATATAATTAACACTTTCCCAGAAACCTTTGTAACTGGGTTATCAAGAATTTGGTCTGGGAAATTATCCACAAAATAAATAGAACGGTTTATAGGTATAATCTCGCCATTAGAGATCTCATGGCCAAGGAATTTAATTTTTGTTTGGAATAAAATCATTTTCTTAGCATAGTGGAGCAAACCTACCTTTTTTATAACATTGATTAAAATAATTAGATGTTTAAAATATTGGTCAATAGTTTAGGAAAAAACCAAGATATCATCAATATAAACTATAGTAAAGGTAGTGTAGGGATTAAGAATATCATTCATAATATTTTGAAACTCAGAAAGAGCATTTTTTTAATCTAAAAGTCATAACATTCCATTTATAATGACCAAATAGAATTTAAAAGCAGTTTTATATTTATCTTTTTTGTTATTTAAATCTGCCAATAATCATATTTTAAATCAAATTTAGAAAATACTTTAGCCGTTTGGACTCTAGTTAATAAATCCTTTTTATTGGGGAGTAGATATTTAATCCACCGAAGAGCTTTATTAAGAGGTTTATAATTTATGACCAATCTAGGAGCTCCTTTTTCAATTTCAGAAGCTTTATTGACATAAAAAACAGTACAACTTTAAGGAGAATAGCTTTTTCCCAATAAGGTTTAAGATTGGATTTTATTTTACAATATTCTAACAATTTAGCATTCATCTTGTGCTAGTCTACCTTTAGTAAGAATTTTATTTTCAGAGAATTTTATTTTATAAGGAAGAGGCACAATATGCTGCTTCCTTATCCGAAAAGGCATTTGGGTGTTCATTACAAATTTTATGAAGAATTCGACTAGAAATTTGATCTATATGAATCTTAACTTTAGAAGAATTTAGTTGAGAAGAAATATTCATAATTTAAACATCCTAATTTAAGTAATTTATTTGTTTTTCCTTTAAAAAATCAGATGTTCTTTCATTTCATATATTTTTTTTAGTTTGAGGAGTAGTTATAAATTCAAAAACAATTTCTCTACCATCAAACTTGGTTAGAATACCTTTTGAATTGTTCATAAAAGGTTCAACGAGGCTTAAAAATGGTGTTCTTAAAATTATTCTTTGAGAATGATTTTTTACTTGAATAAAAGTGGAGGGAACACATAACCCATCATTACAAATATAAGTATTGGAAAGCATAAATTTTATTTTTAATTTAGAACTATTTGTTGCAGGTGAGAGTTTGGGTAGTTTTATCAAAATAATGAGTAGGAACCAAACCTTCTCGGATACAATTTATACCGGCTTTGCTATCAACAAAAGATATATCTTTTAAAATAATATTTTTGTTGATAACAATAGTAATATTTATATAACATTTTTGATAAGTAACTTGATCGATATCTGTAAAAAAAATTGTTTTTCTCCAGGGACCGGAGCCATTAAGGAAGAAGAAGTATTATTGGGAGAAGATTTAGAAGCTTCAAGAATGGAGACAATTAGGATTGGATTAATTAATAATATCCGATATTTGTTTGGTGCAACAAGGGGCATGATTGCACTTAGGATTAATTGTTCTTTTACCTCTTTAGAACTGGATAAAACTAGACCACCTTTATAGGTTGTATTATTTATTCCCGTAGTTGCTAGATAACAAAACAAATATAAAAATAATTTTTTAATTAATTTATTTTGATTTTCATCTTTACGCCCTTTAGATAATCAAATTGAATGATTAAAATATCCGACCACACAAAATCATAGTAACTCAACTAATAAAATTCATTTCTCGTATAATATGGTATTTTTATTTTATTATGAAGATATTTATAAGAAATTTTAATTTTATAAAAAAATAAAATTTACATTAGAATTTGAAACTGTATTTGATGCCTAATTCGTAAATATTGTATGTAATATATAATTTTTCTCCTAAAAGTATTTTTTACGAAACTTATTTACAAATAGGAGAATTACTAATAAAAAAAATTTTGTGGACGACAATTAGAATTGCATATGTTTTTAAAACAAAAGCGTTGTATTATATAATATTCGGACTTGTAAGTCAGGACAGCATCAAATGCAAAGCTTATTAAATCTTTATCCGACTAATTTTTATCCTGTTCAATCTTGCTTAAACTTTATCTGACTGATTTTTTTCCTATTCGGCTTATCCCGCATAATTCTTGTCTAACTAATTCTGACTCTTATCTTATCTGACTTTTATCTTATTCTGTTTTACTCTTTTATATGACATATCAAACACAACTTTATGGCATATCATATGACATGATAGGAAACGTTGAAAACTTAAAAATTGAACTTCCAACCATTTATTCGAGGAAACTTTATGGTGGTGGTTTTCGTAAAGGCGAAATGTTGACTTTTGTACTTTTTTCATAATTAATTGCTAGTACATAACTTATTTTTTCTTAGGGGATATTAAAAAATAAGGTTTGTATAAAAAAAAAATTTTTTGCAAAAGAATTATGGAATAATATTTTTGTAAATTAAGGGCTTATATTTGAACTAAACTCCAAAAAGAATGCAAAGTTAACTTTACAGTAGATTTTTAAATTGTATTTTTTTTATGAATTCGTGCAAAATTAAGTTTGCATTACATGTCTTTCAGTATATTATTATAGATAAGTGTTTAATTAACAATGCTTTAGAATAATTTTAACTAATTATATCTTCAAAACTTATTTATTAAGAAAATTATTTGACCAAACTCTGAAAAAAGTGTAAAGTTATCTTTGCAAGTAGATTTTTAAATTGTTTTTTTTTATGAAATCATTACAAAATTAAGTTTACATTACATGTTGTTTTAGCATATTATTATAAAGAATTGTTTAATTGACAATACTTTAGAATAATTTTAACAAATTATGTATTCAAAACCTATTCATTAATAAAATGGACACAATAATTCTTTCGGAGTTATGCAAAGTTAAGTTTGCACTCCTTATTTTCTAAAACATTACTATGCCATTTGTGTTTATTTGATATTATTTTAAAATTTTATGAATGAAATATAGAGATATGCTTATTAAAAAAAATATAAACACATTATGCAAAACAAATTTGCATTAATTTTTCTTTTTATTGCAAAGTTAAGTTTGCTGAAAATACAATTTTGTGCAAAGTTAAGTTTTCACTCGGTCAAAACCTTTCTTTTAAAACACAATTGATAAACAAACCGTTATTTTAATGATAATGATATTTAGGCCCTTATTTTTAAAAAATATTATTCGTTGGTTTTTTTTTGAGAAAAACAATATCAAGCAAGACTTTTTACCTAATTTCCAGAAAAAAAAATAAAAAAAAAAAACAAACAACCACTCAGTGCTTGTTTGGTTGAAATTTTAAAATATATTTTTTAGATAAGTTTTTGGGAAGTGTGAAAATAGGTTGAAAAGTGAATTTAATTTTTGTTGTAGGTTTTTTCAACAAATTCAAAAAAACTCATGAAAAAAATTCAAAAAATAGTCCCACTCTTATTTTAGATCTCGATTAGGTTTCATATATTTCTAATTTCAGAGAAAAACAGTTGAATCAAGCATAAAATAGACTTTTTGGTAGAAAAAAAATTTTAAAATCTCAACAATCATTCTCAATTAACAATTTAAATATGATCTTGGTAATTTAAAAGAATTAAATCTATCTGTACGTCCAACCTAAACCTTACAAAACTTCGCCCACCATTTTTCTTAACTATATTATACCTTTTATGTGTGACATTATTAATGTACATAAAACTGCTAATAAAAATACATTTTAAATAATTAATAGTGTTTAAATTTGGGGGGGGGGGGGGGGGTTATTTTATCTCAGTAATCTACATATGACAGGTACAAATAAACTAATATCGTTTATAGGAAAAAAATATCCCAAAATTTTCGAGGGGCAGTCACCCCCTTGCCACTACATAAATTCGCCCGGGATACAACTTGGTGTGTGTATACATATATATATATGTACGAAAAAAAAATTGAATTTTTTTTTCTTACTTTTAAAAACAATAAGAACCGTTAATTTCATTCACGAAAATTGGTGAGATAATATCTAGAACGAACTCCTCAAAATTTCATAAGAAAATTCAAACAACAAGTGGGTTTAATGAAAATGTAATATATATATATATATATATGTTTATTTTTGTTCATTGAAATTTTATATGATCATATTACAAACTTCTAATATGGTTTTTATTAAATTTGGTAGAAATGATCTAGTAATTATTGAAATTATTTTCATAAAATTTCATGAAAAAATCTATTCATTTACCCCTTGAAATGGTGCTTATTATGGGTGTGGCAAACTCAAAATTGAACAACTGTGTCGATCCGAACTGATCAGCCACAAATTGAATAAAAAAAATGAAACCGAAACAAAGAAATTGAACCGAACCCGAGTATGTTTGGTTCATGCAAATGTAAAACCGAACCGAACGAAATTGAATTATTGTATATATGACTCGAAAATAATATTATTTTTTTTTGTTCTATAAAATAGTATTATTCCAACCCAAAATTTTATGTTTCTAAAATTTACATGCGCTAATGAGAACCTGACTCTTTGAGTTATCGTGATTATTGGATCTATATTATAAATGTAAGAGTTAATATTTTTTATGTCTAAAATAAGTAAGAGTAAGCATAGAGTTATTTTATTTTTTGATCAAAGTAAGTGTTGCCTTACAGTTCAATTACTTTTTAGAAAAATATATGCGGAAATCGAATAAAATCTAACTAAACCAAATCGAAATTTTTGGTTCTTGGGTTTTAAATATTTAGAAACTGAAACAGGTCAAATTTTCGTATTTGATTTGGGTTTGGATTTCTTAATTTTTACCCCAGTTGAAATTGAAAACACCCTAGTCCCTATTGTTTTTAAAGGGACTATCTTACAAGAACATTTCCGTATATATATATATATTGCAACCTTATAAAGAGGGAATCCCTATCTTTAAGAAAAAGAAGAGATTCTCATTTGCAAGGGTAAAAGAAAAAGTTTTTTTTATTCGAATTTGTAAAGATGATCTATATCATGAATATATTGCCTCCACCAAACTTTATAAAAAAATTGAATTTAGTTGTGCGTTAGATGATAATCAAAATTTTCAACGAGCAATACACACATATTAATTTTTCATTACACTTAGTTCTAGATTGAATATTTTAATAAAATTTGACGGAGGTGATCAATTTTTTAAGTTTTTTAAAAATCTTTCATCTATTTACTCCTCCAAATACACGTTTCTTCTAATTTGGTTCATCCAAATTTGAGTTGTACGCGCCAGTTCTATTCCACGAGAAATTTCATCTTTACATTTTCTAACAGAATAAACGAAATTGAGACATAATTATGAGGAAAAAAATTTACTAATTTATTCAGATTTCTGACATCAAATTCACTTGGACCTGAAAAACAACTCATGTGAAAACGAGGTTCAGACATCAAACAAAAAGTTCAAAGCCTTTTTTATTCCGCATACAAAATTCAAAATCACAAAAAAAGCTTAAATACATATTTAATAGGATACGAATTCTCATTTATAAGATTATTCTTTTTATTCATAATATACTTAATTCGTGCCCTTAGAAAATAAGTTACCATTTTCCTAAAATAAATGGTGCATTAAACTGATAAATTCTTGATGAATTCAATCACGACTGCGATAGAATTGTTGGCGGCGAGAGGAGTGAAGGTAGCTGCCTCATTGGACTCGGCTGTGCCGCCGCCGGCTAGATCAGAAAGCGCCCTAATAACAATGAAGGGTGTCCGTTGTTGGTAGCATATGAGGGCCACGGCGGCGCTCTCCATTTCGACAGGACTAACATTAAATTTATCATAAATAAAATCACGATAGGCAGCATTATCCAAATAAATGCTTGCGCTTGTTCCTCTTTGGACAGTGGTGACTTTTGGTGGAGTTGATAGACATGTGGTGGAATTTAGGCACCCCTCCAATTTCATACCCTGAAATTATTTTAATTTTTTTTAAAAACAATAATAAATTTTATAGTATAATAGTAACACTAACTCGATTGAGTATATATATATAAAAAAATAATCACATCTTATTGTTCGAATCGTCCTAAGGTGAAGAATTTGAAAATATATAATCTAATTAAAACAAATTAAATGTAAAAAGGAGTAAGTGGGCTAGCCTAATTGGGGCTTGTGCAAAAACAAAATGCCCCTTTACAAATTAAATGTAAAGGTGGTCTTGAGACGGGCTAGTGCAAAAATTGAAACAAGTATTTGTTCCTTATAAAAAGTACTTATCGATCCTTTATGCAAATGTAGAAACTTTTTTGACCGATAACATAGGTGGAGGACCATGAAAAGTTGTCCATTCTGTACACCCTCAGGATCAACACTGGTAATATTGTCCTTGAGCAAGAATTATATTATATTTTGTTTGAAAATAACACATTAGCCAAATTAAGTTAGAGAATAAGAAAATTAAATGTGTATATATATATATATATTTGTGGTGCTAGGCTTCTTTAATTAATAAAATTGAATATTTACCTCTAGGTTTTTGGAGATTTGAAAGTAGTGGGAATCAACAGGAACCCAAAAGGCATGTTGCCTTTCCTCAGGAGTGCCATCAATGGGGAACACTTCTTCTGGTTGGTACCACACATTGTTCAACATATTATCATATGATGATGATGATGATGATGATGATGATGATTGCCACCCCCACTTTTTAAATTAATAATATTATTATTATTTGTGGTATAATCTGCAAATTTTAGATATCCAATTTCTCTTGTGTAGTCCCCATTCACTTCAAGGGATAGTTCATCTTCTGGCCCATCTCCATATCTCTGCATGCATGCAGCCAACGTATATTATTTCATCTTATTTAATGCATATATATATATATATATATATATATTACAAAACACCATTTTTTGACTAATTTTTTTTCCAAAAAGTAAAAGAATTTAATGGTTAAAAATACATATATTATGGTGTACGTTAGTTTTACACCATTGAATGAATTTTATACACACCGCAAGATGTCATATCAAAATTAAAATACTCACACTAATAATATACACATAATAAACTCCAGCTAACACATAAATAATTTTGTCTACATTAAAAATGCTAGAACTTAAAATAAAAAAATCAAAATTTAATATTTAAAATCTACTAATCAAGACCAATTAAATAAGATTCATCATGACTATAGAATTATGTAAAAAAAATCAAGAAAATTTATTGAGTAACATTTAAGAATGTACTTTAAGTGTTCGTAGATTATTAGTCATCCCACCCTGTTATTTTTAAGAATATTCATTGTATATCAGTCCAATTTTTGGACTATTTTCAAATTGTACTACAATGTGGTTATATTATTTTCACATGATTTTATTTTGATCCAACCAAAATCATACTAAAAGTTTGATTGTATATGTACAATCACAAGTCATGCATGCATGAAGAATGATCAATATTAATGTTAATCAAAACCAACATTTTTTGTGTGTTTATGGGTGGGTAGGTGGGGGTGAAGAAAAGAATAAGGGATGTTAGGAAAAAAAAAGTTTTGTGGATCCTACTTTTCTAGTGTAATTGTTTAAAATTTTCGTAGTAGAGTGCATAAGTTGATTTTTCATTGAATAAAAAAAGACTACGTTGTCAAAAACAAAATATAAAAACCACATCAAGCTTGTAGGCCCTAATGGTTTTTGTAAGTGAGAGGTTGCGGTTTGAAAATCGATTAGGTGAATTCACCATTGTAATTAGGAAAAAGTGAGCAATTCTCAAGAGCTTACAGATCTAGATCAGTAAAAGCAAATTCGGAGATACAAGTTTGATCACCATCAGGGACAGTTCATGTTATCCCTCAGATCTAACTATCACGTTTTTATCATGGTTGGAAATTATATTTTATTTATTATTATTAAGATATTAGGTGTTATTAGGGATCTTTTATAATTTCCCATAAATAAGTGTCTTAGTCTTTAATTTGGACTTTATCACATAGGTTATTTATCGTTTTTAGTCTCTTTCTTCTTCTTTTTTTCATGTAATTTTAGTCATACATCTCTGGATCTTATATTAAATATGCCAAAATCTAATTACGTTTTTTAACTTGGTATTAAAACTTAGATTGTTTGCAAGGTCTCGGCTTTGTGCCATGCCGTTTGCATTTGCGTATATATTGCACGTGCACTTGGTGTACTTTGTTTTGACTCTCCACGTGTAATCAAGGGTCGCATGAGAGGTGAAGTGTTGAAAAACATGATATAGTATGGTTGGCACACTACTTAACAACTTAAGTTTTTGGTGCAGATGGTTTTTAACTTGGTATTAATTAGGGGGATTCGGCTTTGAGTTAGGGTTTTTGGGTTCCACCTTTTCCCAGTGATTTTTTTTTCTTAATCTCCTTTTATATCTTCTATAGTATAATCCGGATGTCTCTGCCCAAACTTTGGCAGATTCCGCTGGCCCGTCCCCCCTTCTTTTTGCTTTTGTTATGTTATTGGACTGTACAGTTTATTAGTTGTTTTTGATACAATTGTCCCTACCCCTATTTTCTGATCATTTTGATCTCTTTGAGGTATCTCCTTAGAGCATCTCCAACAATACTCTCTATTTTTGAGAGTAAGAGACTCCAACGTACAATCCTCTCTATTCATATTATTATTATAACATGTGTCGCAATTTAAATGATTATTAATAAGTATATGAGAAAGTGGGTGTTTAATATGTTAATTTTTTTTAATACAAAATATTGAATAGAGAGCCAAATAAACCTCTCTACTCATCCTCTCTACTTTAGTTATATTGTTAGACTTTATTTTTTAGGTATATGTTAGTATCCTTTGAATTAACTAATTAAGGGTCCTATTGTGTTGTTGAGTACTTTTTCGCCAGTATTTTGATTATTGCGGTATTGACCCACTTGGTCTCATATAATTTGGTGGAAGTTGTTCAGCTTTTGCACAAGTTGTTTAATTAAGATGTTATTCCAACTTTTTGCACATGTAGCCTTTACTTTTACAGAATTGAGGTACTTTTTTTAGATGTGTACAGTTCAAGCACACATTTTTTGACAAAGGAGCAATTTATATCTAGACTTAGGGGCATCATTTTTTCATCAATGGAGCGACATCGCAAATTGATTTCAGTTTAACACCTTCTTCAATTTGGGGAAGAGTAAGAAAAATAATATATTATTAAGATGTTAGTGTTATTAGGGATATTTTGTAATTCTCACAAACAAGGGATTTTATAGTTTGTCTTAGTTAATTTATGACTTTCTCACATAAATTATGTATCTCGTTTACTCTTTTCATTTATCTTTTTTTTTTCTTTGTAACCTTAACATTTTAACGTATGGTTCTGCTTTTCATATTGAGTATGCCAAAACTAAACTACGTTTTTCAACTTTATCTCAATTGAAGTAAGAGTTAAGTTGAATAATTAATATATAATTTTTTTAAAACCTGGCGAATACTTTTTTAAGAAAAAAGGGACAAAGATTCATCTTTGTTCTTTGTACATTGCTCATGTTTATATTTTTCTTGGAGATGCTCTGGGACTCGTCTTTTAATTATTACCCACCTTGGGATCCTTTGCTTCACAATGGATGAGTGAGATATGCATTATTACTCTGTACGTACGATACACTGTTTTTATCTTAAATTAATAGTCTTATTTTTATTTTATTTAAAATTTTTAAAGTTAAGAGTCCGAGTCCACATTTTTTTTGAACCATAATCAATGACTCAATGTATCAAATCTCACCGTAAAAGGTAAATTATATTTTTACTATTTATTAAGTTAAAATTAATGTTTAGATCCAACCCATTGTTCAATGCGGTTTTGGGGGGGGGGGGGGGGGAGAGAGAGAGAGAGAGAGCTTTGGCAATTTCTTTGGGGCAACCGCTATTTGCACACCACTTTTTATTTGGTAATGCTCCACCTTTTCATTTGTTTGATAACAAGCAAGTAATTGTATATTATTCGTTTTATGAGGCCGAGCATAAGTTTGAAAATGTTTTATTCGGCTCAAAGGTATCAAATATGTAAGCTTATACTCGTTTGTTATTGGGATATATAGTAACGTGTACTTACTTATTTATCATGGAACGTATGAAGAGTGAGATATTTAGAGTACGTGCAAATAGCTACCGCTTTCTTTAGGGGCAAATTAGTTCTCAAAATATATAGGGTTGTGTAAGGAAATTCAAATTTAGGTGTGAGGGGAAGTTCCCGGGGGCGGGGGGGGGGGGGGGGGAATGGGGGTTGCTTTTTTGGGGTACTGTTTGCCTCAGTACGTTACCTGCCAATTCCAAAGTGCAGAGTGGGACCAATAACGAGGAATGGTGACATCTCCAATATTGAGAGATGGATTTGCATTACCAGCAATACCATAATGTACAACACCTTCTATCTTGAAAAAACTCAACAGCAGTTGTGTTGTTATACCTGCATTTAACTGTTAATCAAGCAACAAGATTTGCATAGCATTAGCATATATATATATATATATATATGTACATGAAGTATCTTTTAAGCTCTAGGTTCGATTAAGAACTCTCTAGGTCGAATTCCAGCAGCTGCAAAAAACTTTAGTGACTAGCGGATGGCCACTGTTTTACAAGTGGGTATTAGTTGAGGTGCGCGAAAGCTGATCCAAACACCCCGTAGGAAAGATCAAAAGAAAAAAAATTCCCGGTTGAATTTTGTTTTGTGAGTGGGTATTAGTTGAGGGGGATAAACATATGATTTTTTTTTCAAACTTGGTGAAGATGATCTACATAATTAGTAGAACATCTCCACCAAATTTCATCAAAAAATTCCATCGCAACTAGCTAAACATCTAAAATTTCAATGGTAAAAAATGCACATATTTATCATTTTTTTATTTAACCCACTTTCCGGTTACATTTTTTGATGAAATTTGGAACTTCATCAACAAATTCATCCGTTTACTCCCCTCAATATAATTGATCCATATTTAATAACCAAAAAGTGGTCCTTAAAAATTTCTTCCTTTATATGTGTATGTACATATATATGTACATATATATATATAGCATTTCTAGTAAGGTCTAGACCTTACGGATTGGGGCTTTTTACGACACTTTTGTGTTGTAAAAACACTTGGGGTGTGTTTTTACGACGCAAAAGCGTCGTAAAAAGGGCCAATCCGTAAGGTCTGATCCTTACTTGAAATTTTCCCTATATATATATATATCAAAATATTTAGCTTGAATTGCTAGCTAGAAAATTTGGATATTCTTAATTCAAGAAGACGTACCATGCCTAATCCGGTCATGACCAGTATGACTTTCTTCCCCTCAATCTTCCCAAATCGAAATCTCCTTCCTTGAAAAACCACAAAGACAATTTTGCATATATGGTAAATTTTCAAAAATTCCACACACACACACACACATATAATGCTTCCTCTCTCCAAAGTCAAGAATTTATGTTTGACTTTCCCACCTTTTAAATAACAACGTTAATTTTTACATAATCAATGATAAAGAATAGAAGTTGTTTTATTATTATTAGATTAATTTGGTACATTGACAGAGGATGTCAGAGAAACAGAACTAAACTCTAGATATCGAAAAAAGAACAATGGGACTCTTAACATGAGATAGCGAATTATATGTTTAAAAGAAATTGCATATATTCCGAAATTATTTTGGATTTTGCCAAAGCAAATGCTAAATTAATTATGTATAGTGTTACTTTAATTATGATACGATATTGCTCTGGTAGGACCCATTTCGGCTATTGACAACATGGTATTAAATAATATATATATATATGTATAGTGTTACTTTAATTACGATATGATACAAGACCCATTTCGGCTATTGACAACATGGTATTAAATTATATATATTGACAACATGGTATTAAATAATATATATATATGTAGTACCTGAAAAATCAATAGTAAGGTTAGTTGCAATGTAGCTTGGGGACTCAAGAAGAGGGCTCATTTCAAATAAGTTGGGAATCACCAACCCTAAATAAGGGCCATTCTTGTTGGCCTTATTGACCAACCTTTGTGTCTTTGCATCTAATGCACCATTTGTTTGTTGAAGAACAAGAGCCAAAAGAGCATAAACAAATATGAGAATTACACTAATAAAAGCTTTCATCTTGTGAAGAAATTAAGGTAAAATAGAGAGAGATGATATGAAATTATGTGTTTTTTCTTTTTCCCTTAGGGACCAGTATTTATAAAGTAGCTAGAGTGAGCGCACATATTAATTAGTTGTGAAAAATGTGCTCAATTTGTGTGGGGTATGGAAGGGAAGGAAGAGGATAAGCCTTAGAAATAAGTTTAGGGTTTGTTTAATTTCTCTCGATCTGTCCATTTTTTATGATATTTTGTCGCTTTCTAAGATCTAGAGATATCGTTTTAAAATAAATAAGACTATTAAATGATATTATGGTAAATAAAAAAATAATCAATTATGCAGACGTGGTCCAACCCTCTACGCATAATTGATGCACGTTCTGCAAAACATAATTTAACGTATACAATATGACAAGAATTTAGCATCACAGAAAATAATTATTTAATCAACGACGACAATGAAATTTTCAATAATGACAATCAATACAATTCTTCAAATCACTAGGCCTCTTATATACTTAATCAATTTTTAATAAGTAAATAATAGAAGGAAAAAAAAATAATGAAATTATGATTTCAAAAGGATTATAAAATTAGAAAGACAAAAAGAAATACTAAAAACTTCAGAGAAAAAGAAAAGAAAAGACATGTTGCTTACATATATCCCATTACCTCAAAATAACATACTGAATTTCCTCCATAGACTATTATTTTAATTCCCACTTTCTCCTTTTCTTCTTACCAATTCATCTCTTCCCACTTTAATTAATTCCTTTCCATTTATTAAAATAGAAGTTGAACATATACGTAGCTATTAATTTATGTAAAATAAGTTGACTTAAACACCTTGTGGCATAGGAAAAATATTGAATGGAATATAAAAATATAGGGTAGTAAATTAAATTGATTATGCTAAATTTAGTGTGTTTATAAACTTTAAAATATCAAAGTAAACATCTTAAAGTAAGATGAATGTAAACAAATATCTATTGGCTAGCGACATACTCTACTGTGCGCAAGATAACTAATATGTGAAAACTGACCCAATTACCTTGTGGTATAGAAAAAAAAATTTGAATGGAATATAAAAATATTGGATAATAAATTAAATCAACCAAGCTAAATTTAGCGTGTTTATAAAATATAAATATTGAAGTAAATGTCTTAAATTAAGATGAATGCAATTAAATATTTATTGGCAAGCGGCGTGTTCTACTGTACACGAGAATTAGTTGACGTGGAAAATTTAACCCAAACACTTTGCATGGAACAAAAAAATTATTTCAAATTTTTAATAAGTTTATTCAATGTAGCCTTTTTTTTTTGTTGGGTGGGGGTGGGAGTGTGTGTAGAGAAAGAACAAAAGAATCCAATGTTAACTTATCTTTTAACCAAAAGATTTCTTGACAGCACATGTGACCGTTCGATTTTAAAAATTGTGGTTAACTCATGAAAGACGTTTTGGGGCTTGAGATTGTAATGTGGATTTTAATACATAAAAAAATAGGTATTTTCTTTCCCTCTCTCCCTGTGAATCTTAATACAAAAAAAATTAAATTGATTCTTAATTTAGAAAAAACTAAATATTAAAACAAATGAAAAGACCAATTACCTTAAACAACATCCACTTCGTTTCAAAAACAAAAACAACTACCAACACTTTGGTTCTTCCGTGTGAATGGAGAAAAACTTACCTGCAACGGAGATACCACGTCAGCAATCCCACGTGGTATCCCAAACCAATTAAATTTCGCCACGTTGCCTCCTCTCACTCTCTCTCCGCCACATCACTCGTCACTCTCCTCTCTCTCTAGCTCGCTCACCAACCTCACCACCTCCGGCAACCCACCTCCGACCACCATCAACACCACCGCCGGCGACCACCATCAATCCGGCTTCCAACCTCCGACCACCATCACTCCTCCGGCGACTACGATCAACACCGCCGGCTTTCTCTCTCCTCCTCTCTCTCTCTTCTTCTCTCTCTCTAACTCACTTCACTCGTCACTCTCCTCTCTCTTTCTCTAGCTTGCTCACCACCTCACCATCGCCGTCTGCCTCCGGCCACGTCCGGCTTCTCACCACCTCCCACGTCGGAGGTGGGAAGCCGGACGTGGCCGGAAGCAGACGGCGATGGTGAGGTGGTGAGCAAGCTAGAGAAAGAGAGAGGAGAGTGACGAGTGATGTGAGATAGAGAGAGAGAAGAAAAGAGAGAGAGAGAGAGCCGGAGGTGTTGATCGTGGTCGCCGGAGGAGTGATGGTCGTCAGAGGTGGGAAGCCGGAGTTGGCCGGAGCCAGCCGGCGGTGGTGAGCGAGCTAGAGAGAGAGAGAGAGAGGAGAGTGACGAGTGACGTGGCGGAGAGAGAGTGAGAAGAGGCGACGTGGCGAAATTTGGTTGGTTTGGGATACCACATAGGATCGCTGACGTGGTATCTCGGTTGCAGGTAAGTTTTTCTCGTGTGAATGGGGTTGGTGTGGGCCCGGGGTGGAGTGGGGTGGGATTAGTGGGAGACAAAATATTCCTCAAAGTTCGCTAAAATTATTCATTTATGTATTTTTTTTAAAAAGAATTTCATTTATGTATTATTGACTCTTGGATTTATAAGATAGATTTGTGACCGTTAGATTTTATTGGTAGAGGTCATTCAATGAATAGTAAATTGTGCTTAATATTATAATATAGATATAGATACGATTTCCCCCTAAAATAATAGCAAAAAATTATTTGTTTTCCATTTTATATGTAATTTATTTGTGGAATGAGGAAATCGTGCACTAGATTGGCATGTTGTTAGGTTACTTTGAATTGTTTGGTTATTTTTTAATTTACGAATTGAACAATTTAAAATTACTTAATTCATGAATTATATAATTTAAGCGTTTAGTTATAAAATTGAACTAGTATATAAAGTTATTAACTTAAGTTAATACCTAAGATATTAAATAAAAAAAATATAGAGATACAGTTGAAATTAGATAGCTTATAACTATTATACAAATTTTTACACAAAAAATCACATCATAATTTTTTTTTTGTTGAAATAAAATGATTATAAATAAAATAATTTACGTAACCAAACGAGTCCGTTCCCTCTCCAATATATATATATATATATATGTACTGGGTTGAAAACTGGGTAAAGAGTGGGGACTGAATGACATAAAGGTGCTGGTATAGATTTTATGTATAGATTTGGTGTTTGTGTTTTTCGTTGTTTGTGTATATGTGGGTAGGTACGCTGTAATTTTGTTTGGCTGATTCTTGTGACCCATGTGGGTGGTCCTATGATGTATTTTTCTGATTTGTTGATCTTTTATTACTTTTTTAAATTCTACCTAGAAAAAACAAGAAAGTATTTTAAATTTGAATCGCACAAATCTTTATATTTTAGGGTGAGTTTGGATAGTGAAATTGGAAATGACGTATCTTGAGATTCACAAATCTAAATCCAAATATTTCTTTGCTAAAAACTGTATTTCGTTACCACACTCTATTTATTTTTAGTATAGAGTATATATTATAAATAATAGTAAAAGAAATTGCTGGCTCGTTACTAACACCACTAATTCATTATGATTGATGCATCATAAAAAAATTTATTAAAAAAGCCTATTCTTTGTTTTTGGCCACTTTAAGAATTATATATAGTTAGAGAACATGAACATTGACTGTTGAATCACGCGGGGATTTATTGTTGAATTACGTAGAATACTATTGACGAATAGTAAAAGTGATTTTACTGTTATGAATAATGATTTGTCAGAACACTTTTATCATAACAAATTGACTTTATTAGGTCCAACTCCTATAGTTATTTATAAAGTAGTAGAATGGTAAATACTTTTCACCATAGATTATGATAGGTATTTTTTTAAATTAATACATCTTTAGGCTTTGCACTTGTGATTTAATATTTTAGTTATGTTTACCTGATGTTAAATTGACTAATTGTTCAATTTGAGATTTTCCTTTTCAGAACTAAAACTATTTATTTTGATTTTTGAAGTAATGTAGAGTATTGGCTATGATATGTGCATGCATACCATAATAAGTTACAATTAATTAGAGGTACCACTATTCCTAAAGTAGTTTTCGTTAATACTAAAGAAATGTCAGATACTTAAATCATGATTTACAACTATATAGTGCATTATTTGCTTTGGAATTAGAAAATTGCTTTGTTGATCATATTTCTCATAATAATAATAAATACAAAATACAAAAAAACAAAAACCTATATTTTTTCTTGTGCGCAAGGGACACTAATTGGTTAACATGAAAGGCAATGTTATTTACAATCCCCCATACTTGTCACAAACACCCCCCGAATGTAAATTTATTATCATTAACACCCCCTTCCCCAAGACTCGTCTAACGAGAGGTGAGCGAAGTCACATACACTCAGTCCACTCAGGGAGGGTTTATTGGTAAAAACTCGTCTAACATCAGGCAATAAAGTGCTATAGTGTTTTCTAAATATGGCCCCTCTAATGAGAGGTGAGTGTATTCAGATAAACTCGTCTTAAATGGGGATAGTATTTTGCTAAGTACTCACCTAACATCAGGCAATAGAAGAGGTGTTTGTGATAAATAAGGAAGTGTTAAAATATATCTTTAGTTAAATTCTAAAAGCAGTGTTTGTGGCGAATTTGAGGGGTGTAAATGACACATCCCAACATGAAAGGTGTCCCACACGGGCTCTTTTCTTTTAAACTATTTTTTTGGACTACTTAATTATGTTGTCATAATAATTATCTTTTTACCATAATGTAGTACTATTTTAAGAAATTATACTATATGCTTTTAAAATTGTACACTACACTAGTCATAAGAATAACTACTTTGCCACTAATAACATTATTTTATTTTCTCTCCATTAATTTTGTGTGATAAGTTCTCCAAAAAAGTGATATCCATTCATAGTTGCACAAAATAAATGATTTAATTAATTCAGGTAGCCCTCATGACTCTTTTGTGTGAGGTTAATTAATTACGTGCGCCTTGTGTTTCTCTCTTGTCTATGTAACATATAAAATCTTTGGGAGTAAGTATTATATTTATTGGATACTTTTATTGCTTATTTTTAAGTAGATTTAAGTAACGTTTGCCGATAAAAATTGAAGGAAAAAAATATTTCATAAGGAAATTTTTTTTTCCAATCTTAGGGTAAATCCTATTTTTCTTGCATCACTTAAGGGATGCAAAAAAATCATGAATAGGCCCCATCGGGTACACATCGCAAGTAGGCCCCACGGGTACACATTGTATATGTTAACAAGGTGGGAGCCACTCTTTAGAAAACTCCTAACTCTTGGTAGTCACTAACTTACCATACCTTCCAAAGATGGCCTGGCATATGCCATTTTTTGGAAGATCGTCATGTATTCCTATGGGGCTTACCCATGACGTTCAACCCACATGTAAAGTCTCACATCGGAACGTGGGAAAAACTAGTAGTGCCTTATATGTGTACACCTAATGTTCCCACTAGTAGGTGGCCTTTTGAGGGTTGCCATGGGTGCACCTACTAAGAATAAAACTGTGAGGGAAAGGGCTACCTTATTGGAGCTAGAGCAGAGCCACTAAAAGTGGACAATATCTTGTTAGGGTCGGGGCCCGGGTCGTTATACTACAACTCAACTATGTCAGCAAGATGGGAGCCACTCTTCAAAAGAGTCCTATCCTTGGTAATAACTAACTTATCATACCGTCAAGGTAGCTTGATAGACCCCATTATTTGGAAAATTGTCACTGTGTACCCCCATAGGACCTACCTGGAATGTTCAACATACACATTGACTATGTCAGTAGGGTAAGATCCACTCTCTCCATTTTTTGGAAAATCGTCGATGTCTATCCCTGTGGGCTTACCCGTGATATTCAACTAACACCCTAGACTATGCCAGCAAGATAAATTGCTCTCCAGAAGAGTCATACTCTTGAAAATATATATATATATATATATATATATTTATTTTACCACAAAAACTTCTGAATGTTAGATTCGTGTACTTTTAAAAAAAAAAAACTTTACTTCTGTTTCAAAAAAATAGGCTTTACATTTTATTCAATTTGTTTATGATTTTGGAATACAATTGCAATATAATCTTTCGGGTTTTTTAAGATTTTCAATTTACAAACTTAGAAATTTTTGGAAGGGATTTGAAAACTATTTTTACATTTCAATCCAATTTTTGCTAAATAGTTTTAATGCATTTTTTCCAAGTTATTTTCGAAAATTTTATCTAATTTTGTTAAATAAGAATTGGTAATTGTATAAGTTTTATTTTGGATAATCTAGATCAGCCTCTCACATAATAACAAAATTTAATCATTGAAAAAGTAGATTTCACTAGAATTTTTACTTTGTTGTAGGGATAGTTCAGTTATGTCTTTCATTAAATAACCCCCTTTAAATAGGGTATGAATACAATAGTAAATAGGGTTTATAAGGAAGCCCAATATGGCCTATAATACATAATTTACACAGTAAAATCCCTAATACATATTATATCTAGACGATAGCACACTACGTGTAATTTCCTTCAACACTCCCCTTGTGCTAAGTCAGAGAGATAGTGGTACATGTTTTGTTGCCTCATTAAAACCTTGTCAAGTAACAACATTATGATAATTATGTTAGGCTTCCTCCGGTGAGTCTATATTTTCATTTGATCTTTACTTCGATCAATAGAGTTTGCACGTGTCATTACCTCATTAAAAATTTAGCCAAGTAGCAAAACCCAGTTGGAAAAATGAACCTTGGTCTAAGGAAAATAGTATAATGTAATATCATATGGACGTTAAACTCCCCCTCAAGTCTACACCTCCTCCTGATGTTTACATTAATCAAGGAATTTAAAAAGTTTGTGCATGAATCGTTGCTTTGTTAAAAACCTTACCAAGTAACAAAATCCTGTGGGAAAAATAACATTGGTTGAAGGAAAATAGTACAACGGAATCGATGACCTATATGTGTTAGACTTCTCCTTAAGTCTACACTCCCTCCTGATACTTACATCGATCAAGGGAGTTTGGAAAGTCTACGCATTCATATGTTTTTCACATGTTTCTTAAATATAGTATTAGACAAAGATTTGGTAAACAAATCTGCTACATTCTTCTCAGTTCTTACTTGATTCACTTGAATCTTGAAGAGAACCTATTGTTGCTAATTATAGAAAAACTTTGGAGATATATGTTTTGTATTATCACCTTTAATATAACCTAGCTTTATATGTTCGATACAAGTTGCATTGTCTTCGTAAATGCAAGTAGGCTCTTCAGTGGTAGAACTCAAACTACTAGTCCTTCGAATATGTGTAAGGATAACCCTTAACCATATACACTCACGAACCGCCTCATGTATAATGATGATCTCAGAGTGGTTCGAGAAGGTAGCCACAATAATTTGTTTTGTTGATCTCTAAGATATTGATGTGTTCCCAATAGTGAATACATAACCAGATTGAAAACGACCTTTATATAGGTCAGATAGGTACCCTACATCAACAAAACCAACTAAAATATCATTTGGGGTTTCAATGTAGAGGTTAACCTTTTCGACATCAACACTTACTTTAGAGATTATCATGCTATCTGTAATTACTTTTGTCTCTCTGTAGGGAAAGAACAGTCCCAAGTCAATTGTTCTTTTTAAATATCGAAAAATATTCTTGATACCGTTCAAGTGACGTTGCGTTGGCGCTGAGCTAAATCTAGCTAACAAGTTTACTGAGAATGTTTTGTCTGATCGAGTACATTGGGCCAAGTACAATAATGGACATATTGTACTTAGATAAGGAATTTTAACTCCCAACACCTCTCGTCATATTCCTTTGGACATAATGGATCTTTTCTTGGATCCAAACTTCAACCGATCATAGGAGTGCTAGCAGGATGTGTTTTGTCCATGTTGAATCACATGGACATTTTTTGGACATACGTAAACTGGTCAATTAATATTCCACAAGCTCGATATTCTAGTTCAAAACCTAGACAGAATCGAGTTTTTCCAAGATCCTTTATCTCAAATTCGAATTTCTGGTAGCTAATGGTTTCTCTTATTTTATCAAGAGTGCCTATTATGTTCATATCATCGACATATACAGCTACAATTGTAAATTTAGAATTTGTTTATGAATATGCAGGAGCATAATTCATCATTCTTATATTCTTTCTCAATCAAGTAATCACTTAGATGGGTATACCACAACCATCTGGGTTGTTTTAATCCATAAAGTGAGCATTTCAACTTAATTACAAACATATTACGTAGTTTAGAGTCACTTGACTTGGGTAATGTAAGGCCATCAAGCACTTTCATATATATCTTTGAATCAAGATTCCCATAGAGATATATAGTAATCACATCTATGAGTTGCATTTCCAGTCCTTCGAAAACTACCAAACTAACTAAGTCGCAAAATGTTTTAACATCCATTACGGGAGAGTATGTCTCTTCGTAGTCAATTCCAGGGCGTTGTGAGAAACCTTGTGCCATAAGGCGAGCTTTGTACTTTTGAATTTCGTTCTTTTTATTACGCTTTTTGACAAATACCCATTTATGTCTTACATGCTTTACACTTGGTGGGGTTAGCACTACCGGACCAAATACCTATTTTTTTGTTAGAGAATCTAATTTTGCCTGGATTGCTTCTTTATATTTGAGCCAATCTGCTAGTTATTGACATTCTACAACTAAGCGAGGCTCAACATCATTTTGATCTATGATTTCTTGAGCAACAGTGTATGCAAATATATTATCAATATATATCAAAGATATTTCCATTAACTTATATGCCTTTTCATAATCCATTGAGATTTCTTTGTTCTCTAGAATTATTTCAAATATCGAAACGCCCTTCAGTGTTTATTCATGGATATAACTATAATCAAAGATAATCTCATGAGAGGGGTTCTTTTTATTGATAATTAATGGATCGGTTTGTGCCTTACTCCCCATTTTTTTCTTTGGGTGAGTATCAATCGAACCAAGTGGCCTCCCCCTTTTCCTTTAGGGAGTCACGGCCTTAATCACACCTCCACTAAGTGTGGTTGTAGCATTTCTATCTGCATTGTTGTGCCCCTTGTTAGGCACTTCTAACTTTGTAGGCACATTTGCAGCTGGTGTATGTGATCTCGTCACTTTTACGATATCAGTAGATACATCAGGCATCGAATCTACTACGTTCTGAAGATCGATTATTCTTTTTACTTTACTTTCACATTGTGAAATGCGGGGATCAAAATGAAACAAGGCGGGAACAAACCACGACAATTCCTCTTGTTTCTTTGAAAAATCTTTTTTCCTATATCCTCCTAATGACCGAAAGACTGTTTCATCGAAGTGATAATCCGCAAATCTAGCGGTAAAGAGATCACCTGTCAAGGATTTCAAATAAAGAATAATTGTTGAGGATTCATATACAACATAAATACCTAATCGTCTGAGGACCTATTTTGTTACGTTGTGGGGGCGCAATTAGCACATATACTGCTAAGCCAAATTAGCACATATACTGGTACACATGAAATGGTTGGTTAGTAGAAGGTCTGAAACGAATAAGTAAAGTTGCGTGTAATATTGTATAACCCTAGGCAGATATAGGCAAGTTGGTGTGCATAACTTATGCCCTGGCCACTATTTGTAACCTTTTGATGGTTGCTTCTTTTTTATATATGCACAAGGAGAACATTATGCTCTACATCGATCCCAGTAGACATACAATAATCATCAAATGCTTTTGATGTAAACTCTCCACCATTGTCAAGTCTTATAGATTTAATATGATGACCAGGGTGGTGAGCCATTAAACGTAGAATATGTCTAGGAGTTTTGCAAATGCAGTATTTCTTGTGAACAATAATGCGATGTGTAACCAGCGTGTCGAAGCATTCACTAGAATCATAAAGTATTCAAATGGTCTGCATTCTAGATGGATAGGTTCACAGATATCTCCTTGTATCCTTTGTAAGAATTGTATATTTTCTTTTGTTTCTTTAGTATAGGAATGTCTCAATCCTGTTTTTGCTAAATAATAGACTTTGCAAAATGAGTGATGTGCTTTTGACATAGTTAAAGAGGCATAATGGGAGGGGGGGTAGTGTTTTTGGTACTTCAGAAGTTAAGTTATGTTTTTTAGCAATATTAGAATTGACACCTTGCAGTGTGATGGATTTTTGTCCCATTTTATTTTTTACTCAAAAGAATGGATGCCCGTATGATCAGGATGTCACGACCAGGATGTCCTAAGCGGTCGCCAAAGCCTGTATGAGCCAGTGTCCCACATTTCATTATTGGTGACAGCATACGATGCAATGATCCAAATGGTAGTGAGGTACAATCTACTAGACCGACTCATTAGTTTCTCTAAAATGCGTTTACTTTCACATTCATTAGATGTAATATAAAGGTATTCTATTTCTTTCTCACAGTGAGTTTCTATATAAAAATCGTTGTTACGAATATCTTTGCAACTCAATAAGGTTCAGATAGCTCTTGGTGCATACAGAGCGTCTGTGACTTTAAATAATGTGTTGTTAGGCAACAAAAATTTGACAGTACCTCGCCCTTTTATTACTTGCGATGATCCGATTATTGTAGTCACAAAGGAATTATGAGTTATTAATTCAACAAATAATTGCATATTCCTTAAAATAGTGTTGGTGGTTCCACTATCAACTAAACATTCATGCGAGTTATTCCCGATTTTAGCAAGAAAATAACCAAAAAGATATAAAAAGATATGCTTGAATTTTGAAACCAAAGTTTCCCAATTTGTGATAGACTGTGCAGTTAAAGAGTTAAGCCAAGCTTTTGCTCTTCCCGTTAAGGAGAAAGGAAATAAGTGTAGACGGACTGACTCGTCATTAAAATTTTAAAATTTGAAAGTTGCACAAATTTCTAGAAAATCCTTTAAATGAAAGTAAGGATCCTCTTGGTCAAGTCCTAAAAAAGTAGGCAAATGTTGAATAAGTTGCGAACTAAGTTCAAAATTTACCGCAGTAGTGGTAAGCAACACGATACATGAAGGTGGATTAATAATAACTGGAGTAAACAACTCCCTAAGAGATTTTGCAGCTACTTCACCTTCAGCAATTAATTAATAATTTTTTCTATATTTTTAATAATAATAATAATAAAAGTCCTACTTGGGGTAAAAATAATTTTTAGGATCTAATCTCACTTTTTAATTTTGGACAAAAGTTAGAGTAAAATATTAAGAACATTAGAAGCTTGAATTAGAAAGTTGCTAGTGCTAAGTGTTGAACATAGGATTCCTTGTTAGCAAAAGTCAAATTTTACCAACTATAACATAATTCCTAAAGTGAAATAAATTGCTTCACAGTTTATCTATTCTTTCGTTTAGATCTTTTAATTACCCCAAAAATCAATGAATTAACTTATATATATATATATATATATATATATAATTTGAATATTTCGGGTTTTTTTTTTAAAAAAAAAATTAGTAGAAGGAAATTTAATTACTAAATTAACAAGGTTAAATTAGAGTATCCTTCAACGGCGCCAAAAACTTGTGATAAATTTAAATACTCACAAGCGCATGAATCAATATATAGTATAGTGTGTAAGCAATGTCGATCCCACAAGAACTCAAATAGTATGTTTTATAATTGTCTTATTAACTTTTCACTAAATTCCTAATCTAGTTAAAAAATTTATGATGATCAAATAAATAAAATAAAACAAATAAAATAAAATAAAGCAAAGAAAGTAAATTAAATTAATAGGACTAAATAAATAATATTAAGCAAGAGAACAAAATTAATGAATTAATTGACTAGGATTTCGAAATCATATATTTAATATCACATTTTTTAATATTCATGAATATAAACTCTACTCTTATTTCGCATTAATTTGGTCTCTTGACTCTATTAGATGTGGAAAATAAAACCATTCAAGTTCAAGTAATTTATAAAATCCAATTGTAATTCTTCCATAGCCAAACTTATGTATAAAGTCAAAACACTCATTATATCCGCCAAAATGTACCCTATATCCGTTTTTAACAAATCATAAGGTGAATCTAACAAAAAATAATGAGAATCTAATTTTTTTTAATCAATTAAAATAGGTATCAAATAAGAATAATTGTATTTAATATTAAAATATTAAATTGATAAAATCAATTGGTATGAATATGTGTAAGAAAATTAATTTTTTATATTAAAAATTTAGAAATTTAAAAAAAAAAAATCAAAATGAACCCTATTCCGATACACCTCTATGATTTTCATGCTTAAACGTGTCATTCTCCACATTTCCAGAATAGCTTTGTACGACAAGTATGGACCTATTTATTGCATCATCACATTACAAAATGACGTGTACGACAACAAAATATCATACCAATAATTGATTTGATACTAATCTACGGACACTTAATTCAAGATATTGCAATAAGATATAATTGTTTTTTTTTTTTTTTTTTGGGGCCATTGTTACAGAGGTATCCCCATACCACATTGGGATGGGACTAATTCCTTGCCTGTTGTGGCCGGCCATCGCGTACCACAACCGCAGAAACGACACCGGCAGGCGTTTAGTCCGAAGGCACGGTGCCTGATGGCTAGCCCCAAGTGATTATGCTGTCGCAGGGGATTGAACCTGCGAGGCTGCGACGTGTTGAAAGTCATAAATTCGAAACTAACCTTTAGCTTTATTTTATTGTAATTTCCTATGGGAATGGGCCATAATTTAGTAATTTCTTGTACATACTAAAAATCCCTCGATGCATTTAGCATATAATATAGAATTATAGATATTTATTTTATTTAAATATGTATATATGCAAAATCGTTACAACGAATTCATGACTACAACTTAAGTTAATCAAGCAGATGTAAGTAGGACAAAACAAGTATGAGCATGGTGTGCTAAATGTATTAACAAATCGTAAAAAAAAAATTACACAAAAAATCGTGACACCAATTAGATACAAAGAAAGATAGACAATACATTAAATGTATAACTCTACCAATACATTAGAGTTGTGCCACAAGTTTATACCCAAATTTTTTTTTTTACAAAATTTAAGTAATCCTATTATTTTTCTATCCATAAAATATATGTAAAACCGAAGAAGTAGATTATTTAATGTCCAAGTAATTACTGCATCGTTTGATTCATTGCTCTGTTATCTTTCTCTTAATCATCTCCCCTCACCGTTTGATTTATTGCTCTGTTATCTTTCTCTTGATTATCTCCCCTCACCGTTTGATTCATGTTCGTTTAATTAGTTTGCTTTTAGTATTCATCTTTTTTCTTTCACAAGCCACAAATTTTCCTAAGGGACATATGGTTTAAAGAGGAGTGCATAACGTGAAATCACATTTCTTGCTGTTTCATATTTTAAGATTGACCAATTTATATTCTCTAATGCAACCAAATGATTGATTGAGGTACGATGTATATACAATTTACCTATATTGAATTAATTGTTGATTTTGGGACTTGTTAAACTAGATACTATACAATTTATGTACAAATACAATATCTTATGTACTTTCCCTCAATATATATTGTTTCATTAGTGAATATAAATCCGAAACAATATCTGTCAATGCAAGTGAGTAAGTTTTATTGATATTTTATTGCCTAATTTACTATTTTTTATTAATTAATTCATTTCTTAAATTAACTCTCTTCTAATGTAGTTCATACACCAATTCCTCGATGGTAATTCTTTTAACCACTGCTTTCTTGGTTTTACAACTTAGAGAAAACTATCCGTTTTCTCTCTTTTGTGTTTTCATAATAGTGATAACAATGTTCAGTCATGTAAAACTTTTTTGTTAATTGTTTACCACATACGTGATGAACGAGCTCCATATCACTGGCCAAAATAATTAACTTAGTTATTTAAAATTCTACACCAAAGACAATGTAAGATCTTTGTGTTTTGTATGTATCATTGCAAATACTACTCTTAAAATATAATCTTCGCCTCTTTACTCCCGTTTATTAATTGTTTATTCACTTGCAGCTGTTTTGAAATGTACCTTATAATGTATATTTCTTCATTTGATATTCCATGTATATTGTTAGTAAAATATATATGGTTTATATATGCACATGTATTTGATCTATAAACCCAAGTAAATAATTATGTGAAAATTAAATTGTGAAACTATATATCATGAACATATAGTTAAAGCATTTTACAAATCCATAGAGAAATATACATACATATCGTACTTTTATTACTTTTCTTTTTCCTGTGAAAATATATTTTATACTGCTTAATATAATCCTAGTGTTTAAAAGATATATATACATACGTATAAATATATTTTTAAAAAATTGCAAGGCACCCATGCATGGAACGGATTGCAAGCTAGTATATTTAAGTGTGTTGCACAGTACTGGTGCACCAATCTGGTTGAACCACGCATTAAAATAAAGTCAACTTTACAAGAGACAGAGACAAATCAAATTGATTTAGCATTCTATGATGTTAATGATAATTTACAAGGAACTCCATACATATATATATAGAGAGAAAGAACTCCATACATATATACCGGGACCTTCCATATATGGACCAGCCTTTTAACAACAATTTTTCGTCGCCAATACATTCGAAGAGATATTTAACAACAAAAATTCTTTTACTAATATTCCGGTTCGCATACTAACCATAAGTGCAAGAGGCTGGCCGTATATATATTACATATATGCGATACGTAAGTGGATAGACCTGTGGTTTGAATTGAGAATGGATGGGTAGAAACTTGAACTAGAGACCTATAGGGTCTCACGAATTTATCTTCCTACTAATATAAACTGTAGCATTCGCAAATATACTTAACCTCGTACCATTTTACAGGCAATAGGGGCCGTTGCAATGCGCATTTCCTTAATTCCTCCATTATGTTGCTACGAGCGCATCTTTTTTAGCAAAAAGAAGTGCGTGCAAGGTGAACTAGTTATAAACCAGGGGGTTTGAGAAAGGGAACCAAGTCAAAAATCCCCTCAACATCGACAGGGAGATTTAAGGCACGCTCAAATATCTCCGGTATAACTGTAGTGCCTTTCCATGTGTTGAACCACGGCCCGCCTCCAACTTCTAGCACGGCCATGTTGCTTGTAACATCCAAAATAATCTACATGGAAAAAAAATTTAATGATGAAGAGTTTTAAACATACAAGAAAAATAATGGGATAACGAAGGTTGGTTTTAATTGCAAATTTGGAAAATGAATTAAAAAAAAAAAGTAGTTATTATGAGAACTGAGAAATTGTAATATGATATGATATGAATGATTTGGGGAGATGCATGGTTATTTTTTCTGTTTTAAGTGGAATCCAATTCTTTGGGGGTGGGCGAGAAAAAGTTTCCACGAAAACTAAGGAAAAGATAGAGAAGGTATCGCTAAATCACTCATATTTTTTCAACTTCTAAAATAATCAAAAAAACAAGGACAATCAATTCTAAAATATTGCTTAAAAAACGAAATCCAAAGGCATAATCAAATCTTAACAGTCAATTAGCAAATAATCCAATTCAATTGCTCATTAATCAAAATTAAAAGCCTTTTCCAATAATTACAATGGTGGCTCAACAAACTCTTATTGGTCAAGGGAAAGATATGATGATCATTTCACATTTATTCGTTTGGATATGCTTTCACTCCCCTTTTTTCAAAAAAAAAAAAAATTAATTTAAATTCGATTAATTTATGGCCAATCAAGATAGTAAGCACCCCAATTTTGACTATTGAGAAAAAAATAACCATTGTGACGCATGACATCATTAACTTTAACAATTTAATGAATGAATAATCAAATGCTCCTTTGGTTATCCAGTTTGGAGTATTGCACTGGAGATGCTCTTAAAGCACATATTGTGTTTTGAAGTTGCAAAAACTGATAAATATATATATATATATATATATATATATCTACTATATAAAGCCGGGCTCCGCTGGAGATGCTCTTAAAGCACATATTGTGTTTTGAAGTTGCAAAAACCGATAATATATATATATATATATATCTACTATATATAAAGACGGGCTTGGCTTTGGTACATCAAGCTATGCCACAATTGTGAGATCCACTAGACCCTATAATTTATTTATTTATTTATAAATATAAAATTAAGGATGTGTGTACGTGGTAAGACTCGAACTATTGGCTTCAACAAGGATGAAGTAGTTTCTTACCATTAAATCACTACTTATTTTTGTCATTTCATTTATTATTTTACCTCTAAACACGTCGCATCGCTGCGCACAGAAAATTAATGGAACCAAATTGAAGAATGCCAAACATAAGGTGGGTCATTATAAGTTATAAATTCGTAAAACAACAAGCTCCATTGTAATAAACCCATAGTACAGGAGAGGGAGATCACTATTAGGGTTGTGCATGAAACCTGCTAGACTGAGAAAACCAACCAGTCCGGTCTAAAAACATAAACCGGTCTGGTCCAGTTTTCAATATTTCAAATTCATTCGTGTCGGTCTTGTCCGAAAAATGGTACAAAGACTGGACCATCCACACCGCTAATCACTATAATTATTCCAACATAAGAAAAATGGGCGTACAACTAAAATTGGTTATATATTGTTATCTCTACTCGAGCAAATGGGTTGGGATTGGTCATTTTCATGTGTGTTTTTCATGCATAATTGGGTGTTTATTTCAATAATTTAAGTGTATTTAGTGGAATTTTTTTTTTATCATTTTAGTGGCACGCCGTGCTAGTGAGAAATCTAAACTAATGAAAGACAGATAATGTAGTGAAACTAAATGAAATAAATGTACATACCTTGCCCTTACTGCCATCATATCTCCGTTCCCACAGCTGTAATCTTAAGTCACCAAAACAAGTATCTCTACATGCTGGAGAAAGCCCGGCTTCTGTGGTAGGAGCACGCAGTGTTGCACCAGGATCCTTCGCTGTTGCCACCAATTCTACCTGCTCATACAGATTTCCATTAGTTTGAAGAATTGAATTCCTTGAAATTGTTTTAGATGGAAAAAATTTATATGCTATATATTAGGGTGTGATTTATTGCGATTGCACATATTTCCATGCAAAATATTTAAAAAAGTAATAGTTTTCTAAATTTAGGGGATTTTGCTTGCATAATTTCTGATGGAATCAATTTTCACTGTACAACTTGGTTTCGCCAGCCCAATTTTCTACTTTCCACATAATACAGAAGCAAACACCCCAGTAAGTTTTTATCTTAATATGGAAAATCTTTCCACATAAATAATTTTACAGAATCTAGTTCTTTTCCACATAAACCAATCAGCACACCTTTCGGTTGTATTTGAATGCAGTTACTTTCTACGGAAAATGCTCAAGTTACATATTTGGTGTTTGATCGCATAATTTTCTGTGGAATTAATTTCCATGGTACAACTTGATTAGCCTAATTTTTCTCTTTTTTCTTGTACTTCAAAACCACTCTGCGATATGCTATTATTTTCCATGCAAATCTTCCTGTGTAAAAAAACTCCATGGAATCCAATTATTTTCCATGTACACCAATCAAATGCACCTTTAGAGTCCCACAGAAAAGGTGAATATTAGGCAAATCAAGTTATACAACAGAATTTGACACATTGGAAAAATTAATGCAATCAATATCACCACTAAAGACATAAAATATGGAACCTCGGACACTTTTCATGGAAAAGGAGTGCAATTAGCACACCCTTAGAACATATTTCCACAACTCGTCCAAAACAAAGGGAAACTGACCGACCTCCGTGGATTTGGTTTCTGTAAGATGAAAACACAAATAGTAGCAGAGGATAAACCAAAAATTAATTTTCATGGATCTAAAATCACCTTATGAGATTTGTTCTCTGCAGACATGCACCAGCAACCCCATTGAGAAACTTCCCAATTAACAACTCCATTCCATGGCACAAATTCATAGAAAATTCCTTGATAATGAATTCCAACCTGCATGGGCAATCATAAATATCAATATACCGACTTTTGGGGTGCTTTTGATAATAATGTTGGAAAATGATTGAAAACAATACTGATTTTTAAAAGAAGTTAGAAAAAAAGATGAATGAGTTGGTGAAATGTTCTATTACTCTTTGGTTTCCCATAGAATAAAATTCTTTGGACGGCGGGTAAGAAATTTTTCCATTGAAAATAAGGAAAAGATGAAGAACATCTCAATGAATCACTCTTCTCTTTTTTTCCAATTTCTTAATAAAATTAGCAGCGTTTTCAATCATTTCCAGCTTTTTAGTATCAAACACACTCAAATATTTAACAAAAAAATTATGGTGTGAACAAAAATGAGACCACAAAGCTGTAGAAATTGTTTACACCTCAAACCGTATACAATTCATTCCTAAAAAACAGTTTTTGCCCAAACACATTTTATAATTGGAGTGTAAGTGAGTTAAGCCACAAACAATTTTCGAGATAGAGCGAGTTAAAGACTGCTTTGCACTATGAAATGCAGCTCCAAGTATCAAGGAAATAATAATGGCAGTCAAGTATGATTATTTAAAAAAAAAAAAAAAGGACATGAACCTCACAAGAGGCCTATTTTTCTTTTAATCTAGTCTCCTTTTCTGCATGCCTTTCTGTATTTTTGTTTTTCTTCATTTTCGGTAAAACATAGAAATGGAAAGGTGGAGCAATTATTGTTGTTAGAGGAACCCAAGATAGAAGTACTTGCCAATGCAGCATTTTCAAAGGTCTCACTTGGTCCAGGTAGTTGCCGTCGTCCACCTGCTGCGGTCAAAGCAACTTCTCCGCTAGCGCCTTTAAATACATTACATTGAACCTGTAAAAAAAAACAAAAACAAGCAACTAGTGAATAGTGAGTGACTTATAATACATCTTTGCAGATATCATTCAATTGATCTAAAACACTATAAATGTTCCCACAAAGGTGTAACATTATCCACTGTTGGGAGCATATTTCTTTTGGAGGTGACTGTCATGGGATTTTATATTTATTTATTCATTGTGGGTGGGGTTGGGGTTCAAAAGTCCATTGTTTACTTTGCAATGGCCTAAAAATGTTCCTTAGACAAGCCAACATTAGAATCACTACTCTTCCAATAAGCCAAACTCTATTAGGTGAGTCCTCTTCATTTATCTTTTCTTCAGCAATAATTGAGCATCTATACGTCATGGAAAGAAATACCAAGTGTCCGTTTGATAAAAGAAAGAAAATGATTGAAAACGCTACTAAGTTTTACAAGAAGTTCGAAAAAGATGTGTGTGACTTAGTGAGATATTCTATAACTTGTTCGATTTTTTTCATGGAATGCAAATCCTTGGAGAATGGGTAAGAAAATCATTCCTTAAGAAAGAGGAAAAAGATGGAGAACATCTCAGCAAATCACTCATCTCTTTTTCCAAATTCTCATAAAACTTAATTGTTGTTTGTTAGCCATTCATTTTCCAATTTTTTATCAAACAGAACCTACAATGTAGAACAGTTCCGTGTCTATGGTCTTCAGGATCAATGTAAAATCATAACCTAGAAGAAAAGAATCTAATGAGGTCACCTTTATGAATTAACAACTATTGCAGTTCATTTATTTTTTATTTTGTTTGATCGGACACAACTGTTAAATCATAAAACCAGAGGGGAAAAAAACCCAATAGAGATGTCAAACGGACAAATGTTTACCCAAAACCACTTTCTTGGAAAGGCTCCACCCCAATTCTTTTCAGAATAAGAAGGTGCATCTTGAAACTCATACCTTTCACCGTCCCATTCTATCCAACCTGGAAAACATGCATAATAGATAAATAATTCATTTTCCATTAAAGTTTCAGTAAATGGAATTGTTAATAGAAGTCAACTGGGAAGATTGTTGCCACAACTTAATTCACATCAGAACCAATTTACCAATTAGATATGGACATTTCGTGCAGGGATTATTCATAACCACCATAGAAATTGGACTATCATTTTAGACGCTTCTTGAGGACAATTTACTCCAGAAAGAGGAATTCAAGGAAGGTCCAAGTTTATAATGAACTTTTCCAATGGCGGGTCCTCAGTGCAACACAAGGTACAATATGACGCCATGTGTCATAGAAACATATAGTTCCTCCATCTCAAAATTAGTCCCTCATTCCTTTTCAGGATTCTCAGAATGACAAGTCTCACTTCCTTTTTGGCACATAATCAATGTCCCATCTCACGACATAAAATAAGTTGTATTCTTGACCATTGATTAGGCTGAATCCTTAAAAATTGCTAAAGTCAAAGTGGATTAATTATCAATTTGGGACGGAGGGAGTATTAGGTAGGAAATTCAAATATGCAGCCATAACATGTCCGAAATACATAACCCACTGTAGCCTATCTATTAAGAGGTTATAAAAGTCTAATGTATATACTTTCAGTTCTCATACATATTAAGCTAAATCAACATGCCACTGAAACATTTGAATAAATGCAACACAAAGCTACACGAAAAGAACTGATTAAAAAACATAACTGGATTTCTGCTAAAAATCCATATTTAAGAATAAATATGTTCGATCAGCAGTCCCCACAAAAGTGGGGTAACGCACCCACCGGATCAAATTCACCAAATATTTTGTGCCAAAAAAATCAAGACAAATTAAAATGCAATAGAATCTGATGAATACTTTCCAAATCCTCACCAATGGGGGAATAACCAAGAGTGAGGATTCCTTCTCTAAATCAATCAATTTATAGTTTATGCACAAGGAAGACCATCTGTATAGGTGGTACGTCTGTATTCTTCTGCAGTTTTAGGAATCATTACAAGATCTGTAAATTTTTTTAATCAAAGAACATGCATCTATTAGTACCGATTAATAAAACATATATCTTTCTCAGTAACAACAAAGATACTCTCACCCATCATTTACATAGTGTGTATTCCTTGCTCTGTTCTAAATTCGGAAAATTGTTTATTTATGTTCGCAATACGTACTTGTTTCCAATAATACTCCATAATTCCGTGTAGTTTGCTTAGAGCTCGAGGATGAAAAATACATGATTTAGAAACGTAGTGTGAAACAAGTAAGATGAAGTCAAAACGATACTCATCAAATTAACTAACATAATCAATTAAAAATGAAAAATGAAAAAGATTAACAAGATTCAGACCCAATGAAAATAAGTTCAAAATTGTAATGGATCCAATAGCAAGAAATGGAGCGTCATAGGACGGGTAGCTTCAGTCAATTTAATAGCAGGCTAGCAGCTAGAGCATGTGGCACACTCGATGCGTATGCATACTGTATCGGGTAATTCTTAATACTTAAAATGCTTCTAAAATATTTTGAAGCAATGTGATCATGTTTGTCCAAGTGACTAAGTTGCATATTGTTAAATTAAAGGCACAAGTTCAAATCTTGTTAAGATTATTGTTTATTTTTCTGAAGTAAGGATGGATAATTTCGTAATTTCATGCACATGCCAAAAGTGCTCCTCACTTAATACATAGTAATAGATAAAGAGTAAAATCGAAAAAGAAGAAATGAGATGAATGCCTGTTGAGAGGCCGCCAGCCATGCATATTTGCCAATGAGGTTCAAAGACAGGAAAAGCAGCAAGCCAGCCTGCTGTTGCCTTCTGTTTAGACCCGACATTACCCCACCCATAAATGGGGCGAGTGCTGTACTTCCAACGTGCAGTCTTTACGATCTCCACATAATCTGTCCTGCCATTATATGCTAAATCAATTCACACAGTCATATCACAACTCATCAAACTAAGATGCATACCTAGAAGAGTAGAGGGAAACCAAATGTATCACAATTGAAATGTTCTGGGAAATTTGGATTAGGAGAAATAGTGGAATATCTGATAAAATAAAGCCAATGCAGAATTCAACTGCCATGAAGTTGTGTCACATCTTTTAATTGCCAATTTTACACCTCAAGTCTTTTTCAATATACTCGCAACAAGATTTGAACCTTTACTTCTAAACAACTTTAACATTTTCTCAACCACGGAACCACTTACTACTTTTGTTTAACTTTTTTATTCAAATTAAATATATACAAATTGCACACCCATTGCGTGTGTAGGGTAAGCTAGTTTAAGATAAATGGAAGGCAAAATAATTGCTTTGGGAGAGAGTAAGATTGAAGGCTTCATTGCTGATTTCTTGACAGAAGCAAAATCCTGGGAACTGAATAGCAGTTACAACCGGAAAGAAGCGGCCTGTTAATGGCAAGGGAAGTGATCTAGTGGAATATTAAAAAGCTTAGTTTATAATAATACAATAACATGCTTATATAATAAAGGAGAGGGGGGGGGGGGGGAGATTTTCATGATCTGTTAAATATATATATAATAACAACATGCAGAAGTTAGGAGTTACAGGTTCAATCTCCCCTTCCGACTTTCGTCTCAATTGGTTTACCTCATTTCTTTTTTTAAAAGATGAATTCTTTAAGGTTATTTTATACATTTTGGAGGTAGACTACAAACTCTTCCTCCCCCATTTAATATATATAGCTATTGATAATTATCATCATGAAACAAAGTTACAACAATAAAACCTATTAAAGTTTCATGATAAATGAATTCATTCATTTCAAAATATATGAAGTCTAGATTACATACAAGTTCTACTTAAAAATTCTGATTTCGTAATGTAGAAAGAACAAAAAATTATATTGTATATTAAGGACTTATTAAACTAACTCCCTCGTAAATGACTGAAGGATAAACAACACAAAGAAGTACATTTCCGGAAAAAATAATTCTGATTCCCTAGTGTTAGTAACCATCTCACCCAAAAGTTTAAGCTGTTAAGTAGTAGGCCAACAATATATATCATGCTCTTCAACACTCCCCCTCAGGTGTGACCCCCACTCGCACGTGGACAGACAAACCAAACCAAAGGTGCACTTTGTGCACAAACACAAAGAGGGAAACAAATGCACTTGCACGTGGAGAGACAAACCAAACCAAAGGTGCACTTTGTGCACAAACAACAATGTGCATATAGCACAAACACAAAAGGGGAAACAAATGCAAGCGGGATGATTTGAACCTGAGACCTTGCAGAACCTAAGCTCTGATACCATGTTAGTAACTATCTCACCCAAAAGCTTAAGCTGTTAAGTAGTGGGCCAACAATGTATATCATGCTCTTCAACGCCTAGCTAGAATCATGAGAGGATCAACTAGTAGCATGACATAATAATTGAGTTTGAAATGTCTTACAAACATCTGATAATGAAGGGTTAGCAATTTATCCAAGGCATCGGTGAAGGTATATAATTTTTAGATACTGCATGGCTTATAAAAAGAAAAAAATGGAAGTACCTTTTTTCTTCGTTTTTGCTCATACACCTACAATCCTAAAATCATTTTTTTTTATTCCAATAACTTATATGTCCTCAAATATTTTGAATGGGTGAAATGGAATTAACTTGGCCCTATGGTAATTGTGTCAAAGCAGTAAAGGGTATCCGAGATAGAATAACATATTTTAACTTACCAGAATCTCAACCACTGAAACTCAAGTTGTGCCAGGAGTTGACTTTTGGTGCTTATTAATAACTAGGTCCAATTGTATAGGGGCAAGTTAAGGGATTTTTATTTAATTAGTGCTGTCAAATAAGACTATATGTGCTCGAAGTCTCAAACTATAAAGCTGATATAGTGTAATATGTTTTCAGTGACAAAATGAATCGAAAAGATTTGCTGTCTATCTTCCATCTTCCCATTCCATTTTCTGATTGTCAAGTAACCCTAGCACAATTTTGAAGGAAGAAAATTGTCTCGTAATACAAAAGTTTGGGAGAAAAGCATACCTTCCATCATCAGTTATGGAACCTTGATGCCAAAGTGGAGTAACTTGGAATCCTTCCAACACTGTCTGGTCAAACTCCTAGATAAATGTGCAGAATCAAAGAATAAGTATAGATCCATATTTTCATTCTTCAATAACAGTAATTTTAAGGACTTCTTTGACTTGCCCCCATTTTATATGCAAAATTAGACTTACCCCCCTGTTCTCGTAATCGTTGGCACTCTGCATGCTGGGGAAATCCCTCAAAGAATTATGTAAAAACAAGAGGTTAAGTCAAAGGATTACGTTAAAAAAATAGACATTGCCCCCAATTTTTACGTAATTCTTTAAGATTCTCCTACATGCAAGGGGCAAAGTCTAATATTTATGTAAACAAGTGGTAAATCTAATTTCACATTAAGAACAGGGGGCAAAGTCAAAGCCCTAATTTGAATATCCAGGTTGCTGTTAATTAACACCGTAAATACAGCAGAAACGCGCTTGCAAAAACAGTCCTATTTATTTATCATTCAATGTTGGTTAATTTATGTATAAACAAGTCTTTGTACAGAGAACTCAATTCAAAAATTATGTTCTCCATATTGCAGCTATTTTCTCATAATGGAACATCAATTTTTTTAACTTGGTCGTAGACTAGTAGAAGATAAAGGGGATTCTAAGATTTCTATTCTTCATACTTTTTTTTTCTTTATTTAGTTTTCCAGCACAACCAATAGCCACAAACAATTACTCTCCCTCAGAACCATGAACTTAAACTAAAACCTAAAACCTAATTTATCCTATTATTATAGCGTTAAAACACTTTATTTTCTCTGGTATCTAGTAATCTAGAATTTCAGTCAAGCTTTTTCTTTGAATTAAATATCAAAAGTAGCCTCAACCCACAACCAAAAGTTATGTATGATGCTATAACGATAAAGTGAAGAACTTCTAACAATCATCCAAAATAAAGTTATTATGTAGCTCAATTACATTTCTTAATAAATTTCACTCCAGTTCTTGAGTGGGGTCTTTTTTCCTTGAAAAAAACAAAAAATCATATATAAACACTGCTACATCTTGAAATGCAAAGGATTAAAAAGAATAACCAGAAAAAAGTTAATTCGACATATATGAAAAGGAGGAAGACAAAGATAGTATAACAACCTGAGGAGGAACTTCTTTATTAGGGGGTCGCTTCCCCTTGTGGGAGACAAAAGTATTTCCGAGCATCAACTCATGCCTACCTATGCATTAAGAAAATCAATTATGTTATTGATACAATGTTTTAAAAAAACCCAAAAGATATAGGGTATAAGGTGAAACAAGATTAATATTTTACTTTTCACACAAGAGCAGATAATTTGATATACCTAGCAGAAACAGTGGGCAGAGAAAAATATCCTAAATGGAAATCATCTATAACCATTTTTGTAATTTGTACGGAAGAAAGGTATCAACTTTCAGCATAACAAATGAAATTAAGTCTCAAAGCATGGAAACCAAAAAAACAAAAAAATCATAGGGATCAATAGGCTTCGCATAATATCTTTTTCTTAATTCCCCCTTTGGTTCCTCCCTTTCCTTCCCCACATTGTAAGTTTCTTTAATTGTCTAGATTCTCTGGAGTAAGAAAAACATCTACCATCTAGTATGCCTCCTTATTGATTCTCTCCCTTCTTATTTTTGGATAGGGAATAAAAACTTTTGTTGATGTAAAAACCTTCTGCCATACAACTGAATATCTTGAAAGCTTCTGTTTCCTTTCATGTATATGAAACTCACAGGAATTTGCTAAGTTCCCCACCCAACACAACCTTCTTTACAATGGAGTCAACTAATTATAAGCTTTTACAAATTAAACTCGAATATTTATGTACGAGGGTAGTGTGATGTTAGATGTAGTTGAAGTATAAAGGTAAATCTGTCCACACATGTCATATTGGAAGGAACCAAGGAGGTGGGGAGAGAGAGAGAGAGATGAAGTTGAAGCCACCATGAGAGGAGATGCGAATATCTTTCTTTTTGTAAAATGTAATAGATAAGCGTCTGTAAATGCATAGTCTAAAGAAGGAAGAATCTGCCGAGATTGTAGAGAGAACGGTTGGTTGCATTGATGTCTCCAAATGGAGTCAAATGGGTCATTTATCGGAAAAGCGTACAATTTGGTCTAACAACTTCACCAAGGTAGTAGGGAGTGGTGACACATGCCATAAATAGGGTGGCACATGTCACACAATTTATGCTACACTCATTCCGTAAATAATGGCAGATAGCTAGTGGCACTCAAATAGCATGACGGCACTATGCGGTGCAATGGACCTGCACGGTACAAAGAGGTTTCGCCGGATAAGGGACTACCTTGGGGCAAAGATTACCTAGCATCTGTCTCGTGGCCTAAGGTGAGAGTGCACTATCTTGAATGAATGGAAAGTTAGGATTGCAGGAATGACCCAAAGAATGACCAAAGGGAACCTTAGTGATAACTTCTCAGCAATCATTCTCAATTCTAGCATTTTTTTCAAAAGCAAAAACATATCTAAAGAGTGTAAATTGGAAACCTTACTTCCCCAAAAATTATGAGATTCTTCAGTGTATTGGCAAATATATTTGTCATCAGGACCAAGAATTTGAGCTCCAACACCAGTAGATCGATCTCCATGCTGTAGCAACTCAAATCCACTCGGTTTCTTAGTGAATGCAGGATTCTCAACAGAATACATGAAGCAGAAGCTCTGCCTCTTTTCTGGTATTGAGACCTTAAAGTACCATCCTTCAAAAAACTTCCGTGTACTTCCATCAAAATGGTACCTGATTAAAAACCAAAGGACATAAACAATTGCTATTAGATTAAAATTGTGTTTGCATACTTGATCATAAGTGTACGATAATGATCCATTTGTTTGGTGAAAAACCAAATCAGAAGAAGGGGAAAGCAGAATCCTCAATTGACCCTAGAGCAACTCTGGGACGAAGGCATTTCCCTATTAATTGTTTTCAACAAACCAGAACAACAAAAATGCATAATTTGCAGAATTCTACTTTCTCATTTGTCCTTCCATTTCCAAAGCAGCTGGTATTTGCACACTATTTTTTACTTGGTTATACTCCACTTTTCATCCACCGATGACAAGCGAGCAAGTGCATGTTACTCACCTGATGACAAGCAAGTATAAACTTACGTACTTGGTACTTATGGGTCGAGAGGGCTGAGTAAGGCATTTTCAAGTTCATCATGAGAGCAACATGCACTTGCTCGCTTATCATCTGATCAACCTCCGAGAACCAAAGCATTCCGCAGTGGTGCTACGCAATTTATTGAAGCAATCAATTTAATTATACCCGCTGTGAGGAGTACGAAGATCCCGATTCTGAGGCGTGGGAACATAAACAGGAACCACAGAAGAATCCTCATTCTTATTCTTAACCTCTTTCTCCGCATCTTTTACGGTCAATGGATCAACTGATTCCACCTTCGATACCGATTCTGCTGTAAATTTTCTTCTTCGACTAGTTCGTAACCCTAGGTTCAGGGGATTACTCACAAAAGCGCCGAATTTTGTATGAATCGAAGATTGAATGAAATTAGAAGTCTGAATTGAAGTGTGGGGTTTTGAATTGGGGGATACTGAACATGGAGCTAGGTTTTGGATTGTAGAAACAGAGATTTCCATTGAAGATTTTGAAAGTGAAGTGGAGGAAGCAAATTTGGTTGGGTAATAGTGGAAGACGAAGAAGAGGCGGCTGAGAGTGTGTGCGTTTGTGACGGAGGTGGCGGGTGAAGTTAGTAACGTACGAAAACAGTTACTAATTCGAGTGGATTAATTTGGTACACATCTCCCCTCTTTCATGTTTAGGTATGTTAGTCACGCTATGCGTGTGCTATATTATTAAGGCTTAATGTTATATTTCATCAACGAATTTTATTATATTTTTTAATTTAGTAATTAAATTATTTTTTGTATAAAAACTCACACATTTTTTAATAATGTTTCAATTTAACTAAATTTTTTAACACTATTAATTAAATTTAACAGAAAATTTAAGTTGGAGATTAAAGAGTTCATGTGGCATTCACATAGATAACTAAGATGACAAAAATCATCATGTGATACACACGTATGAGGTTCTTCTCATTCAAACGAAGAGCTCTATTTTGATGAAGAAAAAATACACAGACTTTTTCTTTTTCACAAAATTCAGCCGTCCTCAATTTAAACCTCAAACTCACATAAACCAAAATCTGTCGAAGAAAACGATCATCAATAAAATTCGAAAAAACATATGGAAGCAATTATGCATACCAATTTTGCAGGAATAATCAACATTTTTTTATTTACACAACTTATCCCCCAATTTCCGTTCATATATAAAGCCATAATTTTATAAATGTAGCCGTTAAGCACATTAATTAAAAAGAAACTCACATGTGCGTTTTACATAATGGTTTTTTCCATATCACTGGTCCACATGGATGCCACGTAGACTTTTTAATAATCAACTCAAATTTTTCATTAACTCTAATTAACGGTGTTAAATGGCTTGGTTAAATTGATACGTTATTAGGAGTTTAATAGTTTTTAAAAAGAAAAAAAATTAGTAATAAAATTCGTTAGTCAAATATATTATTAAGCTTTTTAATAATGTATAAATTTTAAGTAATATTAAAAGTATATACATTGAGTTCTACTCTTATATTGTTTTTAAAATCTTGTGCATGAAGGAAAGCCGGAGAACAAAGTAGAGCGCTTCTCTGAGAAATGGATGAATGTTTGAATTGGATTCACTTATAAAGAAGCAAATAGAGTAGCGGATAAAGTAACAAATCATGGGAAAACAAACCCTTTTGTGTATCAAATTTTCGATGATTCCCCTCACTTCATTATGAATGAGCTTCTTTTCAATTATAGTAGGAAAAGAGATGCAAGAAGTGTAGGTTTGATTTGTATGGATACTTTCTTTTATATTAAGGTGGGCGCTAGTTATACACACCATTTTACTTGGTAATACTCTATTTCATTTACTCGGTTCTATTGCACCAAGAAGAAGAAATTTCAAGGTAAAGGAAACAACTTTGATCCGTCATCAAGAAGGAACAATGATCGATCTATTCAACCAAGAGTTAAAAATGAAGAAGAAAAGAAGTGCTTCCATTGCCATGAACCAGGGCATTTCAAAACAAATTGCCCGGTTAGAAGAAAGGAAAGAAGAGACAAAAGAGACAAAGCCTTCAAGCAAGTACGACACGCCCTCAAAGGCACTTGAAGTGATTCCGAAGAAGGCGAGTCCGATGCCAACTCTAGCGACGAGGAAACGGCTAACCTTTGCCTTATGGCAAGAGACGATGAGGTACACTCTTCTTATGACTCATCTAGTGATGATAATGCCTCTATTAATAATGATATACATGATGAGAATGACTATGAAGAATTATTTGATAAGTTTGAGGAATTGCATAAAAAATTTAAAAATTTGTCTAAAATGTATGCAAACCTCAAAAAGGAAAATTTGATTATTTCTAGCAAGTGTGAAAATTTTGAGAAATAAAATGTATTTTTGAAAAATGAAAACAAAACCTTGAAGAAAGGAAAAGAGAAAGAAACTCCAAACTCACTTGTATTAGAAAATGTCAAATTGAAAGATCAAGTGGATGACTTAACTAATAGTCTAGCCAAGTTCACCAAAGGAAAGGATAACTTGGATAAACTATTGGGAGTACAAAGGTGTGTCTTTGATAAAGCCGGTTTGGGTTACAATCAAATCTATAACCAAAAGGATTACAAAAATTTCTTTAAAACATACACACCAAATAATTCGACTAATCTTTGCTCATTTTGTGGAAGAAAAACTCATAATGCACATTCTTGTTATTACAACAACAACAACAACAACAACAAGCCTTTATCCCACTAGGTGGGGTCGGCTACATGGATCAAACGACGCCATAGTGGTCTGTCGTGAATCATATCTATAGTGAAACCATTCACCTCTAAATCCTTCTTAATAGTTTCACCTATAGTTTTTCTAGGTCTTCCTCTGCCTCTAACAACTAGGCTTCCCTCCATATGATCAACTCTCCTTACCACGGCATCTACAGGTCTCCTCCATACATGCCCAAACCATCTAAGTCGAGATTCAACCATCTTTTCTGGAATAGGTGCCACCCCAACTCCCTCTCTGATGGTAACATTCCTGATCTTATCTTTCCTAGTCTTGCCACTCATCCATCTCAACATTCTCATCTCAGCTACACTTAGTTTATTCTCGTGTTGGCTTTTGACCGCCCAACACTCAGTCCCATACAACATCGCTGGTCTAACCGCGGTACGATAGAATTTTCCTTTTAACTTGAGTGGTACCTTTTTATCACATAACACACCCGAAGCTTTCCTCCATTTCAACCATCCTGCTTGAATCCGGTGGTTTACATCTCCCTCTATCTCCCCATCTTCTTGTATAATGGATCCAAGATACTTAAACCGAGTAACTTGTGGTATGACATTGTCCCCAACTTTTACCTCTAAGTTAGTAGTGCTCCGCCTTTTACTGAACTTGCACTCCATATATTCTGTCTTACTTCTGCTTAAACGAAAGCCATGCGCTTCTAAATTTTGTCTCCAAGTTTCCACCTTCCCATTTAGCTCTTCTCTGGACTCACCCACTAGGACAATATCATCTGCAAACAGCATACATCGCGGTGCTGGCTCTTGAATGTGTTCCGTGAGTACATCTAAGACCAAGGTAAACAGATAAGGGCTCAAAGCTGACCCTTGGTGTAGTCCTATAGTTATAGGAAAATCTTCTGTGGACCCACTATGTGTTCTCACACTAGTCATAGCTCCTTCATACATGTCCTTGATAACACGAATATAGGCAATTCTAACCCCTTTCTTCTCCAGAGCTTTCCACAAAATCTCTCTGGGTACCCTATCGTACGCCTTCTCCAAGTCAATGAAAACCATGTGTAGGTCCTTTTGATCCCTCCGATATTGCTCCATCAAACGCCGCAACAAGTAGATTGCTTCCATGGTCGACCTTCCGGGCATAAAACCAAATTGATTATCTAAAATGTTGGTTTCTTTTCTTAGTCTCCGCTCAATCACCCTTTCCCATAACTTCATAGTATGACTCATGAGTTTAATCCCCCTGTAATTGGCGCAGCTTTGTATATCCCCCTTATTCTTATAAATCGGTATTAGGGTGCTTCTCCTCCATTCTTCCGGCATCTTCTTTGACCTCAATATCTCGTTGAAAAACCTTGTGAGCCAACCAGTGCCTTTATCACCTAGACCCTTCCAAACCTCAATAGGTATACTATCTGGCCCAACTGCTTTACCACTATCCATTCGTTTCAATGCTTCTTTCACTTCCTTTTCTTGAATTCTGCGATAAAAGGTGAAATTTTGGTCATCCTCTCGCATGTTCAGCTCATCTCCACATGCTAAAATCTCATAACCTTCATTAAATAATTTGTGAAAATAGTCCTTCCATCTCTCTTGTATGTCTTGTTCTTTAACCAGGACATTACCTTCTTCGTCCTTGATGCATCTCATAACATTCTTGTTATTACAAAGAAAATAATTTTGCTAAAAACAAACTTGCTTGGATTCATAAAGGAACCACTATGTACACTAACCCCAAAGGATCCAACTTATTTTGGGTACCAAAAAAAAAGTTGATTAAGATTTTGGTGTAGATCTGCATGAGAGCAAAAGCTAGCAAAATGAAATGGTTATTGGATAGTTGATGCTCTAAACACATGACGAAAAAAAAATTGAGTCTCACTCCTAAACAAGGAAGCAACGTCACATTTGGAGATAACGCCAAAGGTAAAATTATTGGTATAGGTAAAGTTTGTAAGAAATGTTCTTATATTGATAATATTCTACTAGTTGATAGTTTAAAACATAATTTGCTTAGTATTAGTCAATTGTGTGATAAATGTTATGAAATTATTTTTAAATCTGAATGTTGCATTGTTAAAAATATTAGTGATAATTATATATTGTTTGTTGCTTATAGATCTAATAACGTATATACTCTTGAACTTGATGATTTGTCTCAACAAGATGTTAAATGTTTATCCGTGTTAAATGATACTTCTTGGTTATGGTATAGAAGATAAAGTCATGCTAATATGGATTTAATTCACAAATTATCTAAAATGGAATTAGTTAAAGGATTGCCTAAAACTAAACTTATTAAAGATAGAATTTGTGATGCTTGTCAACTTGGTAAACAACATAAGTCTTCATTTTGCATGTTATTATAAACTAACAATAATTTTGCAGTCTAAAAATTATTATTTATCATTCAAAGAAAAGAAGGGAACAGAATCTGAAGATCGTCAGCATCAAAATTCAAAACAACATCGAGACTAGAAGAAGAATAATCAACAAAATTATGCTCTATATCTAATAGAGCTGTCCAATCAGGACTCATTGGCTCGGCAACCTCTGCAATAGTACCACTTTGAGAAAATTGTGATGAATGGCCTTCCAAAGCAACTTGGTAATCTGACAGAGTCAGATATGCCGGCAAACCCACATTAGTTCGAAAAGCACCATGGTCTGAAAGATTTCCGGTAGTCGGAAGAATTTCAGGTGCAACATTTTCTACTAACGATAAGGGCCCTGTAGAACTTCTAGGAGGAGCAAAAGAAAAGCATTGGTTAGCGCTAGAAGACTCTCCTAATCGAGCCTCTAATGTTGTCACTCGTGATTATAACTCTTGTAACTTCTGTTCAAGAGAAACAATAAGTGCAGTACAGCTTTTATTGGGATTCTCGACTCTCGCCTTAGCTTCAAAAAGAAATGAATAGAGAGTCTCAAGATATTGATGTTCAGGAATATCTTTTAAAATATTTGCAACACTATTTACCCCAAAAATGGTGAAAATTGTACGATAATCTTGACGACTAATCACATCCATAAAAATTTGTGCATATTCACACCATGGCGCTCTAATGGTCGTTGGGTACAAGGAAATAAAGTTGCACCTTCGCTAACAGCTATAGCTTTTGGCGCAGGCGCAACTTTATTTCCTTGTACCCAACGACCATTAGAGCGTCATTGCATTAGATAACTTGCACACCGGATATACCCTCCGGATTCACCACGGATAGGAGCGCAATTGTGGATTTATCCGGTGTGCAATTGTTAGCGATGACATCATTAATGCATGATGTAAGCAATGACATCATCAAGTACATGACAAGATACTAATTTTAAAATATAAAATAAAATAATTTTGAATTCTTCAAGTTTTCCCGCTTCAACTTTCTTTATCTTGAACTTCTCTTCAGCTATTCGCCTTCTCTTGAGCGCCAGGAAAACTTGAAGAATTCAAAATTATTTTATTTTATATTTTAAAATTAGTATCTTGTCATGTACTTAATGATGTCATTGCTTACATCATGCATTGATGATGTCATCGCTAACAAATCAAAGCATTCGAAGACTCATCTATTCGGTAATTGAGTGTTTGCTTAGGATCAATGTAAAGTTTCTTAATTGATTGATTATATAGCTCAAACATATTCTTACATCTTTTAAAGATTGATTCAAACTAGCTTGAAATTGAATTTATTTGAAAAACATCATTTTACAAAAATTGAGTTTCAAAATAAATTCATATTAATTTTAAATGATCATATTTTAAGCTATAATAAAAATGGGTATCTTAGAAACATATATTTGAGGTTCATAAATCATTAGAATTTTATTTGGAACCGGCCTTTCCGAAGGTGCTTCTACTTATAGACCACCATTGTTTGATGGCAAAAACTATAGCTATTGGAAAAATAGAATGTGTACATTTTTACAAGCTAATGATTTTGAACAATGGAAGGTTACACTTATTGGACCTTATGAAATTACAAAAACCGACGAAATGGGAAATGTTATTCCCAAGTCTATATCCGAATACAATGAGCATGATATTAGAAAAATTCAATTCAATGCTAAAGCTTTAAATTCATTACATTGTGCTTTGACTATGGATGAATACAACAAAATCTCTAGTTGCAAAACGGCAAAAGAGATTTGGGATAAGCTTGAGGTTACCTATGAAGGAATCTCACAAGTGAAGGAGGACAATATTAATATTCTTGTCCATGATTATGAATTGTTTAAAATGGAGCCTAACGAATCACTTGCTTTCATGTATAGTCGATTTTCTATTCTCACTAACGCTTTGGACCTTCTTAGCAAGGTTTACTCTAATGAAGAGAAAATTTGAAAAATTCTTAGGATTCTTCCAACGAAATGGAGACCTAAGGTGACGGCAATTCAAGAAGCTAAGAATCTCAAAACTGTTAGCATGGATGAGCTCTTGGGTTCTCTTAAAACCCATGAGAAGGAGTTGCAAAGAGAAGAAGGAGGAGAGAAAGTAAATCCAATGACAATATGGTATCATAGCTCAACTAAAAGAGATGGAGACATGACACTTCTCTCTAGGAAATTTGAGAAATTCCTAGCAAAGAAGAAGTACTCCCAAGGGAAGATCGACAGCAATCCCTCATCCTCAAATAATGATAGATCAACTCATCCTAAAGTTGATAATGAGGAAAGGAAGTGCTTTCATTGTCAAAAATCGGGACATTACAAATCAAATTGTCCGGTTAGAAAAGAGGAGAAAAGAGAGAAGAAAGCAAAGAGGGAAGAGCTATACAAAAGATTAAAAGATGCTCTCAAAGGGCATACAAGTGAATCGGATGAAGACGAATCCGATATCGAGTTGAGCGATGAGGAGGTGGCACACCTTTGCCTTATGGCAAAAGATGGAGAGGCATACACACCTTGGCCTCATAGATGAAGCACTCTTGGAGTTACCATTTTCTCTTCGTGGCCTTGATCCCTTTTTGATGTTGCCATAGGGGGAGAAAATGTGTGTTAGTGACAATTAATGTTGGTAAAACCATTAATTGTTTTATGTCTTTAACATTGACAATTGTTTTCTTTTGAAAACCTTATTTGAGATCAAAATTCTTTTATTAATTTTTAAAACTATCTCAAATATTTGTAATGCTTTTAATAATCTTTTATTTTATCTATGCATAAATTGAGGGGGAGCATATTTCAATTATTCATATGCTATTTATGCTTGTTATTGAAAACACACATTAATTTATTGTCATCATCAAAAAGGGGGAGATTGTTGACCTTGAAAGTCTTAATCTTATTTTGATAATAACAATAAATTAATCATGTGTAATTTAACATGTTCTTGATATAAGATTATAGATTTCTTATTTGGAAAATCAAGAATAGCATGATTGCTCAAAGGAAGTTTGACAAGGATCATTCAATCAATATCCGATCAAGTCAACGAAGCATTCGACTAAAACCGATCTACCCGAATTCAGATCATTCTTCTACAAGCGTTGGACAAGACAAGAAGATCAATCTCATCACCCACAAGCCAGCAATGCAAATCCATGAAGCACAAAGATCAAGAATCATATGTAAAAGCTTCAAGGGAAAAGCTTCAAGTGAAGAATCAATTTGAAGAAACAAATCGAAGCATTCGAAGACTCATCTATTCGGTAATTGAGTGTTTGCTTAGGATTAATGTAAAGTTTCTTAATTGATTGATTATATAGCTCAAACATATTCTTACATCTTTTAAAGATTGATTCAAACTAGCTTGAAATTGAATTTATTTGAAAAACATCATTTTACAAAAATCGAGTTTCACAATAAATTCATATTAATTTTAAATGATCATATTTTAAGCTATAATAAAAATGGGTATCTTAGAAACATATATTTGAGGTTCATAAATCATTAGAATTTTATTTGGAACTAAATTATTAAATTGGAAAAATATTTTTATTTTTCGTTTGAAATTCGCTCAATTTTTGCCCAGTTTTGATCTAACGGTAAAATGGAGGCCTTCCCGAACTCCGATCATTTTGAAATTTTTACAGTAGTTAGACAACATCGCCTGACAATTTTGACTAAAATTTGAGCATGATCCAACGGTCTAATTGAGAGAAATTAACAAAAAAAATTTTGAATTTTTTTGTCAAAACTAGCTGTTGGAAAGTTTGAAAATGTATACCTTGGAGCCAAAACCTCTCTTAATCATCCCCAACGGCCATATGATTTTGTAAGCTATAAATATGATGTCTTAGACATGTTTTAACATACTTGAATCATTCTACAAACTCATTTTACATATATACAAAGTTATTCAAGTATTCAATTCATTTAATTGATCAATCTTTCATTTTTGAGCTATATACTTTGATCAATTTTGATATCTCTTAGTGTGAACTTCATTTGTATTTTGTTATACACAAGAAAGATATTGTACATTGGTGTTAGCCACCAAAACTTATTCAAATCATATTTGTGAGAGGTGTATCTCATAGAATAGCAAGAGGGATTTCTTGTGAGAGTATTGAGGGTGTTTCAATACTTGTAAGAGTGTGTGAGAAGAATACACTTGTAGAGGTTTGATCTTCACCCGGAAGGAGATCGGTTATAGTGGAAATTCTCGGGGAACTAACCGAGCGCGGAGTAAAGGGAACAAGCCGAACCGTGTGGACAAAAAAAATCTTCGACTTTGATCGGTTCTATCTTTCTATCTCTTGCTCTATTATATTGTGCTATTTGTTCATTGTGCTTGGAATTATCTTTGTTGTTGATTGCTTGATAAATATAGACATAATATTTTTAAATTGATTTTTAAAATACGATTAATTTTCAAAATCCCTATTCACCCCCCCTCTAGGGTATTTTCCGACCTACAATTGGTATCAGAGGAGGTCACGGGTTCGATACCTGGGGCGCGCCATTGTGGGGGGGGGGAATTGTTGGAGGTAAATCCACAATTGCGCTCCTCTCCGTGGTGAATCCGGAGGGTATATCCGGTGTGCAGGTTATCTAATGCCATGGCGCTCTAATGGTCGTTGGGTACAAGGAAATAAAGTTGCGCCTTCGCTAACAGCTATATCTTTTGGCGCAGTGGTAAGCGCTTGATCCTCACACACCGAATATGTATACATTATCTTGGTCTTATAAAACCAAACTATTGTTGGGAACAAAAAAAAATACACTGGCTCGATTCTATATAACCGAGCCAATGTTAAAGTGTTATAAAATATTTTAGTGTGTAATTCCCCACCTATATTAATTAATTTGATGCTTGCATTTTGGAGAAAAAAAATATTAAGTAATAGTTAAATATTGTATGGGAGATTTTATTTACGATGCTAAAGATATTTAAAATTACTTCAAGCAAAACAAAAAGTATAAAAATGTACTACATACATCATAGTTTTTTGCAGTAAAATTAAGAAATGTGTGCAGTGTTTTAAGGAAAGAATATAATAATTAATTTGTGATAAAAATAAGAAAATCTTTACAGTGTACTAAGCATTTGTAATTGTAATTTTGTTTTAAGGTTATTTATAAGTAAAATATTGACGTATTTGTGCATATACTTTAGTTTTTTTGTTGTCAATTGTTTAAAAATTAAAGGTGTGTTCATTTTTCTTCACTCGGCTAGACAGTATTAAATTTGGTACAAAAACTCGGTGACGATACTGAATTTAATATGTCATTTTGCCAATTAATTATACTAAATTTGGTACTATATGACTAATTAAAAAAAATACAACTACACTTTTAATCATTAAATATTTATAACAAAAATATATATTTTTTTAAATATTTTTCTTCTCGTCCTAATTTTTGCCCCAGAAATATGATATGTGCTTTGTATTTAAGTACTTTTTAGAAAGTTTGGTGTGGCATAATATGCCTCGACTATTTATATTGTGGGTGACGTGATCCCCATGTGACCATTGAGCCTTGATACGAGTTTGGACATTCAACCTAAAACCAATCGACAATTGGTGAAATAGTAACTTTATTTTCTTATATATTGTTTTGAGAGCATCTCAATTTCCAATGTGAAATCTATAGTCTCAAGAGGATAATACGTCGTATATTAGTTTGAATCCATTTTTGTCACCCTTATTTACTTCCAATTTATGCTCCACAAACAATTTCAAAATCTATTAAGTTTCATGAAAAGGAAAATTCCCAAATCCCATAGCATTCTTTCAAATTAAACATTGCAATTTTCCGTTTAAGGTTGCGTTTGTGACTGAGTTGATCGAAGGGAGTGATTGTCCAGTTTAGTTCTTTGCGCATCTAAAGGAAAATAAGTTCGACTACCTCAATTGATTAATTGATTGCAGTTGAGTTTTAATTTTATTGTGCCTTCAATCTTAATAATTTTGTTCAAATATGGTTTTGAGACATACAAATGTCGATTATTGAATTGTGTTGTGTCCGCTTTAGAACATATTCAGTTAGCATGTATCACGACGCTATACCGGTAAACTGATTCATTTTCCATTGAAAGATTTTTATTGATGATTAATGCGATGTTTTAGTGTGATAACGCGCCTATAGAATTCACAATTGTGCAAATACTAGAAGTCGAAGTGTTTACTAATCGATACAACCATTCGTAATGGTAGGATAATACTATAAACTTTTACTACCAAAAGTACAACTGTTTTACAATGGTGGGATTGAATTCTCTTGGAGTGACTAAAGTGAAAATATAATTTAAGTGATCTGAACTCAAATAACTTTTTTGTTGGTTGTTTAATCCTAAAACAACCTGTAGTTTATTGTACAGAGTTATATTTCCTTTCAAAGGTCTTAACACTTATTTTTCTTGATGTTTTGACTTTGTCCTAAAGAGTGTAAAGTGATACTTATCTTTTAAGTATTATTTAGCTCACATTTGATATGGTTTACGATCTTTAATTACTTCCTGTACAGGGGAGGGGTTTATTTAATTTATAATTGTGGGAGCATAGTTTTGAACATTTTTTCTTTTGGGCCGAGTTAGTCCCAATGTCCCCTCATGGGCCAAATATATAAAACGGGGCCCGGATATCCTAAGGAATGAAAAAGATCACAAACGAAACCCAATAGCAAAAAGCAACCTGATGGGTTGTCGCCGAGCAAAAAGAAGGATCGGCCGATCATAAGGAAATCTCGCCGAACAAAAGTGATATGCTTATGAGTAGCTTCGGGTATGTGGATAAGGGCGTATACATGCATGCCAGCTTATCAATAAGAAAAGGACATCTACAGACAATACCCTACGATGAAGGATTATCGTACTAACGAATAGTTAATCAACACGTGTAAAGTGAAGGAAGGTTAGTTATGGTATTCGTCTCCTTGACAGATGGAGAAAGGGAATGGTGCCACGTAAACCCTAAAAGATGCCCCGGATGGTAATTTCACCGGTGACCTAATCCATCTTGGAAAACACGAAATGTAAGGGTATAAATAGAAAAGGATGTTCACAAAAAAGAAGGAGGAGAAAACAAGAGAAAAAAGGAGGAAAAGAATCCAGTAACTGTTCTTTCCAGTATGGGCCAGACCGATCCTGGTACACCAAAACACCACGTACAATAATATTGCTTTTATTATGCCTTATTTGAATCAAATGAAAATAATATCTTTTTATCTTCTATTTATATTGAGGAGGTAGAGACAAAATGAATGATTTATGCCTAAAATTAACAAAAAGTGATGATTAATGTATTAATGGTGTTGAGATTGTTGCTCTTTGTATTCAACTTTTGCTAATGGAGTTTGTGATACAGAACTATCTTGACCGTCTGAACTATATTTAATGCTATGCAAGTAGACCTGGCAACGAGTCCATTTATGTCAGTTTGGTGTCATGTTTTAATGAATGTGGGTAATATTTTCCTCCAACCAAGTACAACCCAATTTTGGTTTTAAAAAAAAATAAGCATAGTTCCCTAATTTTTTTTCTACTAGAATAAGATGAGCGAAGAACTAAAATTACTAAAAATGTAGGGATTAACATCTATAGATCTTAAAATAGATACAAATCCTTTCTTGATTTAATAAACTTTAGTTCTATTGATTATTCTTTTAAAAATAATGAGTCTAATGGGCCGCCCAAATTCATTATGGGTAAACCCATAACCTACACTTTATCATTTTGTATAGTGTTATCGTGTAACGTGTGATTCTACTACATTTATCTACTTTTTTCAATTATGATCTCTCTCATTTGTAATTTCTTCATTCTCAGAGCCATTTGATTTATGGTTTCTATTACTTGAGTTTACCTATTGAGATTGTTCTGATTTGAAGGTTTATTTTTTTGCTTTTAGAAGTTCAAACATAGAGCATTCCATTCGAAGGTTTATGTTGTTGTCATGTGTATGCTACATAATTTTTTTCCCTTTGAATTTGTATATGTTCTAGATTTATATACGTTAGGTGATTGTTTATATTTTCTTTACGGCTTTTCCTGTTTCAGGATTGCTTTGAAACTATAAGATGTTTTTTTTATCCTGTTGAATGCAGATTTTGCATTTGAGGAATTGAGGACCAACAAATATTTTAATTTTTTTTGATTTTAAAAACAAGATTGTTAATTACGACTCTGGGTTTCAAGAGAAAGGAGCTTTCAGCCAAGAAGCTCCAAATGGTCTGCTTTTAAGTGCAAGGGTGTATTAACATGCATGCACGATGATGCTTACAAAACTTCGTCAATAACGGTCAAATATTTTACTTTTTAAAATAGTACAATCGACAATGCCCCTATTTATTAGCAATTTATCTATTTGGTAGGGTACCATCTTCACTAGAATTTTTATGTTTTTCATTTTGTAAAATAAAAATTTCTTTTTATGTGTTGATGTTTCTAGTTACACAAGTTAAGCCGTAGTATCTATCATCGCCACGGGTTACCCTAGTATATATGTATCGTCTATGTATAGGGTATTGTTTCATCTCCAAATCTGAAATCATATAGGGTATAACCAGCCAGAGCCATGAGAGGCCATGGGGGTCTAAACATTCTTCCTCAGAAGCGACAGAATGTCTACAACTTCGACAACTGAGAGAAAGTCCGAGAACACGAAGAAGCTGCCGCAAAGACTTACCATCCTCTTCTTCTTCGCATCAATCTGAATCCGAACAGGCATTGCGGTTGTAATCAGAGTCTAAATTGAGTAATCATATCAATTTGTTCGAAGGTTTTAGGATTTTGGGTATATTTAGTGGCGATAAAGATGATGATGATGATAAAACGAAGGGATTTAAAAAGATGAAGAAAGAGGCCACGCCGATTGGAGGGAGAGAGAAGGAAAGGGAACGAGAGTTTATATTAGAGAAGAAAAGGAGGGATGGAGTGGTGCCAAAGGATAGAGGATATTCAAAGAAGGTACACTTGATGAAATTCAAAATCTAAATTTTGAATCTGAAGTTTAAAGTGTAAAGACTTAACCTGAAAATCTTGTTTGTTTTTTGTTTGAATGAATGTAATATCTAAATAGACATTAAATTATATTACTTTAACTATTTGACCCTTCTTTTTGATCTTTTAAAGGACAACCAGAAAATCTTATAGTTGTTTGCCTTCATGTCGATGCTTTTAATAAGCATTGTTCGCGAAACCTTTCTTTTGGATTTAGTTAACAAATACACGGTGCGATTTTGGATTTGTTGTAGAAAAAGGAAAAAATTATGTTAAGGATTGGAGAGGATCACAAATATTATTCAAGGTGTGTTTGGATGCATTTTATCCCATGGAGAAATTGCTGCTAATTCCTTGTTTTTCATGTTCAGTGATTGTTTGAATGGATTAGTTTTCCATAGAATCAAAATCCATGCTACGACTTGTTTTATTCTAGTTTTGCCTTCTTTCCGTGTAATTCAATACCACCTCCCAACTATGCCATGGGAAAAAAAGATTAACATTTAAAAACATCTTAAGGAATTTAATTATTGTTTCCATGTAATCCAATGTGTGGAGTGCAAATATTACAGGAGGCTAGCTCTCGGGTGTTAAAAAACTACTATAATTAGGAAAAGATTTTGTTTGGTTCGAGATTTTGTTCATTTTCGAAATTCAAAATGGTATTTTCATATGTAAAGTTTGAGTCTTATGAACTTATGCTTCAATCTTTTTAACATGAATTAAAAAAGCTCCTAGTGTAAATTTACCAATTTAAAATTTTAAGAATGAACAAATTAAACCAACACTACGGGCGATATCCGATAAAATTGAGGAGGGAGACAAAGAGAAGATAAGAATTTGGTTGTAATCCTAATTTTCTAATAATGGGGAATTTTTTCTCATTATTTGGTTGTGATTTGAAACTAAAAATGTTAATATTTTAGATGTTGAATGAGTATACTTGACAGTTGACATTATAATTTTGTGTTTCATTAGTTTTTGCTTCAAGAAGAGAATATACATGTACAAAATTTTCTAGAAATGTGTGGGAAGCAACATTGAGTGGGCCACCCTAAAAAAAAGTTATGAAATAGCTCAATTACATGGAATCATTTCACCTATTATAAAATAAACATACACTGATAGAGGAAAAAATAAAGATGCTTTCCAATGCGTACATGCATAGAAAAGGCTAAAAGATTTAAATGTTGTCCCTTTCTAACATTATTATAATTAATGAGATCAGTATCTTATTTTACCATAACAAATTTTAATCTAATAAAACATTTAAAAACACAATTTTAAGAAGTCTTTTTCACTTGCTAGATTTAAAGAGAGAATGACTATTTAAAATAGTGTAACAACCCAAATATTTCATATTAATAATATAATGAGAAGTTTCTCAAAATATATATAGAAACAATGAACTTAACTTATAACTTAAGTTAGCTATTTTGAGTGAGAATCTGGATAGTTATATATAGTAGCAAGAGTCGAGATTATTTCGGCTTGACGAAAACATCAGATATTTAATTGGGGGGAGTTTGTATATAACTCTTCCAAAAAAATTAAATCTTTGACCAAATATTTTATAACAAATAAAAATTGGACCCTTTCATAAAGTCTTTGTAAGGTGTAGACTGATTCAAAATAACTTGTAGGAGAGAAAAAAAAAATTGGGATTAGCCCATAATTTTTAACTTCCCAATCAATAAATTGAAACACAAGCAATCAAAGCAAAATTGATTTGCCATTGCCCAACCCTCCAAAATATGGAGACAAAAGAGAAACCAACCATAAACTTGAAATCTTTTTCTTCACCTTTCCAATGTCAAAGACACTTACAAACAAACAATTTCAAGGGATAACAATCTTTTGAATGAAAAATGGTCAACAAGTTGAAGTAATAGATATATATGTACCACAAAAAATATAAATAAAACCCTAATTAGAGGTGAGAAATTAAATTTAATTAGTGAGTTTACACTGGCTTATAATCATTAACTTGATCCACAACCCATTGCAAGTTTTCTTTAATTTTTGACACAATATTGTTGAACCAAGGTTTTGAAGCTAAGGCAGCATTGACAATAAAATGCACCGCCGTGACGAGAATCAGAACCAATCCCAATTCAATATTAGCCCTTAGGGTCGCGACATACCGTGAAATCAAGGGGAAGAGGTAGAAAGAATCGATCACGACGATCGAGAGGGCCCCGATGGAAAATGCAAGCAAAAGGGCCATCAAAATGATGAAGAGAACAAGGATAAGAACACATGAAATGAAAGAGCCATGAAGGAGTGCAAGGAGAATTAGGTCAAGATTTGGTACCATTTTGTAGGAGAGATTTCTAGGGGAAAAGGATATGACCTATATATTTGTATATATATACATACTAATGAGAACTTTTGTTTTTGCTTGTTTGATGAAGAAAGTTGAATTTGAAAAAAGAGGGAAGAATGAAGTGTGCCTCACTTATTCTATTTGGGTAAATTACAAATATGCCATTAGAGCTACAGATTAATCATTAGATGGTTGGTTCGAGTTTTGTGCTTTTCAAGAATTCTGAATTGGCAAATTCACCTGTAATGTACATAACATTTCGAATTACGTAATGTCAGTTTCTTTCCTAAAAGCTCAAAGTCAGGTTTATATGCAAAATTACCAGATTATGATTTTAGGATAGCACAAAAGCTCGAATGGAACGAGTAATGAGTGCAAAGACATCCTTACAAGGTAATGAAAAGGAAAAGAACGCGAGAGAAGAATAAATAAATAAATAAATAAATAAATATATATATATACACACAAGAACTGGATCAGAGCATGACATGGTACTTTAATCACGTACGCACAAGTCTAACATAGAAAATTTAGCGAATCCAACGCAAATACACCATTGGATTGTGACTGAAAATGGAGAAAAACTCAACATAAATCTGATAAGAAAAAAAAAAGAACTTGGCAATTTTGCTTCTTGGCAAATAGCAGCCAACAAAGAAGATTGATAAAAACCTTGGCAACTATACAAGGATAATATATGACCTTAAGATAGAACAAAGAAAAGCGAATAATGTAGGTAAAATTTGTCTGCATATAAGCTGATACTTAGTAGCAGAGACTCTTCTGATTCTTGAGCAATCTTCTCTACAATTTAAACAAGAAAAAATCATCAATAAAGAAAGATTGCCAAGAAAAGACAATAGTTGTTTTGTGTTTTTAATCCCTACTCTTTGTTTTGTTCCATTTTTAAGACGAGAATGATTGTCTATGTTTTTAGTCTATATTTTTCAAAAGGATTGTACACGTGTCAATTCACTGAAAAAAGATGGACTAAAAACATAATACAGACGCGTTATTAGTGTAATTTCAAATTATTTTGGAGCATTGAAAGTGTTACATGTGTCAACATGTTATTCTTTGAGAAAAATTAAAAGTGTAACACAATTATTGTGGATCCGCCTCCTCCATGGTAGAGTTGTCAATCTAGACCATTCGTTTATAATTGAATAGCTCAGACCCTGACAGATAATGTTTATCTCTGGCAGCGAGAACTCATTTTGACAAAAACTACTTGCGAAAATCTGAACCAATTATTGTTCTCCTTTTATTGAGGAGTGTATATTACTTTGACCTTTCTTCACATTGCCAGCTCAATTTATCTTGGCATCCAAACACTATATATGAAACTTTGCAACTCATAGAAAGTATTTCACCAATCAAGAAAATGGCAAGATCAAGTAAAACATGAATAAGAAAATTAATCTTCAAAAAGAAACATTAAGTGGGAGTTGAACCATTCTAAAAAATGTGTACCTTCATCACTTTCATTGCAAATTCTCATTGCATCAAATTCCTTTTAGGCAAGTGGAGTGATAGCGTCTAGATTGTTCTTCATAAACCAATCTTGAGGATAGGAATATGGTGAATCAATATGAAGATGCCAAACCATGATCTTTGAGCAGATTTGAGGTAAGCCTTCCATTTCGCTTTCATCCTGTACAACTTGTTCAATAAATGCACTGACCTGCAATTCCATGATAACTCGGTCAATGACAAGATAGAACTAGAAGAAACCCCCCCCCCCCCCCCCTCCCCCCTCCCCTTCCTCCTCTTAAAAAATAGGTTTCTTAAATTTCGCTCCTTATTTTAATGTTGAAATTAGAGTTACCACCCTTCCCCCCCCCCCCCCCCACCCCCTTTATTTTTATGTAGCATAGTGGTAAGCAAGCTGCGCTGAACTGTGGGGCGAATTGTTCAGGCACTGCCCGAGTTTGACCCCCATGAACAACAATTGTGGCTAGGTCCGACAACCTCAGTTTCCCAAGTAGGGATTAGTCCCACCCCAATGTGGTGTAGGGCATCTCATGGCAAAGACGGAAAAAAAAAATTGGAGGATTATCAATTCACTCGCCATTCCACTAGGGAACCTCAAAACTAGAGCCAAAGCGAAGCCTTGACCAAAATAGAGGTACGTCTAGTTTTGACAATAAATTAGAGGGCAAAGTCTGAAAAGCCCAAAATACTAGGTAAATGCAGAGTTCCACATGATACTCCAAACCCAATAAGAATACAACACAGAGACAATGTAGCATCAACAGATGTCCTCTTTGTCTACTGTGATGAAGACAATCAGGCCCCGCCCCACTTGCATATATTTCCTCATTGGGTGCGACTACATCAAAGAGACAAGTACCCATATGGACTCAAAGGTCTAAGAAGATTCGTCTTTAGGACCAATCCAGCAGTCATTTTAAGGAAGGTTAGCAGCTGTCATTTTAATGCTTGCTTGGTTTGAGTTTTGTTTGTTCCTAGTGTCCAAAATGGTAATTTACATAGAAAGTTTGAGCATCATCAACTTATAAATTATGATTCAAACCTCTTGACATGAATTATGAGAAAATCTTCGTGTGAATTCACCATTTTAGGATTTCAGGAACAAACAAAAACTCGAACCAAACGAGCACTTAAAATTAATTATAATGCTGTTTTAGTTAATGAAAAAGAGCATTGTCTTTACAATGGTATATGTTTCACTAGCATCAATTGTCAAAAGTAAGAGAGGAAAGGAGACTAACTTGGAAGCCATCCTTGACAGTATCAACTTGCCGAATAGGTTCAAGAGTTGGCTGATGCCATCTTGTTGGGTCCCACAGTATAGTACTGTTGAAGGCAAAACCGGACATTTCAGCATGGAATCTCCGGAACCTTCTCCTCGGATCACTTGTGTGCCATCCTATAACTTGGGTCCCATTACAAATCGGACCCTCCAACACATATTGACTTTTGTTCTCCATTAGTTTCGCTACTGTCCAGGTTCCAAACCGCCTGGGTAATAAAAAGTTTGCCGTGAAGAAAAGATCAAATATATGGAAACAAGTATGTGTCTTAAAGATCATATCATTGTGAGGACAAATGGCCGATATGCATTTGAGGAATTTAAGGAATTATAAATTTGACTGTTGGTTAAGATGATTGTATTGGGCTGATTTTCATCACTCTGGAGGAGAGTTTAAGAAATCTAGACCATTATTTAATAGTCAGATGTCAAAATCTAAGCTGTCCAATATTAATCAAACAGTCCAAATTTACGAGGAGCTGGTTCACCACAAATTATTGTTTTAAGACCTAATCTGCCAACAAGCAATTGCTACAGCAGATTATGAACAAAGGAGAAAACTTGGATATAGATAAGTGAACGATTATACGCATTTTTATGCATAATAATAATAGCGTAAAAGTTATCATTATTCCAGTCAAATTAAGGATCAGAGTTCTCAAAAATTCGAATATTTATCATATGATACCATGGAATTATCCATGCTTCTTATATCTACCGGCTGCATAGATTATTTAGGAAGGCAAACCTCAAAGTTCCAACTTTCAACCGTAAAACTTTTTTACCTTTTCTTTTTCAGAATTAACAAATATAAATCAAACAACAAAATCGAGGAGAAGCTAATCCCATGACAATTTAAAGATAACAGATCAAACCAAGTTAAAGGCTTGGATATCACAAGCTATCATATGAAGAAGAAAGAAAGAAAGAAAGCAAACATACTAGCTATAAATGTTCACTCTTCCAAAACTTACTCAAATAAGACAGAACCCCATAGGACGAAGTTAATTCATTGTAGTTAAGGCCAAGCAACAGACTAGAAGACAAGCATGTGACAATTTGTTGACAAATAAGCTCAAAATTAGCACTTAGGAGTTATTTGTATTTCCTTTGAGGGCATCTTGTCCACTCAATGTTTTAAGAGGCATTTGAGGCGTGCGCCTTGAGGCGAGGCGTAGGAAAAACGCTCCTGAGGCGTGTTTTTTGGGTCATTTTTGAGGCTTACGCCTCTTCAGTGTGAGGCGTCTGTGAGGCGTAGGCCTTGAGGCGTAAGCCTCAAGGCGTTCGAGGCGTAACTTATCAATACTACGTAGTTTTGCACTCATTTTTTTTTAAAGTACTTACAATTAAACCCTAGCCCCACAACGTTGAGCAAAATGATCGACAGAGAGGAAAGCTGCGCAAGACGAGAGGGAGAGAGTTGCAGCAGTTACGAGAGGGAGAGAAACATTCTGCTGAAGTAGGGTTTCACGGTGGAAGAAGAAAAAGCAGCAGCAGCGAGATTAAAATGGAAGAATGAAGGAGAAGAAATGAGATTGAGAGAGACTAGAGAAGGGATGAGGGAGGAGGCTTACCTGAAATAGAGAGTTTCAAGGAGGAAGCTCCAATCTTGATGACAATGGTGAATCTTGAAGAAGAGAGGGATGTGCGGATGGGAGAGAGGAAAGGAGAGTGACGGCTGATTTTTTCTGTATGTGGGTTTTGGTAAAGACTAAAATGACTTATGTATCCTGGGTCATTTAAAACATTTACTATGGTCCATTAAATTTTTGAGATGTTATTCTTTCTTTTCTTTTCCTTTTTTTTTTTAGCAAATTACTCTCTTTCTTTTAAAAGAAAAATAATTGTTACTTATTTAAATGTTATTTAATATTTTAAAAAGTAACCAAAAAATAAATAAATAATACATTTAGTTAAAATTTCAGTACAAAATGCAATTTAATTTATATATATATAAAGTAATTTAATTTATATTTTTTTGTGATTTTATTAGACAAAAATAAAATAAAAATGAGGCTTACGCCTCAATACGCCTCAAAACTTACGCCTCGCCTCGTCCGAGCTAAACGCCTCAAACTCGCCTTTCGCCTTTTAAAACATTGTGTCCACTTTAACCTATTATGTATATCTCCTTTCCCTCATTAATTTATTTTCTTTTCCTATTTCAAAGAAAAGAACTATTAGCACCAATGAGTTAAAAGCATAATTAGAAAAATCTAAGAGAAATACGCCCTCCCTCTCAAATTAAGATCACAACCGAAATAGGCCATGGACTTGGATCTACCAACTGATAAGGCTGCAATGAAACTAAAGCGCACAATAGAAAGTGCTCGTCCGCGTATCTTTCTAATCTCCTTTCGTTCTATTCATCATCTTTTTGGCTTTGACCAATTCAAGGTGAAAAATGCCACATTTTTTGGTTGAAGGTTTTTTTCCTTGAAAGAGGAAGTGGAGTAAGGAGCAGTTTGGGAGGGTAGTTTCCTTTTGGGGGAATAATCAATGTATCAAATCTCACATGTAAACAAGATTTGTTCTTGACAATTGATCATGTTGAAATTAGTGTATCCATTGAAAGTATGATACGTCAAACTTAATTTGGGACGAAGATTTTTTAATCATGTGAATTCAAAAGTCCAGCTCCTAAATCTTCTTTCATACATGGAAGATGGTTCTTCAAATTTGTTGCATGAGGCAACTGTTTTATGTATGAACGATACACCCGCCACCCAAACTAAGAGTCCATTATTACTTTCTGGAAAAACTCAAATTAAGAGTGCACTTTTCCTTTTTGGGATGTCCCAAATTAATAGTCCGCTTTCCATTTTGAGAACATATCAAAATACAAAAACTCGCAGTAAGAAACAAGTTTTGTTCTAAACCATTGATTGTAATGAACTTTCGTGCATTCTCAAAAATGTCAAAGTCAAATATGGACTCTTAATTAGGAAAAGAGGGAAATTTATAGTTCACATATCTTCGCAAAGACAACCTATAGAGTACAAAAATTGCCAAATGCTTTTACAGTTCACAGATCTTCGCAAAGAAACCTATAGAGTACAAAAATTGGTAAATGCTAATGTAGCCAGTGTAAGTTTTGATTGATGTTTAGCCTTACAATTCCCAAAGAAAAAATGGTTAACAGCATCTGAATTTTGAAAGAACAAGTAAAGTTGTATTCTGCGGTTCAACATCCTTTAAATTGTTAATATTGGATGTACTAATATATTTGGGCCCGTCTTATAAAAAGTTGGAAAATGATTGAAAACACTATTAATTTTTTTGAGAATTTGGAAAGAACATAAAAGAAAAGATGAGTAATTTGGTGGGATGTTCTCCATCTTTTTCTTATTTTCCATAGAAAATTTTCTCACCCACCTCACAAAGAATTTTATGATTTTTATCCAGGGAAAACCCAAAAAGTAATAGAACGTCTTCAAATCACTCATATCTTTTTCCAGTTCTCACAAAAATTAGCAGCATTTTAAATCATTTTCCAACAATTTTATCAAACATAACCTTCCACTCACATTTAAAAAAAAAAAGGTAAAACAAGGACATATTTTTAAGAATAGATGCACACATCAAACACAAAGAAACAGGCACATCAACAAAATCAGCAAAAAAAAGAAAGAATAGATGCATCATGAAAGAATTTCATAATCAAATCAAAGGTACCTGATCTGCCTCATCTGTTCAAAGAGTTCAGTAGAATAGATATTAGCATCATCCGCAAAATATACGATTCCATCAAGCCGATGCGTTTCGATGTGGGACAGTGCAACATTTCTTTGGTGCACCCTCTTATCTTTTATCTCGGTTAAGTTCTTAGTGCATACAAGATGCCTGTAAACAACACCGGTTCTCCTCAATATTTCAGCCGTTTCCACTGACTGAGAACTCATCTCCACAACTATCCACAACAAAGGAGAACGAACCAATTTCAACGTATACGCCAAACGATTCAAATAATACGCTTGAAAGGTTCGAGTATATGTCGGGGTCACAATTATCAAAAGCTTATGAAAAACCTCATTAGAAGAACCCTTCTTGTGTAATTGGGTAACATTAACAAAAGATCCAACCGAAGTCCCATTTGAATGTAATGTACCATTATCATGTATGGCCAATTTGTGGCTTACTTCGGTCAAGTTTCTAGATACGTGATCTCCCACTTGAATCTTTTCGACCGAAGGGAGTACCTCGAAGGAGAAGGCTTGGTGGTTGGATATATGATTAAGGGATAAATTTGTCGAAACAAATGGGGTAACTCCAACAAAAAACCCTACAATGAAACATGCAAAGAAATGGAAAAGTGCCTTCCTCCAAATTTGGCCTTTTACTTTTGTCCTTTCGAGGGACCGAGAAGACCTTTGTGAGAAAATACCTAGCACAAAAGCTTGAACTCTATACAATAAGTGATCTAAAGGAGATTGTGGGTAGTTTGGAATAAACGGAGAAGACGAAGATTTAGACAAGGGAGAAGCAACTGAACAAGCTTCTCCACTTAGTAGAGTACCGGGCCGAGGGATCGGAGACAATGTTCTTCTAATAGAAGCCATTAGAACAAAACAAACACAAATTTACTTCAAAAATTCTCTTGAATTCCTCGTTCTTATATACAAGAAAATTTGTCCAATATCACATTTGTGGTAAATAACATTTAATACTATTTTGCCTTTGGGGTCTCTGTGTTCCTTCCAATTAAAGCAATTGCAATCAAAAAGTAGCAAAAATCAATTGCAAAATCTAGAATCCAAAACCCAAATAAAGGATTCCCTTTTCAACCCATTTCCTCATTATAAATTCCCTTATCCAGCTTCAACCCAATCCAACCAACATTAGAGCACATGGTTTTTTGCATATCTTTCTTTTTATATATACATTCCCGCAATAAACTAATAAAAACCCAAATCAGAACTTAGCTTTTACCTAGCAATCTAACCATTTCCATTAGAATCGGTGGGTGGGTAATAGTGTTCTTGATCTACACCGAAATAGCAATCCACTAAGAGTAGACAAATGTTTGAAACCCAAATGAATACTAAAAGCAGACCCAAATACCTCAAAATTGGAGAAATTGTAATGAAATCAAAAGGGTTACCGTATTTTGGTTCAATGAGAAATGCGTCTTCAATCTTTTTTAAAGATGTAGAGAGAGAAAAGAGAAAGTGAGCCTCAGATTTTGGCTCCGCGACGACATGACTGATAGAAGTGATGTGAGCTCAAGGCAATTTTTTTGGGGGAAATTTTTTTCAGGTGATTAAGAGTCAAATGAAGAGTGACTGTAGTATTATTTTAGTGTTAAAGAATCTTTAGCACGTAATTGGGAGGTGACAATGAGAGAGAGAAAGCATGTGAGACGTAAGTGAAAAAAAAAACAAGAAAAATTAATTTTAGAGAAAGACATAAAGCATCTGAGGAAAAATATTCCAATCAAAAATAACTCTTAGAGAGCAAATTTACGAGTTCATATTTTTTGGTTAGAAATTGGCCCACTTGATTCAATTGATGAGGAAATTTAGGAGTATATTGAATTGGCTATTCATTAAAAGGATGGAAAAAAGGGGTAACTTTCTTTTGTCATTTTTGTTATATGCAATGGGTAGATGATGACCGGATTCGAGTTGTCACTGTGAACAATTTACTCACATATCTATCACTTGAACAACCCCATGGATCTAATTTAGTAAATCCTTTATATGCCATTGTTCACTTCTTTGGCGAAAATTAACTTTGGAATCTTTATTTATATTTAAGATGTAACTCGTATAAAGATGGATAGAGATATTAACACCCTAAAAATATTTGATAATACTTTCACTTTCATTCGATCATTTACAATTAAGTAAGGTATCTGTTACTCAATTTTTGAGAGTCGAGAATAAACTTATATACCCGGTCATTGACAATCGAATAAAGCATTGTCAAGTTTATACTCTGTCTTTTACAATCGGGTAATATATACTTTATTTGGTTGTCAAAGAATCGAATGAAAAATGAGAATATTTTCAAGAGATTTTGAGGAATATCTCCACTCAAAAAGATACCATAATATGGTTAAGTGTTCAGATATTATGTAAATTTTTATAGACCTCTATGATTCAAGTATATCTCGTAAATGTACTCGTAGATATATGATATGGTCCATAAGAGTGGGACATTTGATCAAATTCGATGGATTTTAGATCACTCACATCTAATTTGATCCGATATCAATTTTAGAAGTAGGCATTTGATCGCCACATACCCTATTAGAAAATGGATATAAAAAACACATTTTTCACCATTTTGAGGGCAAATTTGTAATAAGACTTTTCACTCGGTTGTGAAAGTTCTTAATATATTCGTATTCTCCCATGTGAATACATCGAAATCGTGTATTTATATGCTTAAAATAGTTAAGAGGTGAATGAGAAATTGTTACATAAAGTGAACAAGTTGTTACAAAGGAAAGTGGGAAGTCCCACATTGGAAAAATGGAAAAAAAAATTATGGGTTTATAACTAAGCCCAAATGAATGCCTTATTAAATCATTCAAGATAAGAGGCTCTCTCGCGCACGCAGGGGGTGCAAATCACGAACCGAAATAAGCCTAAAACCATTGCGGCTCGTGTGTGCCCGCACCTACGAACCGAAAAGCTAACCTTGTGCGGGCTACATTTTGCACCCGAGAAATTGATTTTTTGAATTTTGAACTTATTACATTTATCTCAATTAAAATTGCAACTTAATTGTCAGTTTTGAGAAATTGATTAGAATTAATGGCCATGTTAATGGCCATTATTCCCCAATTGAATTAAAAAAAAGACCTTTGGCTTATTCCAACTCACATACAAAAAAATCTCAATCTCGAAATCCTCTTTGATCAAGCTTCTAAACCTGCTTTATCTCTTTTCTAGATCATAGGTTCTTATCTGGTGGTAAGTTCATACATATTCAGTTCGTTCAGTGTACTGAAGTGCTAAGGTAACGCTGAAACACCGTTTTATCCTAGGAAAAATATACCGTTTATCAGCCTCAAAGCACACCCGAGAGGTAGCGTAACTGTTTTAAGAAGACTGTGGTTATCACAGGACTCGGTGCCAGTGCCTGTTCATATTCGTTTCGTGTCAAATTCAATTTACAGGATTAAATTGCATAAAATTTATAATATACCCTACCAACACAATCCAGTCAAATTAAATGTTGGATTATATCGTGTAGGTCGAAAAACAACCTAGAGGGAGGGTGAATAGGGTTTTTAAAAACTTAATTCGATTTTAAAAAATATTTCAAAATGATTTAATATCTATATCAAGAATCAAGCCACACAAATAAACAATCACAATCAATAATATCAAAGCAAATAAATTAAATGATCAGAGATAAAACAAATAAACCGATTGAGTCCAAGTCATTTTGTTCAAGTGGTTCGGTTGTTTAGACCATACGTTTGCGCTCAAGTAGTGCCCCCGAGAAATTTCACTAAATCCGATTTTTTGTTCGGGGTGAAAATCAAACTGCTACAAATGTATTCTTTTCACACATTCTATAAATGTTGTAGACTCACAACATTTACACAAGAAAAAACTTCTTTCTAATCTAAGAGATAAACCTCTCTTAATGTTTGAAGAATAAGATTTTGGTGACAAACACCAATTTACAATAACTTTCAAGTGTTTCAAGATTACAAATTACGCTCACACTATAGTTATCAAATTTTGATCATAATATATAGCTCAATAGATGAATGATTGATCAAAATAATTTCTTGAATCTTAGAATATTTGAGATACATGAAGGATAGAGAGTAATTAAAATGAATAGAGCTTTAAATGTGTCTTGGATAGTGTATATATAGCTCGAGACAAAATATGGCCGTTTGGAGGGAGTTGGTAAAGGTTTGGTACAAAAAATCATAAATCCAATAGCTAGTTTCTGAAGTCTCAGTCGATTGATAGACCTCAGTCGACTGAGCCTATGCTCATCAGTCGACTGAACAGTACTGTTCTGCCAGCCAAATTTCCAAAATTTGGACTTTTGCATTTAAGCTCTAAAATTAATTATAATGCCTTAGGGACCTCAAAACTATGTTCCTAAGACACCTATTTTTGGGAAAACTCAAAATATGATCATTTGAATTTATTATGAATTTATTTGAAAATCGATTTTTGCAAGAATGATGTTTTGAAAGAATTTTAATTCAAACTTGATTTTGATCAATCTAAGAGTGTTATATCAATATATATCAGCTATTACAAAGATCTAAAGCACTTACTCAATTTATAAAGCTAACGAGTCTTTAAGCATTTTAGAAAGTTTATTCGGTTCTTCACTTGCTTTGAGATTTTGATCCTCATTGATATGGCATTATAGATGTACTTTGATCATATTGATGTGAGTGATACAAGCTAATGTATTTTGAAATACATGTTGAGGATTTAATTTCACCATCGGCTTTGTTAGTTTTGTCCACATATTATAATTGTAACTGTGGCTATACTTAAAACATCAACTTAGTTAAATTACACATGATTAATATTATTGTTATTATCAAAACAAGATTAGTGACTTTTAGGTCAACAATCTCCCCATTTTTTATGATGACAATAAATTAATGTGTGTTTACAATGAATAACATAAGTTGAGTTAAAATTGGGAATTAATCCCCCTCAATCTATGCATAAGATGAAATTTAGATAAGCATGCATAATATTAATTCAAAAAATTTCATAATAATATGATAATAAACCTTAAATTCAAACCAAGCATAATAAAAACCATAATAGAAGTACTAGAGTTTAAAACCATATGTGAGAATCCGCAAAGGCGACCCCCGGGTCTCATTCCCGTGCTTTGGGGGTCTAAAACGTCAGAACATATTTCGTCATTTCATCAACTTCAATTTATAAGGATAAGTCCTATTTTCTATTTCTAAATGCAAGTGGGTCTGTTCAAAATCGCTAGCATGTTTTACGAGAAAATGTACAAAAATTTCACATAGGGATAAAGGCCAAAGCAAGCCTTATCCCCACATGTTTGATCTACGAAACCAGAATTCTTATAGGGTTCGGGAACTATGTTACAGTTTGGGAAGGTGTTAAGCACCCATTCCGCCTTTTTAGTCTTTAACGGTTTTCTATGTTTATTCTATGTTGAAAAACTTGGATGCCTTTACTGAAATTCTACTGTTTTCTAGAAATAACTCATAAAAACCTGATTTTGGGAAAAACAGAGAAAATGATGAAAACCTTATATTCCGTGATCCAATGTTTTGGTTTTGTCGAAGTCTAATTGCTAATGACAGAAGTTTAACTGTTTTGAATTTTTTAGAGAGATTTAATATTATTTCCTTAGATAACAATATCAATTATCTAGTTTAGTCAATTTAGAAAAGATCGGATCTTTATCGGAATTAATTTAATGTGAAATTTGAACTATTGAGGAGAGTGTATCAGATATATTGCAGTCTATATAGAATATATCCGATCTTAATTCCTAAGTAAACTTAATTTTACAAGTCCAGGTTTTAAAAATAGTTTTAACTAAACGATAAAATTTAACTTCTTTTGATTTTTGAAAATAGTTTTATCAGAGTTTTAAAAAGAAGTTTTGTTTGAAAATAATAAACTAACAATAAGTTTACCCAGCTAGAAAGCGGACATAACAATAGCTATAACAAGTCTACAAAACAACTTAAATTCGAGGATAATGAAAGTAAATGCTTTTAGTTTATGTTGACCCAAGCAAGCCAACTCCCATTCACTTATAGTACTTCCGAAAATAACAAGTACGTATATATAGTAAACTTAAATAAGAATTTAAACAAGTCTATAAAATACAGTAAAACCAGTATGCAGATATGTTATTTAAGTACTAGAAGAGTTTTTAGTTACCTTCCCGGCGATATAAATAAGATAAGAAAGAGAAAATATAATATGACCGAAGATGATCCGACGAATATAAATTTTTCTTCTCCAGATACAGTCGAGAATTCAACTTTGAGATCCAAGATAAGAAAGAGAAAACTCGGAGATTCCTTGAAGACTTGATAAACTGAACTCTTAGAAAATCATATTTTTTAGAGATAATAACCCTTCTTTTTCTCAGATTCAAGTTGTTGTCCTTAAACCTTTGGGGGTGTTGGCCTATTTATACTGCTCGAGGGAGTTTGTCACTCGACATTTTCCCAAAAAGTGGAACTGCCACGTGACATTTGGAACAATGTCGCACGACAAACTGCTGAAATGAGGTCCGTGACAGACAGATGTGTTAGGGAGTGGATGGTCTGGGTCAGAGGGGTTTGTCATGCGACATTTGAAAGTTTGTTGTGCGACAATCTAGTTTGTCGCATAACAAATTCCTCTAGGAATAGGTTTGTTGGGTTACAAACTTTTCGGAGCAGTTTTTAGTACTTTTGGGTGGTTTTAGACTCACAAAAGGTGTTACCGAAGGTTCTTAGGGTTCTTGCGGGGGTCACAGATTGGGTTGTCTACACCATAATATCAAAAAACAACAAGCATAAGTACTTAAGTTTTTAAAACAAAACATAAACTAAGAGTGTGTACCAAACACTAAAAAACACAAATATTTTTCCCCCTTTGTCGTCAACAAAAATGAGATAATCACTCTTTCGGCCTTTGAGGATCTTGTAGTCATTGTCCCCAACCTTGATCGCCTTGCCACGGAGTCTATGCCAAAAAGACGTAGTCGGGATGATAGTGACTAAATACAGCCTCATACGCCCTCTGACGATTCTCGATATGGTTGAAACGGGCATTCATATTCACCAAAAGATTATTGATAGCTTGGAGTATGACTTCATTTGATGCAGCCTCGAGGATGGTGTGGGATCGTTGAAGTGCTTGAAAAAAAGTGGCTTGATGTGGAATTTATTCTTCTTCCATACCGGTGTCAAAAAGAGGTTCATCTTCTTCTTCCTCGTCATCATCCCCATCTAATGGCTAGCTTATTCGATATCCATCGAACCCCAAACACTTTGTATTTCATTAACCGAATGGTTTTGGCGGTGTAGAGTTCATTCTCGATTGGAACAATGATATTGGTCTCATCTTTGAGTCGTATATCATAGAATTTGAAAAGCCTAGTGAAAACCATTCTATATACGAGTCCTTATTTCTTACAAGTGGTGGTCTCATAAAGATGGTGGAACATAAGGCTAGCATAATCCAATTTATATCCCTTTGTGATGGCCCAAACTAAGAATATGTCCAATTGGTTCACCAAGGCTCGACTACCACGTCTTAGTACAATGCAATAACCAATAATTGAGTGGATAAGATGGCTTTGGAGAGTCAACATAGATGCCATGATCTCATCACCCGTAGCACAATAGTGCCTTTTAAACATGAGGCAAAGGGCTTCGTGTTTCTTAAACCCAAGCAAATTACCGAAATTGGATAGGACGTCCGTCACATTGTTTGTCGGGAAGCCAAAGATTCGAACTAAATATTATTTTTTAAAGGTAATTGTATGTCCATTCAACAAAGTGACAAGTCGGGACTTGTCGGGTCTACCATTTTCAAGATAAGGGTGATGAAGGTTTGCATAAAACAATCGTACCAACCGTGGGTACACATTTTCTTTAATACTAAGATTGATGATGCATTGTTTGCGGAATAAAGCATAAATCTTCAATTCATTAGAGGAAAACAATTCAATGTTTAATTGTTTACTTTCTACAATTATTCAGGTGGCGTAATCGGAATTGAAACTTGCTTGAATCTAGTCGGAGAAGAACAACGGTGGGAGCGGTGCTGGGGGTGGTTATTCTTCAGGGGTGTCCTCTCAAAGAACATTATGCCTTAGTCACCTAGAAGCCATTGAAGTTTATGGGGTTTGAAGAGCTAGGGTTTTAAAAAAGAATTTTGGATTTGGTGATAAATTGGTGTTTTGATGATGGAGAAAGGTTTGGAAAAAATTTGAATAAGTAATATGTGATGATTTAAGAGAAGATTTGGTGAAAATTTGAGTTTTAAGCAAGAATTTGAAAGTGGAGGCTAGGGTTAGGGTTAGAAAAAGAAAGAATGGCGGGTTTAAAGAATTTGGGTTGAAAAGATAATAGTAAGTGTAAATTTGTGGATGAAATAAGTAGATTTGTTTATAAAATGATGATTTAGGATGAGATTTGATAAGCTTTAGATGTATTGAGGGGAGGAGTTTCGTAAATGGAGAGGCGAAGAATGAAAAGTGAAGTCATAAAAAACAGGGGAAATAGGACTAAGCTATAAGTATCATCAGTCGACTGATGCCTTACTCTTTAGTCGACTAATGGTTATGCTTAGTCGATTGACTGGTCTGTTTTTTTGCAGATTTTGACAACTTTTCCCTTAAGGCCATAAGGAGCTATGAATAGTTTTTTTTGCCACCTTTGGATTGCAAAAACACTATTAATACACACAATAACATGTAAATGAAGTACAAGCTTATGGAAATTCAATATTTACGTAAAAATTAATCAATTAAACATATATAAAGATTATATGCTTTCGAATAAGTATTAAATGATCAATGTACATGAATATTTTGGTCAACTAGATATCAAATGCTCTAGTCGTACCAAGTTTACGTTGAATAGTACAAAAACGATCATCGGGAAGTGGTTTTGTGAAAATATCCTTAAATTGCGATTCGGTGCTAGCGAATTTAATCTCAACATCACATTTTTGCATATGATCATGAATAAAATGATGTCTTATCTCAATATGTTTGGTACATGAATGTTGTATGGAATTCTCGGTCAAGCTTATAGTACATGTGTTATCACATTTAATGGGAATGTGGCTTAAACTTATTCCAAAGTCTTCAAGTTGTCGTTTTATATATAAAGTTTGTGCACAACAACTTCTGGCCGCCACATATTCGGCTTCGACCATTGAAAGGGCCACCGAATTTTGTTTTTTGCTTGACTAAAATACTAGTGCGTGTCCTAAAAAATGACATGTATAATTAGTGCTTTTCTTATCAATTTTGCATCCGGCAAAGTCGGCATCGAAATAACTAATTAAGTCAAAATTGTTCTCTCTTTGATACCATAATCATAGAGAGCTAGTGCCGGCTAAATATCGAAAAATACGTTTAACGGCAAGCAAATGTGATTCTTTGGGATCTGCTTGGAATCGTGCACATAAACAAATGCTAAACATGATATCCGGCCTACTAGCCGTCAAATAAAGTAAGCTACCGATCATACCTCGATATTTCTTGACGTTGACACTCTTACCACTTTCGTTTTTGTCAAACTTCAATGTTGAACTCATGGGCGTGCTCATTGATTTGACACCTTCAAAATCAAACTTCTTCAAAAGTTCTTTGACGTACTTCTCTTGATTGAAAATCCCATCTTTGCATTGTTTGACTTGCAATCTAAGAAAGTAGTTCATTTCTCTCGTCATGCTCATTTCAAACTCCTTTTGCATACAATTAGAAAACTCCTTGCAAAGATTCTCGTTAGTAGAACCGAAAACAATATCGTCAATATAAATTTGCATAAGTAGCATATCATTAGCATGATTATTGATAAATAAAGTAGTATCAACATTACCTCTAATAAATCCATTATTAAGCAAAAATTAATTTAATACATCACACTATGCTCTAGGTGCTTGTTTCAAACCATATAATGCTTTTTGACAATTTAAACACATAATTAAGATAAGCATGATTTTCAAAACCGGGAGTTTGTTTCACATAAACTTCATCTTTAATAAAGTCATTTAAGAAAGCACTTTTCACATTCATTTGATACAATTTAAAATTTTAAAGCATGAATAAGCAAGTAGCATATGAATAGCTTCTAAACATGCAACGGGTTCATATGTTTTCTCATAATCAATGCCCTCCACTTAATTGTATCATTAGGCAACAAGTCTAACCTTATTTCTAACAATTACACTACTTTCATCCTTTTTATTGCGAAATACCCATTTAGTGCCTATAATATTGTGATCATTCGGTTTGGGAACAAGCATCCAAACTTTGTTTTCTTTCAAATTAATTAAGCTTTTCTTGCATAGCCATCATTCAAGATTCATATTGTTTGGCTTTATTTATATTTTTAGGCTCATATTGAGAAACGAAAGCCACTTTATTGCATACATTTCTTAATGATGATCTAGTCATGACCTTACTAGATGGCTTTCCAAGAATTTGATCAATAGGGTGGTTGGACACAAATTTCTAACTCCTAGGCAAATCATTCGAGTTTTGTTCAGTTTTATTTTTCAACTCCTTATAAGGAGCTTGAGCATTCGATGGTTTTTTCTTAGATGTATCATTAATTTGAATATTCGAAACTTTTTGAATAATTTCAGCATCGTCATTGGAACGCACTATGAGTGTAAAATGATTAGACTTCTCAAACACAATATGCATTGACTCTTGAACAATTAAACTTTTCTTGTTATAAATACGATAAGCTTTACTATAAGTAGCTTACCCAAGAAAAATTACTTGATCGGATTTAGCATCAAATTTTTCTAAATGATCACAATAATTCAAAATAAAACACTTACAACCAAAGACTTTAAAATATGCAATATTTAGTTTCTTGTCATTCATAAGATGTCTTGTCTAGCTTTTTACAAATAATAACACAATTAATCACATAGCATGTGGTGTTAACGGCTTTTGCCCAAAAATATTTCGTCAAAGAATGGTCATTTAGCATAGTCATAGACATCTCTTGAAGAAATTTATTCTTCCTTTCAACAACACCATTTTGTTGAGGACTTCTACGTGACGAAAAATTATGATCAATATCATGCTCACACAAAAGTTCTCAATATCGATATTATCAAATTATCTACCTCTATCACTTTTAACATGCAGAATAGAAAAACCTTTTTTTATTTTGAACTTTTCTACAAAATTTAGCAAATACATGTGGAGTTTCACTTTTGTGAGCAAGAAAGAACACCCAAGTAAATCTAGAATAATCATTAACAATAACAAAAGCATTCAATTTACCACTTAAGCTTGCAACCGAATTAGGACCAAATAAATCTATATACAACATATCAAGAAGTCTAGTTGTAGTAACATCTTTCTTAGACTTAAATGAAGACTTATGTTGTTTACCAAGTTGACATGCATTACAAAATTTATCCTTAACAAATTTAGTTTTAGGCAATCCTTTAACTAATTCTTTCTTAGACAAAGTGTGAATCAAATCCATATTAACATATCATAATCTTCTATGCTATAATCAAAAAATATCATTAATAGCGGATAAGCATTTAACATCTTGTTGAGATAGATCATCAAGTTCAAGAGTATACACATTACTACTTCTATAAGCAACAAGCAAGATTGAATCATCATTAATATTTTTCACAACACAATAATCGAATTTAAAAATGACTCCATAACCTTTATCACATAATTGACTAATGATAAGCAAGTTATACTGTAATCCTTCAATTAAAAGAACATTATCAATACAAGTAGAATTCTTACCAACCTTACCTATATAGATAATATTGCCTTTGGCGTTGTCACCAAAAGTGGCATTCCCTCATTTCTTAGGAATGAGACTTAAAAAAGTTCTTCTTGTCTCCTGTCATGTGCTTTGAACATCCGCTATCTAGGAACCACTTGGTTTTGCTTTCTCTAACTTTCAACCACACTTACACCATAACTTTAAGTAACTTCTCATTTGGAACCCAAAATGTGTTGGGCCCTTTTGGGTTAGCAGACATAATTGTTCCTTTTGGAACCTAAGCAAGTTTTTTCTCATGAAAACTCTCAATTCTATAGAAACAAGAATCCACATAATGACTATTTCTTCCACAATATGAAAAAAGATGAGTGGGATTATGAAGTGTGTACGTTTTGAAAAAGTTTTTGTAATATTTTTTATCGTCAATTTGGTTGTAACATAAACCGGCTTCGTCAAATACACACATTTGCATTCCTAATAGTTTATTTAAGTTATCCCTTCTATTAGTGAACTTGGTTAGACTATTAGTCAAATTGTCCACTTGATCCTTTAATTTAGCATTTTTTACTATAAGTGTGTTTGGATTTTTTTTTCCTTTTCCCTTGTTCAAAGTTTTGATTTCATTTTTCAAAACAACATTTTTCTTTTCGAGAATTTCACACTTGCTAAAAATTGTTGAGTTGTCCTTTTTTAGGCTTACATGTTTTTTAGAAATATTTTCAAATTTATTATGCAATTCCTTAAACATCTCATAAAATTCATCATAGTCATTCTCATTATGTGCATTATCATTAATAGAAGCATTATCATCATTAAAAGAATCATAGATATAATCTATCTCATCATCTTTTGTCATAAGGCAAAATTTGCAGTTTTCTAGTCGCTAGAATCGGCATCGGTCTAGCCTTCTTCGGAATCGCTCCAAGTTCTTTTGAGAGCATGTTTCACTTGCTTGAAGACTTTATCCCTTTTATCCCTCTTCTCTTTTTTTTCTAGCTGGGCAATTGGTTTTGAAATAACCCGGTTCATGGCAATGGAAACACTTTTTGACTTTTTCATTTTCAACTCTTGGTTGAGTTTATCGATCATTGTTCCTTCTTGGTGAAGAACCATAGTTGTTTGCTTTTCCTGAATAACTCTTCTTCTTAGCTAGGAATTTCATGAATTTTCTAGATAGAAGTGCCATATCTTCATTTTATATCACATAGACTCTTCATCATCCTCATGTTAAATTACTTTGAAGGCTAGAGTCTTCTTTGCTTTTGAATCGGCCTCATCTTCTTTTTTCAATTCTTTCTCAGGGGTTTTAAGAAAACCCAAGAGTTCATCCATGCTTAGAGTTTTGAGGTTCTTGGCTTCTTGAATTGCCGTAACATTTGGTCTCCATTTCTTTGGGAATAATTCTAAGAATTTTTCAAATTTTATCCTCATTAGAATAAACTTTGCCAAGAAGATCCAAAACATTAGTAATAATTGAGAACCTACTATACATGAAAGCAAGAGATTCGTTAGGCTCTATTTTGAACAATCCATAGTCATAGACAAGCATATTAATGTTATCATCCTTAACTTGGAAAGTTTCCTCATGAGCAACCTCAAGTTTATCCCATATCTCTTTTGCAATTTTGTAACTAGAGATTTTGTTGTATTCTTCCATGCTCAAATCACAATGTAGAGAATTTAAAGCTTTAGCATTGAATTGGATTTTCTTGATATAGTTCTCATCATAATGGGATATAAATTTGGGAATAATTTTTCCTCTCTTGTCCATTTTAGTAATCTCATAGGGTCCAACAAGTGTAACCCTCAATTACTCAAAATCACTAGCTTGTAAGAATTTACATTATATTTTTCCCATAGCTATAGTTTTTTCCATTAAATAATTGTGGCCTAGTGACGGAAGTATCTTCGTTAAGGCCAGTTCCTTGATAGATAGACATGATCATTGACTCTAAAATTGTAAAATTAAAACAAGAGTACAACCTCTGATACCATTTGTAGGTCGGAAAATACCCTAGAAGGGGTTGAATAGGGTTTTTTAAAACTTAATTCGATTTTAAAAATTGTTTCAAAATGATTTAATGTCAATATCAAGAACCAAGCCACACAAATAAGCAATCCCAATCCCAATCAATAATATCAAATCAAATAAATTAAGTGCTAAGAGATAGAACAAATAATCCGACTGAGCCAAAGTTGTTTTGTTCACGCGGTTCAGTTGTTTAGACCATATGTCCGCGCTCGAGTAGTGCACCCGAGAAATTTCACTAAATTTGATTTTCTTCCGGGTGAAAATCAAACCACTGCAAGTGTATCCTTCTCACACACTCTACAAATATTGTAAGCTCACAACACTCACACAAGAAAAAGCTTCTTACTAATCTAAGAGATAAACATCTCTTAATGTTTGAAGAATAAGATTTTGGTGACAAACACCAATGTACAATAAATCTTAAGTGTTTCGAGATTACAAATTAAGCTCACACTAGAGTTATCAAGTTTTCATCACAATATATAGCTCAATAGATGAATGATTGATTAAAATAATTTCTTGAATCTTAGAATATTTGAGATAAATGAAGGATAGAGAGTAAAATGATTCAAGAAAGGTTCAAATATGTCTTGAATATAGTATATATAGCTTGAGACAAAATATGGCCATTTGGAGGGAGTTGGTAAAGGTTTGGTACAAAAAATGACAAAAAATCATAAATCCAACAGTTAGTTTCTAAAGCCTCAGTCGACTGATGGGCCTTAGTTGACTAAGCCTATGCTCATCAGTCGACTGAGCAGCACTGTCCTGCAAGCTAAATTTTCAAAATTTGGACTTTTTTATTTAAGCTCTAAAATCAATTCTAATGCCTTGGGGACCTCAAAAACATGTTCCTAAGACATTTATTTTTTGAAAAACTCAAAATATGATCATTTGAATTTATTATGAATTTATTTCAAAACTGTTTCTGCAAGAATGATGTTTTGAAAGAATTTTAATTCAAACTTGATTTTAATCAATCTAAGAGTGCTATATCAATATATATGAGCTATACAAATAATCAAATAGGAAACTTTACAAAGATCTAAAGCATTCACTCAATTTATAAAGGTAGCGAGTCTTTGAGCGCTTTAGAAAGTTTCTTCGGTTCTTCACTTGCTTTGAGCTTTTGATCCTCATTGATGTGGCATTGTAGATATACTTTGATCATATTGATGTGATTGATGCAAGCTAATGTATTTTGAAATACATGTTGAGGATTTGATTTCACCATCTGCTTCGTTGGTTTTGTCCACGTATGATAATTGTAATTGTGGCTATACTTAAAACACCAACTTAGTTAAATTACACATGGTTAATGTTACTGTTATTATCAAAACAATATTAGTGACTTTTAGGTCAACTGATCGAACTAGTTTTAATCTGATTTAATTGTATAAGAAAAAAAAACGAGTATGGCAAAGAGAAAATGGGTTGTAAGTGTCTCCTCCATATGGACATTTTTATTACTTTTCTTTCAATGGCCAATTATATCTTTACCGTAATCTTTTATTTCTTCATTAACATTGATGGCTGCTGAGCCTCATCGACAACCTCCGACACACAACTCACCGAAGCTTCTGTAACCACTGTCAAAGCTCTGATATGAATATATATATATATACTAATTGAATTGGTTTATACTTTACAATATTTTTGATTTTCTAAAATTAAATATAATCAATCCATAAAATCTAAAAAAATTGAATTGAATTAAATTTAATTAGTCAGTTTGAATTTCATCATGTGCACCCTTAATGTTGCTTCACAGTTTTTTTTTTGTTTAGTTAGGGTCTCTCGTGAGATGGATAATAGTTGCAAGTATGATATAAAAATGAGAATTATGTTAGTAGTTATTTCGTAACCTCAAAAACAATACAAAAATGCAAAGGGCTCATTTGATTGGTGTTTTAAGTTAAAATTTTAACATTTATTTTGAAGTTGAGTTTTGAAAAGAAGATTTTTAAATTTGATTTGTGTTTGGTACGAAAAACTAAAACTCATGAGAGGAAGTAAAACACATAAAAAACTCATAAAATAGTCACAATAGATCTTATTTTATAGATCTCGATGAGTAGGTTTCAAATATATATATATTCTAATTTCAATTTTTGGATTAAAGTTATGGTATTTTAAATTTTTTTTAAAGTTTTATGAGAGATAAAGTAAAGTGAATTTAGTTTTGGGAAATGTGAAATGAGATTTAAAAAATATACACCAAACAAGACTTTTTTTTAAAAAATAAATTAAAAAGTGTTTTTAAAAGCCTAACCAAATAGGGGCTAAATGTCTTAGGGTATCTCCGATGTTAACATGGATTGGATCCACTAAAAATATGAACATGTAAAGGGGAGGGGGGTGGAGTTTCTTTGTAGGATTAAGAGAGAGACTTATACCTCCTTTAGTTAAAAAAATGTGGTTTCTGCGTGGTACTAAAAATCTTGTTCATGGTCAAATTCTAAAAAAAATCATCTCCAATGGTGTTGTCAATAAAATTGCTATTGACATTATTCATCAACTTTTTAAATGAAAAATTATAAATAATATGGATCTTGGAGAATATTTTTTAATAATATAAATGTTATTAAAAATAGAATTATAAATTAGAGATAATGGGTTATAAGGCCTCGCTCCGTAATGTTTTATAACATTAAGGACGAACTCATGTTTAATAAAGAAAACTAGTACTAATTTCATAATTTGGTTTTGCAATAAAGACACTTTTCATAATATTAATTTATTTTAAGGAAAATGATAAATGTTGATGGACAAAAATACCCCTAATATAAACATCTCTTAGCCCCTCCTACCCCATCTAAACTTCCAATACATCATTTCTCTCTCTAGATTCCATTCAACCATCACACATCTCTTAGATGGTTGTTTGCGGTTCTTCTTGTGATAGGACACCATTTTCCATCCGTGATCGCTGTTGAATTGGCTGCTGATGTTGTCTTCGTTCAGAAGAGCTTCAATGGCGGCAGAATTCTCATCCATGGTTGTATAAGCGTTCTCTCTCTCTCTAGATTCTCTTTCACTAGAAAAGGGACACTATTTCCTCGATAATAACTAACGTCTTAGAGGAACGTCTGCGACGATAGATATTTATACAAGAGAAGAGACTGGTTGGGTCGGGTCGGTTTAGGGACTAGAAATGGAAGACAGTTGACATGGATGTGTCCAAGTACGTATATAACCTTGTAAGATTTTGACTAAAATACACCCAGTCTCACTTTAGTTTTTTGATATTTTAATTTTGTTAACTTGACCTTAAATTTTCATCTAGCTTTGTAACGTGGTTTTAAATTTGGAGCCTCTTTAATTACTTTGAATCTTTGATGAAAAATGGACTTGCCACAGATGAGGTACTGTTTTGAGGTACAAAAAAATAATAACAAATATTTACAACCATTGAATCCTTCATTTTCTTAATTTCCTAAATCTGATCATTCCTTTTTTTTACGAACCCTACGTCGATCCATATATATATATAAATATAGTGGATGTTGTTCTCATTAATTTTGTTATTCTATGTTTTGTAATGGTGCTAAAATCATTTTAGCACCTTCTGATTATTGTCCAAGTGGTGTTACCTTCTGGTTGTTGTCCAAGTGGCGCTAAATGCATTTAGCACCTTGTCCAGGTGGTGCTGGTTGTGGTTTAGCACCTTCTGGTTGGTGCTAAATGCATTTAGCACTTTTTGGTTGTAGTTTAGCACATTCTGGTTATGGTTTAGCACCTTTTGGTTGATGTTAAATGCATTTAGCACCTTCTGGTTGTTGTTTATGTGGTGCTAAATGCATTTAGCACCTCCTGGTTACTGTTAGTGTCATAATGAGATGTGAGATGTTATAAGGAAGGGGCATTAGTGTTTTTTTTGTATGGTGTCCTTAATTTACACGGCTAATTTTTAAGTGTCCTTTGTAATTATTTTATTATTAGAATAAGCCTTTATGCTTAATTGCCCCTATAAATTAAAAGTTAAAATATTTCAAAATTAAAAAAAATAAAATATTAAAGTAAAAATAATAATAATGTAAAACATAAACATTGTCTAAGTGTAATACCTCGTGCTATGGATTATAGACTTTGAGTCCAAATTGCATCACAAAAGTCGAGTTTACTAGTAAAATTTTCAGCATTTCTGCATAGAAACCGATACCGTCGACCAAACTTGTAAAATTCACTAAAAATTCATTTTAACTCCTTTTCAAGTCAACCTAAATCCATGTGTTAGATAATGAGCTATATTTTGACATATATTTTTGTGACATCTTCGGCGCATAACAGGCGCTTGTTGGGAGATTTTCGGGGCCAAATCCTCTCGTAATTCAACATGAGACTATTGTAGTTCAGTTGGTGAGTTTTCTTTAGAATTTTAGAGCCTTCCTTTTCCCTTTATATATATATATATGTTACCCCTGATTTGGAAAAAAAGGGTTCTCTCATTTTTCTCTTCATATTCTTTCTACATTTTCGCCTCTGGAATGCTTCCGGATCATGTTTCGCCTTTAGGGAAGATTATCCCAGGGATCAAGAGGGATGTGATGGCATATAGTTTACGGAGTTCCGAGGGTTAGAGGTTCGGTTATGTCATGATTTCTTATGGTTAAGGTATGGGAAGCATTTCGTAAGCATTCCGTTGTGCTCTAGAGCATTAATTCTTATTATTCTAATTCTTGTATTCTATCTCGTATTGCATATTCATTGGCTCTATAACATGCTTGTTGATATTGATTGGTATATCTTATATGTTTGGCTTAAGTGCTTTGGTAATTAATCGGTACATGTTTAAGTACACCTACCGGGGATTTGCCAAGATCTAATAGCACGGTTTGCAACATCCGCGGAGAGGGCATGGGTTAAGTGAGGCATGAATTGGTATGGTGGTACTTGGCATGTGGCCATGAGAGAACTGAGTGTGAGGCCGTGTATGTGATTTAATGAAAAAATACTCGTTGTTGCCTGCTATTGATGTATCTCCGTAGTATTCTTTTATCCTTTGTATATGGTGTACTTCCCCATTAAAGTTTTTATCTACAGGTAGTCGCGGTGAGCACGCGGGATGGGATGGTAAGAGCTTGTGGGAGAAATTCTAGAGATTATTGTAGTTTAGAGGTTGTGGAATTTGATTCCGTTGTATTTTGGGATTCTATTGTAATATATAAAAGATTTGTATTCTTTTTACCAATTCTTATCGCCCCAAGGACGGGGCGTTACACTAAGAGTCCATCTAGATGTAGATAGTCATCATCAAAATGTCTTTATTTCTTTCTTTTTGTCACATCACTTTCATGGCCATTATTTATGTTTGCATTGTATATGAGTTTTTCTAACTCATTGTCTATATATCACATGTGACAGTTCGTTTTTCTCCGATTCATAGTTGCATTAGAAATGCTCTTAAAGCCTACAAGAATACTTATATTAGAAAATGCAATTGATATACATTTTTTGTATCTTACTAGAATCATACCATATTTTAATGTATAATGGGTATTTTTGTCCAAAATTATGTTGAGTTGGCAAAAAAGATTTCTAAACAAAGAAGTATTTTTGTCGTGTCCTTATCTCAAAAATTTGTAACAGGCTGCATTTGACACCCAGGATAAGAGGGTGTGATAGGATAACTTTATCCTCTCCAATGTTTGGTGCTTGTTGGGATTGGATATCCCGGTAGATTATTTATCCCACTAAAGCTTCTTATCCGACCAAGAGAGGGATTAACAAATCCCATCTAAGAGGTATGATCGTTTTATCATGTCCGGGTGGGATTAAATAATCCTATCTAAATCTCTAATTCGGTGTGTCAAATACACCGATTTATGGCCTAAAGACCCTATTTTTAATTACATAGATTTTAAAAATATAAAGTCAATTTTAAATTTAAAACTTAAAATTGTGGAGCAATTAATGAGGAAGAAATCGAAATAATTATAATTGAAAGACTCGTGACAACCGGCCATGTTTATAATTGGGAGAGTAATAAATGTACAATTTAGAATTGTGGAGCAATTGAAGGAGCAATAATTGAGTTAAGCTACCATTATATAAAGCCGGAAGGCAATTCGAAAATTATGAAGCTGTGTCAATTTTTTATTTTCTTATTTTACCCTTGAAGTCTTTTATTTCATTAAAACAAAATGTTATTTAGCATAAGTAATGGGATTCAAACTCTTGTTGTCGGTGGGAGTACTATGACTCTCAACTACTATGACATTTATTAGGTTTTTAACAAATTTTCTTTAAATCAATTATATCTAAATCGTACACATAAAACGCGTGCACAAAACTCTAGTTAATACAAAAGCATTCAAAATATGGTAATGCAGAGCAACTAATGAGAACAAATTGAAATAATTGGGAGTAATGAAAGTTACGTGTCAACACGTACCACAAACAAAGATAGTGTTTTACTATCTATATAATTAGATAATTAAATACAAGAGTAAATGACCTACTTCTTCCATATTACTATTATGTAATAGATAGATAGATAGATAAAATTATAAATATTATATATTTAGATAATTAGATAAAATTATAAATATTATATATTTTTAAGGGATAATTTATGATAAAGGGTAATTTTAAACCCACTCACCAAAACATGCTTCTCACCCTATCCGAAATTCGCCCCACTAATTTTTTAAGATTCTTTCATCTCACCCCATTCAATTTTCACAACTAAACAAGTAGAAAAGGAAAATTTAAATCTACCCACCAAATCATTCTTTTTACCCCATAAATTTTTGTTGAGAATTTACCAAAACAATAACTTCAAATTCTTGAATAGACCCGCTAAAACAAATAACTCATTATATTGAGCAACGAATTTCATGGTATTCATAGTAATAGTAAGACAAGAAGAACCATAAAAAAATCACGTTTAATAGATATATAGATGTGTGTATGTATATGTATGTATAGTATATAATTATACACTATAATTACATAATTTCAATTAAGTATATAATATGTGTTGTATATACACACACATATGTATAGATATTATATGCAATTGGGCAAGTAAGGCGACGTCTAATTTTCTCACCAATTTTATGTATAATATATATGGGAGCATTTCCTATAAGGATTACTATTCACGGACCTTATTTACGGATTTGCCCTTTTGGCACGCTTCCCGATGGAAATTTTTGATGAAATTTGGTGGGGATGATCTTCATCGTGTGTAGAACATCTCCACCAAATTTCGTCAAAAAATTCAACCGGGAAGTGGGTTAACTATATGATTGAAAAATATTGGATTTTATATATCTATTTTTGGACCAATATTTTTCAATCATGTAGTTAACCTACTTCCCGGTTGAATTTTTTGACGAAATTTGGTGGAGATGTTCTACACACGATGAAGAACTTCCCCACCAAATTTCATCAAAAAATTCCATCGGAAAGCGTGTCAAAAGGGCAAATCCGTAAATAAGGTCCGTGAATAATAATCCTTATAGGAAATGCTCCCTAATATATATATATATATATATCATATATATGTATATCATATATATGTATGTATAGGGGAATTTTCAGGTGCGGATTACTGTTCACGGACCATCCGTACGGATTGGTCCGTTTGGCACGCTTCCCGATGGAATTTTTTGATGAAATTTTGTGGGGATGTTCTTCATCGTGTGTAGAACATCTCCACCAAATTTCATCAAAAAATTCAACCAGGAAGTAGGTTAACTACATGATTGAAAAATATTGGATTTTATATATCTATTTCTGGACCAGTTTTTTTCAATCATGTAGTTAACCTACTTCCCGATTGAATTTTTTTAATGAAATTTGATGGAGATGTTCTACACACGATGAAGAACATCCCCACAAAATTTCATCAAAAAATTCCATCGGGAAGCGTGCCAAACGGACCAATCCGTACGGATGGTCCGTGAATAGTAATCCGTATAGGATAGGGACTCTGTATGTATAATTTGTACACATTGCCCGTATATAAATTTATATAAAGGAGATCTAATTTCAGCTTATAATTATTTCTTTTTATAATCCTTTACTCGATAATTGGCTTCTAAACTCTTTTATCGACAACAATATGATCCAAAATCCACCGTAAGATATTCATGAGTGAAGACGGATCTAGTAGATGTGGAATTAGAAAATGTAAAAATATATAAAAACTACGTTTGCAGAGTTTTTGCTATTAAAAATGGTGGACAACATCAGGAGAGAGAGAGAGAGAGGAGGTTGAAGGGGGGTTAATTAAAAGAGGAGTATAAAGATAGGTTGTGTTTGGTTAATATTTTTTAATTTTTCCTATTAAATTTTAAGAATTAGTGGGGTGAGAAGAATATTTTAATGGGTGTAAAGAAAAACATCCTATGATAAATCCTTGATGAGATCATTTATCTACAGAGAGTCCAAGAAGAGAAAACTTCTTGCATTAAGGACAATAATTTTCTCCTAAATTAGTGAGAAGGACAAAATCGATAGTTGTCATATTTTATTGCACTGAAACGCCCTTTCCTTTTCTAAGAGGATTCATCCAATATCATATTCCACTTATACTTATGGCATGTAGCATTATCAAAATAATTCTTTCTGCAATTTTCGACAAACAATCGAAAGCTACTTTATGTGAACATGTATCAGCCAAAACAATCCATTCATTTTTCTATTTTTGCTCATCTATGTTATATTCTCTCTTCATTTTGTTTTCAATTAATATTAATGTACGAGTGAGAAATTTCACTGCAACTGTGCAATGAATTTGTAAGGTTACTAAAAATTTCCTACAAGTTAAATATAATTCATAAATTCATCTACAATTTTATTAGTAAAATTTTGAATATTGTACATCTTGATGTAATATATTTATAAATTTCACTATTATTTTGTTGTACAATTTGAAAATTTAACTAGAAAATTATGTAGAACTTTTTTGGCTTTATCTCCTTGCTAAAAATGGCATGAATTTTTAAATAAATTTCTCCAGATATTTCTTAATGAAGTTTGAAGAAAACACCTGCAGAGAAATTTCTCAATAATTTCACTATGCAATGTTTTATACGTTTACAAAAATTTAAAAAGTATATTATTTATAAGTTTGGATGAGGCAATCAAAAGATAATTATAGTAAAATGAAAAATGGAAAATATGATAACTAGAATCATACCATAATTTAATATAGAATGGATATTTTTGTCCAAAGTTATGTTGAGTTGGCAAAAAAATTTCCAAAAATAGAAGTATTTGTCGTGTCCTTATTTCAAAATTTTATAATCTTAAGGGATTTTGGCCTAAAGACCCTATTTTAATTACGCGGATCTTAAAAATATAAAATATGTTTTAAATTTACAACTTAAAATTATGGAGCAACGAATGAGGAGGAAATTGAAATAATTATAATTGGGAGACTAAATATACAATTTAGAAATGTGGAACAATTAAAGGAGCAATAATTGAGTTAAATTGATACAAAAGCAGTCAAAATATGGTAATGCGGTACAATTAATAAGACGAAATTGAAACAATTATAATTGAAAAGTAAGGATAGCCACATGTCAATACCACGACAAAAATTGCGTTTTACTCTCTAGATAATTAGATATTAGGTCATAATTGGAACCTTGTGGTTACCATCAATGGCTTTTCTTGCATTGACACAAAATGGTACAAATATTTAGTAATTAAATAATGTAAAAGTTTTCCAATTTGTATAAAAAGCCAATACTTTTACTTTATCATTCACAACAATTGTTATGTATCTTAATAATACCTTTTATTCCTATTCAGTGAAGAAGATCAAAGGTTCACATTAACACAGTGTCAGAGGTGTAACAACTGATCTTAATATTGTAGGTAGGTTGTTGTATGTATCTTAGTATGGCTGGAATGAATGGTGGCAAACTACATACTATGATTAAAGTAAACTGATGTGCTATATATATATGGCCAAATGTCCTTCCTAGTAAGAGAGGTCTTTTGAGGTTAAAAGCAAAATTGTGTGAGTTGGGCCCAAAGTGGATATTATTTTACTGGCCAGGTTGGACCCGGATGTGACAAAATGGTATCAAAGGAGAAACTCAGTCAAAAGTGTGCCAACAAGGACATTGGTCTTGTAAGGGGGTGGAGACCCTCTTATAGTGTCCCAGAGTGAAAGCTTTTTAGGGGATAAAAGCAAAATCTCTTAGTAGGTTAGACCGGATCGTAACAGAATGGTATCAGAGGCTTGGGCCCAAAGCAGACAATATCTTAATGGGCTAGACTAGGACATAACATAATGCTATCAGAGATAAGAGGGTATATGTAATGACCTGAGTTTTGTCAGCGGACTACTGTATGTACCTCGAAGTGAAAGCTTTTTAGAGACTAATGCAGAAAATATATTTTTTTGAAGAGGATTCTTTAGCATACTTGTGACGGCAAGAAAATTGAAGCTATGATGATAACTAAATTTTGGAGTTACATAATTATACGTACCCATCTCCTAAACTAAAGGGTTGGTTGAAGTTTTAACTAATTTGGTGGTTAATTTTAGTAACTCTTGGAACTTAACTTTGTTGAACTCCCTTTTCTCATCGATCTTATAAGGTAGAAATGTATTAAAAATTCTTATTTTAATTTCTTGCCTGCTGACTTCCCTTGCGACAATATTTCAAAAATGGCGTATATTATTTGAAGTCTAGGTACGTTGGTGCTTTAAAAGAGCTACATTTGGTATTAATTAGGCCCTAATTTTTTCTTCCATGCCTTCTTACTGAATGAAAAATTAAGCCATTGTGGCCCTGTTGAAAGCTAAATACTTGATATGGTGGATTATCAATAATGCCTTAGCTATTAATGGAAATTTATTTCGATTGCGCGATTCCAGTTTGGAGCGAATGGGGTTTAGTTTCATTATCTTTTAAGCAGTACTATTCAATGGCTTTCGTCGGTCATGGAGTTTTCTTCTTTAGACAAAGGGTTTCGTAGTTTTCTGGATAACTATGCGTATGATTGTTAGTAAATTTGGATTTTCGTAAATAAATTCCTTTTTCAACAATATTTCTCTAGCCCCAAAACTAGCATTTATGCGCGCTTATTGAAAATAATAACCTCTTATTGTGGAGCTATGTTATTTTACGTTTAAGGATCTCCAGAAGTAGATGTTATCATTGGAGGTATCTATCTTTTGAATGGTAGGTTTAATTTTTATTTTTTTCACTATTAAAGGGGATGTGAATCGGGTTGTTAGTTTTGTTGCTATGTTTGTGTAAGATGGTTGCTCTATTGTGAGCAGGCAGTCCCATTTCCTCTTCCCCATCGTAGGGCAGTTAGGTTGGATTTATAATTTGCCTATTCTTTTACAAAGGGTACGTAGATAATCTATTTTTTATTTGTAATTGTAAATATGCGAAGATAAGACCGACTTATTTTGCCACTCGGCTCTTTTAAGCCTTAAGGTCGCTAGAATTGTAATATCCAAGTCCTTGGGTTTGGCCAAACTCAAACTCAATCCGTTTAAAAATATACCCGACTTGAGATGGGCTTTCTTCTAATGCAATTTCAAATTTAAAGGACATAAGTTTTTTTGCCATAACAAGAATTGGAGAGTTATGCCTCATCCCATTGAATTTCATCTAGAAAATTTTGATCATAAAAATCTAGCAAATTTTCCGTATGTAAAATCTCAATCTCTGCTCATATTCCCAAATGAAGGATTTTGACTTTTTCGTGTTCCAAATCTCGACTTTTGCTCAAATGCTAAGTTTTTTTTTACCATCCAAACACACTCTAAGAAACTTGAACTCGACTTGCTAACTTACACACTTAGACCTAAACCTCCCTTAACATGCCAAACTGTTGCAATTAGATGGTATTATAAGAGTATTTTAAAGGGAAATAAATATTATATTTGAGGTGAGACGGGCCAAAAAAGTGAAATGGATTTATTTTACACAAATTGGATCCCCGACCCCAACCCTATTTAGGATATATTTTACTTTGAAAAATCCAAACCCAAACTTATTTGAATCAGATTGGGTTAAAAACCCGCCGAATTAGATTATATTTTTAATTTGAATGATTTTAAATGCACTCACACATTAGTCTTTTCACTTCACTTAAATTTTTTAACTTTAATAAGTTTAACCTCAATGGTTTTTGTAGGGTCCGTTTGATAACAATATGAAAAAGAAAATAAAAAATAATTGATTTTTGTGAGAAGTTAGAAAATAAGTTAAGACATTTGGTGAACTGTTTCGATGGATAAATTTTTTTTGGTAGTTGAAGAAGAAAAAAATTTCATAAAAAAATATGAAGAATGGATGACACATACTCATAAATGAGCATGAAATGAGGAGGGCATATTATCACATGCCCTCAACTTATTTACCAACTTCTTACAAAATCAAATGTTTTTGTTTTCCTTTTCCATGTTGTTATCAAACCGGAGCAGTAAAGTCACTCTAATATTTCAACGCCTCTTTCCGAACCCACGCTCTATGCATCCTTTATCTCTCTTATTCGCTTTAGTCTTAAGTCATTAAGTAGCGCGGCAATCGGCAAAAGGTTAGAGAACATGATTTTGTCTCAAAAATAGCGTACTTCGTTTGGCTTTGTTCATTTAAATTAAGGGTGGCATTTTTAAACCGAAAACTGACCGACTGACCATTGTTCGAACAGTAACCGATCGACTATTTTCTGGTTGGTTACCGATCTAATTCGTTGACGCTAGCGGTAGCAGTTTCATTTATGAATGTGATCGGTTATTATCGACCGACCGACCAATAACTAACCAACAACCATTTTTTACATGTATACCAACCATCACTAAATTTACACACACATTACACACTTAACACTTTTTGTCTGTCACACTAATACAAATATACAATAAGTCAAATATTTTATTTTCTGTTCGAATTCCTCCGGGTGCAATTGTTCAAAAAAAACTTTATTTTTCTTATTTCCCCATTCCCTTAAACAAACCCTCAGTCCTCACTTCATTCACAGACTCCCTTCACAGTTCACACCCCAACATCCCCACTCTTTCGTTCACAACTTCACATCCCCACTTCCTTAGTTCTTCTGTACAGCGTCTTCACTTCATTTCACACCGACGCCGTCTTCACTTCCTCAGTTCATCGTCTTCACACTTCCATCAGTCTCATCTTCCGCTGTTTCTCATTTTTTTTTCCCACCTCCTTATTAGGTAATTTAGATTAATGGTTTCCAACATGCTTGCTTCCCGTGCATTGCTTTTATTATCTTAAATTTAGTTATGCTTATTGAATTTTGTCCATATTTAATAAAAAAGTGTATTGCTCAGTTTGCCAAGATTTTGAGAATTTGTTCATATTTAGTAAAAATGTGTATTGGTCAGTTTATAAAGATTATCGACTGAACCAACCGAAAACTTCGGTTTAACCAATGATCGGTTTACTGACCATGTCGGTTCGGTTTTGGTTTTGAATATATAAAAATCAATTTGGTCGGTTTAGTAACCGAACTGCGACCACCCTTATTTTAGATTCTATGCAAGGAACTTCTAGAATATTATGCCTCTTGCAATATTTTTGTAAGAAAAGTTTTCTAAAATCACATATTCTCAAGTAGTTGTAATTGAAAACATGCCTATTGCAATATAGCTATAGAATTGATTTTAGGCAATTGAATTGTCTATAGTTATTTTCTTTCTATAGTGGTTCTATACTTGTAACCGAACACCCTCTAAACGCGATTTTTCGTAATCTTTATAATTTTTTTCACGCATCGCTAATGATTTTCTTTTTAATTTTTTTTTGTTATTGAATAATTTTTATGGAATTTGACAACGAATTAGTCGTCACAAATGTTCATATTCTACATAGGTATAAGTTTTAATAAACTCATCCCACTTAGAACATCTCCAACCATTGTGTAAAAGTTAGAATTGTAAATCCTATGTGTCAACCTACATTTTTAAAAAACTTGAAAAAAATATGCTTCAATAATATTTTTGTATTCTCTTGTGTGAAATTTGAAATAACCAATTGGATGCCAATATATGCTACATGTAATTTTATGTAATTTTTCATAATTTTTTGTTCATTTTTTTTTTATAATTTCATTATAATCGCAATGGATATTGTTTTATAGGTCTTAATTGATGAGTAAATTTCAAATATATAATTTTTATTGAAATCCACTATTGTATTAAAAAGTTATTACATTTAAAAAATTTATAAAAAAATTAAGGACAAATAAAGTTGATATTGCAATGTAAATTATGAGTGCAATTTAAACATTCATTTTATACAAAACAAACTTTTAAATTGCCGGAGATCAATTTTTTTACAAATTATATAAATTTTATACAAAACAAAAATTCATAACACGGTTGAAAATATTCTTAGACTATCTCCAATTGTATAATCAAAATAACAATTCATAATTAATTTTAACAATGTTGGCTAAAAATACTACTCTAATGACATAATCAAATTTTATCAACCTTTTAACTAATAACCAAATCCGTTCCATTTATAATCAAAGTTAACAACATTCTTCAATAACCAAATCAAGTAGCTAAAAGAGAATCTTTTTAAATTTATATAATATTCCCCTTTTTTTTGAAATAAAATTCAAATTAATTAATTTGTGACCAATTAATATAATTGACTCTGCAAATTTGGTTATTGAAAAAAATAGCCATTGGAAGGCTTACATTGTTAACTTTAATAATTTATTAAATAAATAATCAAAAGTTATTTTGACAATTCAATTTTAATTATTTCATTGGAGATATTCTTAAAGAGTTACTTCAACATTTTCTACAAGAGTGAGAAGAATATTTTTAACATGGCACACACATAACAATTTTTTCAGTAACATTTTATTTCAACATAATAAAGCTGAACTAATGTTAAAACGTTAGATAGTAATAAGGCCGAACCAATGTTAAAACATTAGATAGTATTTTAATGTGTAATTAGTGCCGACCTCGATTTAAAATTGTTAGACTACAGGAAATAGGGAATGAATTATTTTCGGGTGATATTATATACATCCCTATTTTGTAGCATGAACACCAAAATTTTGAAACAAGGATTTTTTTTTTAATTTTTTTTAAGGGCAACCAAAATATTAACTATTTGGTGTTATGGCTATAAATTAGGCATTGGTTGTCCCAATATATAATATACAAGTTGGTAGCAAGTTGCCAACTTAATGGTCAACATTCGGTGGCAGTTTACTGAGTTAGAGGTTAAAATTCGATAACCTTTTGTCAAGATTAAATGCCAGCAAAATATTTCTAAAAATTAATTTGGCAAAAGTTTGCCGAATGTCAAATTGGTGGAAGGTTACCGAATATAATGTTGAAATTAATTTTGTAATAAGAAACCGATTCAATGCTTAAATTTGGAGTGTAACCGTTTGGAGTTGGTTGCCTACCCCAATACATAAGATACATGTCGATAGCAAGTTGCTGACTTAAAGGTCAACATTCGGTAGTAATTTATCGAGTTAGAAGATAAAATTCGATAACTTTTTACCGAGATCAAATGCTAGTGAAATATTTCTAGAAATTGATTCAGTCAAAGTTTTCCGATGTCAAGTCAGGACAATGTTATTGAAAATCAAATATCGAAATTCTACAATAAAACACTATCTCGGTGTTTAAATTTAAAGTATCATCGTATGAGTGCCATCATTAATAATTATTAAATTGTAGTATTAAAACTAGTGGTTTATTGACTTAACCCTCCACGCTAATTGCGATATTTGAGAAAACCCTCCAAAATAATTTTAATTAGACATAATCCCCTGAATCCTGAAGCGGTTAACTTTCTATCAATTTTTAATTTTTTTTGACCAAAATACCCCTTCCTATCTTCTTCTTCATCATCCCTATTTTAATTTAAGAGTAAATACCATAAATAGCCATTCAACTATTGTAAAAGTTTTAAAATGGTCACTGAATTTTACTTAGTACTATCTGACCCACCCAACTATTTAAATGGTTCCACATTGCCCACTCCGTCAAAATTGACCGTTAGTCAATGCCAAAACCAGGGCTATTTTGGTCAAAACTCCAAAATATTACTATTCATCATCTCCCTCCGCCCCTTACCACCAACTCCACGCCGGAGCCCCACCGCCGGCAACGCCATTAATCACTCACTAGTCTCTTTCTCCTTCTTCAACCTCATTGTCGTATCCTTCAATTCCAGCAGTGCCTGCGGTGGGGGAATAGTGCAATCTGGAGAGATTAGCGAGTTCGTTGGCTCCGAGTTGAAGAGAAAGGGAGAAGACGAGTTGTGGATTGTTTTGGGGGTTGGTTTTGAGAGAGGATATGGAGGTGAGGCATGAGTCTGGTGCTAAGTAACGGAACATACATGTCGTATTGACTCGAAAGGTGAATCGGGGGGTTCGGTGGTGACCTCGTGGATTAAGGCTTCGATTAGTGAACCGATGATTATTGACAGGAGGAGGATGAGGGAGATGGCGATTGTGAATCGAGGGTTTTGAGTTTGGATGGGCTTGTTGGTGTGGTTTTCTTCTTCTTCTTCTTCTTCTTCTTCTTCTTCTATGGGGTTTACTTTGCTGCAGCCATGGATGATGTTGAGTCGCCGGCGATGGGGCTCCGGCGTGGAGCTGGCGGTAAGGGGTGGAGGGAGACGATGAATAGTAATATTTTAGAATTCTGACCAAAATAGCCCTGGTTTTGGTATTGACTAACGGTCAATTTTGACGGAGTGGGCAATGTAGAACCATTTAAATAGTTGGATGGGTCAGATAGTACTAAGTAAAGTTCAGTGACCATTTTAAAACTTTTACAATAATTGAATGGCTATTTATGATATTTACTCTTAATTTAAACCCTAACTTAACCCCATAACCGGCAACCATTTTCGACCACCATTAGTCCCCTCCCCTTCCCCCTGTTTTCTTCTTATTCTCCTCCTCTTCTTTCTACTAAAACCGAAAAAATATTGTTCTAAAAATTGGCGATTTTTCGATGAACTCGATTTGCTCGACTGCTTTTATCGATTTCTTGCAAATTCCTCTGGCTTTGAATTGCCAAAGCATCGCCTTTTTCCACCTCTGAAATTCGTCCGAAATCGTTAATCTCTTTCTTGTCTATAAAAATGAAAACGAATAAAACACAATGAGCAAAAGAAAACAACAAAATCAATTGTTGAAAAACAGTGGAAAATAGTTTAAGGAAGCAAAGTACTATGAGGATAGGGATAAGGTGAATGAGTACAGTCTTGGGATTTAAAGGCGATTTTTTAGGCTTCTGTGACTTCCGTTCTTCGTCTGAGATCTTACCGGCGCCGAGTGATGAAGGTGACTCCTTTCGCTTCTGGTCTTTTGCTACTCAGAGATTATTTTCTTCTTTTTTTGCGTCGGTGACTCCAACTCCATTGATGTGGAGCTTCGAAGTTGGTGAGCCCAGGGACTGTCTTTGTATTTTTAGAGAGAGAAAAAGCTAGAGAGAGAGAGAGAGAGAGTAGTGAAAGACACTACTAGGATGAACAATTAGCTAGAGGTCCTCACATGATAGCTTTTCTTTTTCTCCTTCCGTTGGTCGGTGATGTTGATGCCGGCGGTGGCTGGGAGGTGGTTGGAAATGGTTGCCGGTTGTGGGGTGAAGTTAGGGTCAGGGTTTAAATTAAAATAGGGATGAAGAAGAATAAGAAGATAAGGAGGGGTATTTTGGTCAAAAAAATTGAAAATAGATGAAAAGTTAACGATGTTAGGATTTAGGGGATTATGTCTAATTTAAAATTATTTTGGAGAGTTTTCTCAAATATAACTATTAACGTGGGGGGTTAGGTCAATTAACCTCTTAAAACTGCATTGGGCGTTTGTTTTGCCCACTGAAATCTGAAATCTAAAAACTTAAAGTTTTCAGATTTTAGTGGTTTAGAAGTTGTTTGTTTGGCAAAACTTAAATTTGAAAACTTAACTTTTATCATTTAAAATTGAAAAATTTCATCAAAAGTTTTAAGTGACAAATTTGTCACTTAAAACTAAAATCTAAAAATTAACTACTTAAAAAACCTGTTCTTGTTCTTCCCCTTCTTCCTCAAGCTGCACTATCTTCAATAGTTCCGATTTCCCCCTATTTGCAGCACCATCTTTAATTCTTCCTCTCTGTTGATAGTAAATGTCATTGATTTTGAAGTTAGGGGTTTTGAAAGGGAAATTTATAAAATTTACCCAGAAAAAATTAAAATAAAAAAAAGGAATATATCAAACAAAATTGAAAATTTAAATTACTTTAGAGAGGTGTATATGTTATTACCAGTATATAAAAGAGAGTATATAACAAGTTTGAGTCCCAATCCACTGATTTTGTCCCTTAAATCTCACTTTTTCTCATGTGAAGTTTAGCTATGGGTGAGTATTTAATTGTGGGGATCGTTCTCGCTCTCTTTACCCCTTTTTTCTGGTATAGGGGTTTGAGGGAATTTTTTTTTTTTTTTTTTGGGGGGGTTGCTTTTCTTTTATGTCTGTTTAAGAAAAGTAAAAAAAAAATTGTATATTTTTTAGAGTTTTATAGTTGTAATGAAAATTATTATTTATAATTGATATTTTTCTAGTATTTTGACTCATAAAATTATTATAGTTGATTCAATAATTTGAAGATATGATTATTAATGTTTAATTAGTTTTACTTTGATTTAGAATCATGTGATTTAAATAAATTAATAAGGGTAAAATTGTCATATTAAAAATATTTCAGTTTTCAGATGTGTTATATTCAAACAAACAACATTTTTTTAAATACAATTTTTAAAATTAAACAAATAACTTTTTTAATTTCAATTTCAATTTTAATTTTAATTTTTAATTCAGTTTTCAGTTGTTGTATGAAACGCTGCCTAATATTTTAGTTACAAATTGGAGGTAGCTATAACATTACCCATTATTGAAGCCGGCTGAAATTGGAAGGCGTTGGTTAACTGTCCATTTGGCAGTACACATCAGCAGCAGCAATACACTTCTCACAGGAAACCTCGCCTTCTCAGATCTGTCTTGAGAGGGAGCAACAAACAAAACAAAGAGAAGAACCAAGTCCCCATAGCCATGGCGATTAGGGTTTTTCTTCTCCTTCTCCTCTTCTTATCATCTTCTTACCCTACTCTCTCTCTCTTCGAGGATCAAGTCGGCCTCATGGACTGGTACACGCCTCTCTCTCTCTCTCTCTCTCTCTCTCTCTCTCTCTCTCTCTCTTCATCAATTCACTCGCACAAACTTAAACTTGCATCCATGTTTCCTTTTTCCATTAATTAATCCTAATCTCTCTTGTACTGATCATGATTTTATCTATATTGCTCTGCAATTAGCTTTATGTTTCACTTTTTTGTTCAATCAATTTGTCAATTCACATACGGACACTTAAAATCACATACATGTTTTTTTTTTTTTTTTTTCATTAGTCAATCCTAATCTCACTTCAATTGAATTGATCATGATTTCGCTGTATTTTTCATTTCTATGTTCAGTGAATACTTCAATTGATTTTTTTTTTCATAGTAAGCATCAGCCGTATATAGGAGAAGTAAAGCACTCGCTTTTTCTTTTTTGCATTAATCAATCCTAATTTACTTCGATTGATCGTGATTTTTCATCCAACTCAACACTTAGCTGCTTGTTTTGCATTTTGTTCAATCAATTGATATATATATTTTTTTCATTGTAGGCATCAGCAATATATAGGAAAAGTAAAGCACGCAGTGTTTCACACTCAAAAGGCAGGCCGAAAGCGCGTCGTGGTCTCAACTGAAGAGAATGTCATCGCGTCGCTTGATCTTCGACGAGGGGATATCTGTAAGTTTAATTCCATGTGTTCATTGAAGTGGTGCACTTGTTCTAATTATGTATCTTTTATGTATTGATACATAATAGTTATATGGAAGATTATGATTTTATTTAGAAATCAATGTTTGTTGTTTTTTTTTCTTTGTTGTGTAGTTTGGAGACATGTTTTAGGGTCCAGCGATGTTATCGATGAAATCTCTATCGCTCTTGGAAAGTGTAAGTATGCCCTTCCTGTAAATTATTTTTAGTGAATTTGAGAGCTGATTTTTCCTTTTGAATCCTGATGTGAACTATGGTATTCCTGGATTATAAACTTCACATATACTTGTTATTGCTTATAATTTATCTGGAAAACACTTTAAAAGCCTTTATTTATCTTTGGTGAGGGCTTATGTACATGCTGAAATAAAATTGAGGCTTTTCAAATACTTAGCTTATATATTTCTCCGTGAATCAATCTAAGGCAAGTCCTCAACCTCAAAATGATAGTTAGGAGCTTCAAATTTGAGTTAGAGAACATCAGCAAGGACTAGGTGGATCTATTGTTCAGGAGATAAGTTCCTGCTTTCATTTCAGAGCCTTGGCAGAGGTTACTGGCACAATCCTTCTTTGTAAACTAATCTCTAGACGATTTTTTTTTGGGGGTGGGGTGGTAAGCGGATAAGTGGAGTAGACATATTTTGAATGCAATAAAAAGCTTGATTGAGAAATGTTTTCAGTTTCAAAAAATTCTTGGTTACAAGTGAAAGGTTCCAGAAACCTCGAAAAACTTAAGATTTGGCACGGTACACTGCGTTTTCAAAAGCTTCCATATAATACAGCTTGAGTATTCACGATATACAGATTATTCATTCGCGAAGGGACAATTAGCTAATGAGTTGTTGTTAGGGGTTTAGAAAGATAAAGCAACAGAATTATATAAAAAGAAAACTGTTTATCTTTTTTCTATCTGGATTATCATTTTGTTCATCAATACCGGCCGGAAGATTTTGTTAATTCAACACTGGAAATTAATTCTTCTTGTCCTTTTACCTCAATGATGACCCATTGTCCACAATACTCCCTCAAGAGTCAAGATAAATGTGGGACAACCAGAGAATAGAACAGAAAACACCGTGATGATCCATTCAACCCAGTTTTCCTCCCTAATTGTAAATACAAGAATAATGGGGGTAATAAAAGAGAAACAAATATTGAATGTGCTGTGTGCATGGTGCTATGTAGTGGCCGGTGCTTCCTACTTAATGAACTGAATCTAGAATAACTTGATTCCTTATTAATTGGACTAATGTATGTTTTGGCTGGAAGAAAGTTTATTTATTATTTGCAACAATGTCAAGTGGCTTTGACGGAGTACCTAGAGAAGTTTGTAATTAGTGTCAACTATCAAGTTCTAGCGGTTTCAGTCTACTTAAATGTACTGTTTGTGTTTTTACCAGATGTCATTACCCTCTCAACAGAGGGGAGTATTCTAAGAGCTTGGAACCTTCCCGATGGGCAACTGGTATGGGAGTCTTTCCTTCCAGGCTCCAAGACCTCGAAGTCATTATTGTTAATTCCGGTGAGTGCACACCATTCTTTATAAAGTAAAGACTTGCTATTGCATATCTTTTGTCTGTTTTTACTGATTCTATTTATCTACACATATATGGCTGTGGATTATTCTTAATCCACGATTTTCACAATTTTTCAGGAGATTATTGTTATTTCGGTTGCATACAATATTCTGAATTTAAAAACATTGCTGTGACAATAACTGCTTTTTCTGTTTTGCCTTATTTTCACGCGAGAATCAGAACTTTCTGTCACAATATTTTGTCTCAGTTGCATAATCATTAGTTTCACTTCCTCTTGTTTTAGGTTGCCTTTTCATTTGTAGACATTCTTTTGCTATTTTGGGCACATTTCTTTTTAAGGTAGTTCAATCTTTATTGCGTTTTCACAAACCTTCTTGATGATTGCTCTGAGAAAGTTGTTACATTCATCACCTAATTAAACAATGCATTCGACATAGTTGTTAACTTTGATAATAATTTACAACCTTATTTTGTGCAGGAAAATCTGAGGGTTGACAATGACTATATAATCTTTTTTTATGGTAGTGGGTGCCTTCATGCCGTCTCAGGCATAGATGGGGAGGTTATCTGGAAGAAGGACTTAGCAAATGAAGGGTTCGGCAAACTGATAATTTATTTGTTATTTCCGTTTTTTCATCTTAACATCGGCTGCCACTTATTTATTATATCCCCATTGCCTTTCTTGCAGCATTGATGTTCAACATCTGGTTCATCCTCATGGAAGTGACATAATATATGCTGTAGGATTTGCCGGTTTATTCGAATTTCACACATATCAAATCAATGCTAAGAATGGAGAGTTACTGAAACATGACAGTGCAGCAATTCCTGGCGGCTTTTCTGAAATAGCATTAGTTACAAATAGCAAACTTGTAGCACTAGATTTTACTCGATCAACTTTGACATCAATAAGCATCAGGGATGGGAAAATTAGCTTTAAGCAGACTCATACTTCTGATCTTGTTCAGGATTCTTCTGGAGTAGCTGCTTTATTACCTGCTAAGCTTTCCGGAATATTTGCTTTGAGAGTGAATACAGTTGTGGCATTTATTAAAGTGACTCATGAACTCAAGTTGGAGGTAGAGGAACAAATTGATAATGCTGTAGCTGTTAGTCATGCTCTGTCTTTTTCAGAAGGTCAACAAGCTTTTGGGCTAGTTCAGCATGGAGGTAGTAAAATTCACCTCTCGGTAAAGCTTGGTCATCCTTGGAATAGCAATTTGCTCAAGGAAAGTGTTGAGATGGACAATGAGAGGGGCCTTGTGCATAAGGTTTTCATTAACAACTACATCAAAACAGATAGGTCTCATGGGTTTAGGGCCTTGATTGTTATGGAAGATCATTCACTGTTATTACTACAACAAGGCGATATTGTTTGGATTAGGGAGGACGGGCTTGCTTCTATTATAGATGTAGCAACATCGGAGTTACCTTTAGAAAAGGACGGGGTTTCAGTAGCAAAAGTGGAGCACAACCTTTTTGAATGGCTTAAGGTAAGAGATTCTTGATGTGCTTTCTAAGTTACTTAATACTGTATTTTAAGGTTTAAAGGCACTATACTTTGACAAACTCCATGGTTGCATGCTTATCTCACCCAGGCTATTTTTGCTGATTTTAACCAGGGTTTGAATTGATGGTTTGATGCATTAGTTACTTGCAATGTTGTCCTACCTTTTCTTTATTTTCTCTTAATAACTAAAGAATTGACCACCAAAGTTGTCCTACCTTCTCTTTATTTTCTCTTAATAGCTAAAGAATTGACCACTAGAGCCAGTAGGCTAGCCTAGTTGGTAAGGCTCCCATCCGAATTCAGGAGAGGTCTTGAGTTCGAGTCTTATCTGGGGTGGGGGGATTTACATTATTATGGTAATAAAGGGAAGAGACTTACACCTTCCCTTTTTTTTAAAAAAATAAAATAAAATAAAAGAATTTGGCTCTGATTATAACTAATTGACATTCATTAGATGGATTTTTATGAAGCTATATGTATCTATTCTTGCAGAAAGGTGAAGATTACTTAAGTATTAAGATAAACAAAATATATTTGCAATTTGGCCAAAGTGTTAGTGACTCAGGCTCTCAGCCCCCCCTCTCTCTCTCTCTCTCTCTCCTGGTGATTTTGAGCGAAGTGATGACAGTACCAGTTACTTTTCCAATTTTAGGTGCTTTTATGCTCCCTTCGTCCAAAATTAAGAGTTCTTATTCAACTTTTGCTCTTCTTAGGGAAAATACTAATTCGGTGCAATCAATGGCCTAGAATGAAACTCATTAATTATCCTGGTATTTAGTACATTGATTATGTCCCAAAAATTATAAAAAGGCTCTTGATTCGGGACTTATCAAAAAGGAAAGTTGGACACTTAATTTGGGACAGAGGGAGCATTTGGTAGCATCGTATTTAGACAAAAACTACCTCCCATGGTTATTATTCTCTAAGATCTTTTTCAGTCAAGAATAATATGCATACGCATTGGTCCTCTATTGTGATAATAGTTTTGGACTAGTTTTGTAAATGTTGAAGTTCATTATTTGGTAAATCTCTGGGATTTGGGACAGCCTCTTCCCATTTATCTAATTCAAAAACCCTTCCCCCACAAAAGGGAAAAAGAAAAAGATAAGTAACAAAAGAAAAAAGAAGAGAAAAAACTATGGATTACGTTCAATTTGTTGAGCCACTTATTGTAGGTTTTGGTCCCTTTCGTGGGAGTGTAGCAAGTTATTGATTATGAATTCTAGAAATATCGGTTCTTTATACCTGGACTTTGAACCATGAAGAAGTAATTATGGTCACGGTTGACAATTCAAATTTTGTGTCCACTAGAACCATGATATAATACTGTACATGGTAAATTACTAAATTATATTACACTTCAATGGTAAAACTAAGAGCAATGAAAACCATACCTTCTTAAACTCTGTCAGAAAAAGTAATCAATAGTTTTAGAACTTGAATAATGTAACTTTACCTCAGGGGTACAAAATGTTTTTTCTTGTTTCCCCTGTCTATTGGTTTTGGTGGATATTGGCCTACTGGGTAATCAGAAAGATATATGATCTTGAGAACTTCAGCTTTATGTGCATATCCTTATTGAATCAGAGATGGAATTTCCCAGACCGCGTGTTTGTTTCATTGTCAAAAGCTATGAGGCATGGACAAGGGCTTGAAAGCAGACAAGATTTGGCATGTTGATATCACATTCCCAAAAAAAAAGTAGGACACGGACACATTGGGATGCATTAATTAATATATATGTGTGTATATAATTATTAATCTTATTCCAATTTCTACAGGAACCAAAATATATTAACGTTAACGTAGTATACACTTAAAAGATTGTATACAATGAAAAATATTGACCTCTGGATTAGAAAAAAAGCAAGTCCTCCTAAAAATGTTTTTCCACATACAAAAAGAACATCTAAGGTTTGCATGTTGACATCCGAGTCTATAAAGAATTTCATACATTCATTATGGGACGTTGTCTGAAATAAATAATTTTATAGTTGATGCATTATACCTGGATTATGTAAAGTCAAAGATGTTAACAATCAACGTAAACTGAAAAAGGAAAGGCAAAATTGAACTGAAGGATGGAGAATTCTAACGTAATTCTTCAATGCACAATAATCAAGAGGGATTATGCTCTTTTTTGTATTAAATGTGTATTCATGATTTTGTTTTATTCTCCCTGGTACTCAATGCCTCAGTAGAGTATACATTACACCTGGATATTCAGTGTTCTAGCAATTACTAAATCCATGTTTGACATGATTCTTTGTTGTTTGAAGGGTCACATGTTGAAGCTTAAAGGAACCCTAATGCTTGCTAGTCCTGATGAAGTTGTGGCTATACAAAAAATAAGACTCCAAAGCTCCGAGAAAAGCAAAATGACCCGAGATCGTAAAGGATTCCGGAAGCTTCTCGTAGTACTTACTCAATCAGGGAAACTTTTTGCATTACACACAGGAGATGGAAGAATTGTGTGGTCCCGCTTATTGCAGTCTCTTCGTAAATCAAAAGCCTGTGAATTTCCCACTGGGCTGAAATTACATCAATGGCAGGTCCCACATCATCATGCAATGGATGAGAATCCATCTGTTCTTGTAGTTGGTAGATGTGGAATTACCAAAGATGCCCCTGGTGTACTCTCCATAGTTGATACATATACGGGGAAGGAAGTTAAGTTTATGGGCCCCATTCATTCCATTTCACAAGTTATTCCACTGCCGTTTACCGACTTAACAGAACAGCGTCTCCATCTACTTATAGATGCTAACAAGCGTGCACACTTGTACCCAAGAACTTCTGAGGCTGTTGGTATCTTTAGACGTGAGCTTGCAAATGTATATTGGTACTCAGTCGAAGCAAATAATGGCATTCTAAGGGGGCATGCTGTAAAGAACAGTTCTGTTCTTGAGGTAGCAGATGAATATTGTTTTGAGACTAGGGATTTATGGTCGATTGTATTCCCCTCAGAGTCGGGAAAGATCATTGCAACTGTGACAAGAAAATTGAATGAGGTATTTTTCTTTTTTGAAGATTTATCTTGAAGATGTGTCCTTATTCTTCTCTCATTTACGAATCTTTTACTTGGTACTTATTCGTTACTATTATTTCTTCCTCCTTTTCTCTCTTGTCGTTAAAGATAAATTTAGTGTGAGCAAGTGAGTTGTCCAAATTGTAAAAGATCCCCACCCGAACTTGGAGGTCCCAGGTTTGTGTCTCACCAGCTGCAAGTGCAGGATTGATCCCGCTCTCCCAATGTAATCATGTAGATTTACTTCAAAAAAGGGATACATTTGGTGCTCGTTGGTTTTCTTTCTGGGAAAGAACTGGTAATTGCACATTTGGAGTTTGAGCATGAATGATTTTTTTTTTGACGATGAATGATTGAACTCTTGTGAACCAGCAGTCCACCAAGCCCCTCACCTGAGGGAAAACAAGAAGAATGAAAAAAACAGTTCATATGATTCCTAGAACAAATGTGAATTAGAAGAGATACCTGTTTATTTTAAGCCAAATTTCGATTTGATTTGTCCAAAAACGGTTTCTCTCTTGCCATGCACACAATCTAGACAACAACATCTCCACATTAGATTCTTTTTACCCTACAAACTGAGCTCAAAAAATCCGAAGCGTTAATCATTATATTTCTAGTTGAACAGAATTATTGTGTTTGTTTATTATTGGAGGGTGAGACTTTTCCCAATTTTTTGAGCTTGATTGATCCTTTAAGCCAACATTAGAAAGAATAATGCCAACGAATAAACAATTGAACTATTTATATTACTCTACAAAGGAAAGAGAGAGGCAAGAGAAGAATCAATCTTGCATACTACTCAAAGAATCTGATCATCCCTTTAGCTATTTTTGATAATTAAGCACATTCTTATCTCCAAAGCCATTTCCCTAACAAAGATTCTTACATGGAACCCAACCCCCTTTCCTTGCTCTTGGATCACATTAAATGATCACCAACACTCTCACCGTACCCTTCCCAAAAAAAATCCCTCATCATTTTTTCAATGCACACCGAAATATAAAGAGAGAAAGATATGTGACACAGATTGAATTAAAGTTAACCTCCCACCCTTCGACAAGCACCCTCAAGGTCTTTTCAATAACCGTATCCTACTCGGATAGGATTATCAAGAGCAAAATACTGCTCAATATGTGACACCATATCCTCCTCCTTCAAATTAATGAACTGCAATTGTTCTAGCACTGCAGTATCTTGTTTCTTGAACTTGTGAAGTGAGAGCGGATTCAGGGGTTCTCTTGGTCTCCCATTTACCATAACCGTGGCAACCCTTAATCCACTTTCTCCATCTAGCCCCAAAGTCAACTATGTATCGACATAAATTTGGTTATGCAAAGTCTTACCTTCAATGGTAAAGTTGGTAAATGGAAATTATAGCCAAATTGTCTTGCTTTAAGCATACATGAGCTTTTACCTCAATGGAAAGTGCATTCTTCTTATAAGTGAGGGGTTGCGGGTTTGAAACCGAGGAGGTGAGTTTCACCACATAATTAGAAATGGAGTATTTCTTAGGAGCGGATGGATCTAGAGCAAAAGCAAGTTTTCTGAGAGAGCTCAAGGGTGGCAGAGATGCAGGATCTAACCCCATCTGCGGTAGTTTTCAATCCCTCTAAGGGAGTTGGGAAAGAAAGAAAGAGTAAGGGGGTTGCCTCCATTTGTGTAGCCTGGCCATGGTTCAAACTCCAACAGGGGCACCTTAAATCCTTTTGAGAGTTCGAGGGACAATTTATAGGGGAGGTCTATCTCCAGTTTTGTAGCCTGACTTATATTTCTTAATAGATTTCACTATTGTCCTTGACTACAGTTTTTAAATTTAAAAAAATAAGTACTTCCTCCATCCCTAGTTAAGAGTTCATGTTTTACTTACACATTTTTTTTAAGAGTGCCCCTAATTTTACCATTATAAATGGTTTAGAACAAAACTTGTTACTATTGTGAGTTTTGGTATGTTAATTATGTTCTAAAAAGGAAAATTGACTCTTATTTTGGGACATCCCCAAAAGTGAAAAGGATTAGCGGACTCCTAATTTGGGATGGAGGTAAGATTATGGTGTCTACGTGAGGGTTTTGTTAAGCTTTTATTGCATAAATTACCATCACTTGTTTTAGTTATTAATTACTCCTTTTTCTTCATTGTTCTTCAGGTGGTTCATACTCAAGCGAAGGTGGTATCTGACCAAGATGTGATGTATAAATACATATCAAGAAACCTCATTTTTGTGGCTACTATTGCTCCTAAATCCATTGGTGAGATAGGCTCGGTCACCCCCGATGAATCAGGGCTAGTTGTTTACCTCATTGACACTGTTACTGGTCGTGTACTGCACCGCATGACTCATCATGGTTCACAGGGTCCTGTCCATGCAGTACGTATCCCTTTTTTCCATCCAAATTCTTGATTCTTCATTAATAAGCTAAATATCCATAGTTAATTCTTTATGTCTTCTTCTCCCTTGAAGGTCTTCAGTGAGAACTGGGTTATCTACCACTACTTCAATCTTAGAGCACACAGATATGAGATGTCTGTCATTGAGATCTATGACCAGTCTAGGGCGGTACTAATTTTGGCCTTGAATCTCCTTCATTCTTTTGCCTATATATCTATATACAGTCTTGCTCTAAGGAGTACGGTTTATTTGGAGGGGTGATTGCACTGCTGTAAAGAGTACGGTTTGTTGGGAGGGTAAATGCATAAATGTTTGACAAATATTGGTATTGGTGGTGGAGATGATCATGTGACAAGTAGATTGTCTCCACAAAATTTCATCAAAAAGTTCAATCTAGAAATGGGTGTAATGAAAAAGTGATATGTATTTGTGCATTTTTAGCAGGTAAATTCTTTTGATTGTCTTGCCCACTTACAGATTGAATTTTTTAGTGAATCTCTAGCAAATTTTGGCAAAATATTCATTTGTTGACCCTTCCAGATGGACTATCCTTCCTATTCTTAAAGAATGGGCGTCTTCTTTAGAGAAGACGCAGTATATTATATATACATATTCTGGTATTCTGATTTTCTGTTATTTTAAATGGATTAATCTGCAGGATAACAAAGACCTTATGAAGCTTATTGTTGGAAATCATGATCTTTCTTCTCCCATTTCTTCTTATTCCCGTCCAGAGGTCATAACAAAAGCGCAATCCTACTTTTTCGCCCATTCTTTGAAAACAATAGCTGTGACATCTACAGCCAAGGGCATAACATCCAAGCAGCTTCTTGTTGGCACAATTGGTGATCAGGTTATCTTTAATTATCATATGAATCCTAGAGCCTGAGTGCTTACTGGGGTTTGATTTTGTTTTTTTGTGTGTTTGTCTGATGCTTTTTCTTGTGTTTAGTACCCCTCCATCTCAAATTAAGAGTCCAACTTTGACTTTTGTACTTTTTGATACTACACTACTTTCAACTTAATGTCTTATGCAATGGTTAAGAATATTACTCCCTAAATCCAAATTAAGAGTCCACTTTCCTTTTTCAGAACATAATCAACGTATCAAAACTCGTGACAGGAAACAAGTTTTGTTCTAAAACTGTTGATTGGGATGAAATTAGTGCATTCTTAAAAAAAAAAAATGTGATTGTCAAACATGGACTCATAATTAGGGATGAAGGGAGTTTTTAATTTGCGTTGTGAGATTGGTTCATTGATTACGTCCCGAAAAGGAAATGGGACTATCAATTTAAGACATCCTGAAAAGGAAAGTGGGGATATCTTTTTTAGACGAAGGAGTACTCCCTCCAATTCAAATCAAGATTCCCAATTTCGTTGTCGGACGGGGTATTATCTTTTGAGTCATTTATGACGGACTTCTTGTTTGACGTGTCAAATTATCTAATTAGTTGTTTACATTCTCTTGCTAAGTAGCTCTGTGTGCGTGTTGACGTTTTGTAGGTTTTGGCACTTGATAAGCGTTTTCTAGATCCTCGCCGATCATTGAACCCCTCACAGGCAGAGAAAGAGGAAGGAATTTTACCTCTTACTGACTCGTTACCAATTGTTCCGCAGGTAGATGTTCAACCTTTAATTCTTCATCTTTTTGAAGTACTATCAATCAATTTTGATTCATTTCTCCAAACGTATGTACTAAAAGGAAATTAATAATCTTCAATTGTGAAAATAAATTCGACAAATGCTTTGAGGGCTTCAAAATACTACTTTTAGTGTTGGATGTTTCTTTAATACAAGTAAATATGAGTAGAATACATCCCACTATTTATTTAAAAAAAAAGGGTAGATCTCCTTTTCGAAAACCCACCATCTAGATGAAAATATCCCATTCCTTTAAGCTTCTGTGGCATGTGGTGGCAATTGACGATGATAATTATACATTGTAATGCCAATATTTCTGATAGTAATATGTGTGTGTTCATTTTTATACATGAAAACATTCTAATTGCCAATGAAACTTCCTCATACTTTTGAATTGCCTATTTTACCCTTGCAGCATTTTTTTTCCACAAAAATTATGCTTCCAACAAAATTTGAACTTGGGTTGCCAGGTTTAAATTACGCTTAATCACTTTTGTTTAACATTTTTCTTCAAATTATATATGAAAGGATTAAGGGAAACGTAAATAATGATACGATACATAATATTGGGTGGTGATGTTTTTGAACTTGGGGCGTCTGCTTGCAATTCTTTTCCAAGAAAAATTCCCAGGATTCCATATTTTTCTTATTTGTGGTGTTTTGCTTAGATTACTTTTTAAAGGAATCATTTTCGATGGTACATCGCTTTAGCCTAAGTTTCCCTTCTTGGAATCCCAAAAGATGCGTCTTAAATTAAAAAGGGATATTTATGGAAAAGTCTTGCGTGGTTTATCTAATTCCATTAAAAAGGGTGCTTTTAGGCTGATTCCTTTGTATTTTCCATCTATACAGCTCTAAATCTATACTCAATAGATGCATTCCATACTAATATTAAAGCCATAATGTTTTTGCAGTCCTATGTGACACATGCCCTAAAGGTGGAGAAACTTCGAGGCATAGAAACAATACCCTCAAAGCTCGAGTCAACCACTCTCGTTTTTTCCTACGGTTTAGATCTCTTCTTTACCCGGCTAGCACCTTCGAGAACCTATGATTCGCTTACGGAGGATTTCAACTATGCTCTACTTCTCATTACAATTGTTGCACTCGTCATTGCAATTTTTGTAACGTGGGTCCTATCCGAGCAAAAGGATCTTCAAGAGAAATGGAGGTAAGTCCACCTAATTTTCCCTCCAGGAGGTAACTTTTTTAATTATTTGTGTTCATTAGATTTTGACGGTCCGCTTTCAACGTGTAATTTAGATAATTCTGTAGCACGCGCTCTTGTGGTCCGCTTCATTTTACTACGGAGTATTAAATTTTTGCTCTGATTTTGTAAATTAAGTAGCACAAGAGGAAACTTGACAAATATTTTTGATATAGTAACTCACAGGCTGCAGTTAGAAAAAAGCTCTTTTGTTAGTTTTCTCCGGTAACGTTAAGTTACATTGATGTTATTGATTACCTTTTCCATATCATTCTTGTTTGTCAAATAGGAGAGGATTGATTGATCTAAGTGTTTATCTATATTTTCTCCCTTGTTAGTGATGCTTGTTTGCATTAACATTTAACAGTCAAACAGGTCAACTAACAGATTTCAATAAAATAGGGGGGCCAAACTTGTAATAGATAAAACTCTGTGGACTAAATTTAGTATCAGTGTAATTAATGGGGGCCAAAAAACTATTTTCTAACATGAATAGCGGTTGAGTATATATGTACACAATTCTTCTTTATTTCTTTGACGAATTTTTTTTCTTCGCACCCCCAAAAAAATTTATCTATAGAAAAAGCTAAAAGTAAGATTTAATCTCAAAATATGTTTCAACTTATTTTTCAACTTCTCACACAAATGAATTATTTTGTCTATTATTTTTTATATTGCTATCAAATGGAGCTTGATTATACTTTATTCTAATAGAGTATTTACCATTGAGTATTCTTGGGTTCATGGAGTTTACCCCACTGCCTTTAGCAGGCTGGGTAACCCACTGTATCGACTAAGAGCTCAAAGCTCTCCCAGGATTTATAAGGTGCCACCCCTATTTATACTTTTTGTGAGAAGTAAAAATAAATATTTAAGGTTCCGTTTGATTACAAGGTGGAAAAGGAAAATAAATTGAGTTAGTTTTGGTGAAAGGATGGAAAATAAGTTGAGTGATAGAGGTGACATCTTCTTGATTTTTAAGTTTTTTCATGAAGAAATTTTCTTTGCTTGGTGGTGAGTAAAAATTTTTCACCAAAAATATTGAAGGATGAAGGATATATACTCATAAAGTGAGTAACATTTTTCATCTTATTTTCAATCTTTTTATACAAACTAACTAAATATATTTTGCTTTTTCATCTTTGCAATCAACCAGAGCCTAACTGGAGATATTGCCAATCTTATTCAAGCCCATCAACTTTTCTCCCTCCTTGGTTGTTGCTCTGTGGATACTAATGACACAATCTGAAATAGGAAAGCTAACCGTCACTGGAAACAAGCGATTTTTAACTTTCTCTGCTTTCCATTCTCGCTCCTTCGGCAACGTGTTATAACTCAACCTTTTTCGACTAGGGGTGGTTTCAGAAATCCGAAAATCGAACGAATGAATTGAACTAATTTGTTGTAATTCGAAATTTTTCAAACCGAAAAGAAAACCAAAACTGATTGATTTGGGTCGGTTTGGGTTTGGGGTTCGGGTTATCCGAAGTGGACCAAATTCCCCGAACCTCTTAAAAAAAGAAATTTCGCTAACTAAAGGCTTTTGCCATTTCACTATTTATTCTGAAGTTACTTCTTAATTCAAGTATGACAATTTTCTTCTTATTTGCCTTTCTCAATCTCTTATTGCACTTTTAAAGAAATAATAAGTTTTTCTTCTTTTCAAATTAAGATTTAGTTTATTTTTTGTATTTTGTTTAGTTATAGCTTGATACTCATTATTTCATTAATATTTAATTACCATTAAATTTATTTAGTACGATAAGATTTAATTTATTGAAATCATAATTTATGACATTAAAAAAAAACAATGAATTTTAATTTAAAACAATGCGAATTTAATAACACCAAAAGATATATGCATGGAAAACAATTATATGTGGTAAATTATAAAGTCTTCCCCAACAAAGAAGAGCATCATGAAATTGAAAAATTTATTCAATGTTGGGAATATTCATGATTATGCTATGAAATAGTAATAGATGTTGTAAAATAATGATTTCTGTCTTAAGTATTGAAGTAAATAAATACAACTATAATAATATTAAGTCCATGTTTTTTTGTTAGTGCTGCTTTTTTATTTTTAGTGCAATTTTTAACTAAAATTTTAGGAATATAAATTTTTTTTCGAATTAGACTGAACCGGACTGAAACCGAATAATTTGGAGAGGGTTTGAGTTCTATAAGTATGGAAATCGAAAACAAATTATAAAATTTGGGAAAGGTTTGGGGTACTCTAATCTCTATCCCAAGCAAAACCGAAAACACCCCTAATTTCGACACGCTAATTTAATTACTTTGGTTACTAGTTAGGGCTGGACCTAATAATTTAGAGCCTGAAGCGAAATTTATCAATGAGATTCTCCATTTTCAAATTTTTAGGTATTTTTTTTTCTAAGCATCCAAATTCAAATAAAATAAAATAAAACAAATCTACATAAATGATTACTATTTATTTTTTGATCAATGATAACATATAAGATTTTTTGATTAATGAATTTCCTCAACTTCAAACTTTAAAAAATTATGGAATCCTTCAAAATTTAAGACATGAGGCAAGAGTTTGTTGTGGCTCACCTTAAGGGCTCGTTTGGTTCGAGTTTTAGGAATGGAATTGGTATTCTCGATGCCAGGAAACCTTTATTCCTGGCATCCTTTATTGGATTCCATTAATGCTCGTTTGGTTGGAGTTTTAGGAATGAACTCGGCAAATTATTTTTTAAAATTTTCTGGATTTTTTTTTTCATTTACTGGGAAAAACATTTTTTTTTCATTTTCTGGGGAAAAATAATGTTTTTCATTTTTAGGGAAAAAATATTTTTTTTCATTTTCTGGGAAAAAATAATATTTTAAATTTTCTGGGAAATTTGTTTTTTTTTTCATTTTCTGGAATAAAATAATTTTTTTCACTTTCTGGGGAAAAAATAATATTTTTAATTTTCTGGGAATTTTTTTTTTCATTTTCTGGGAAAAAATAATTTTTTTCATTTTTTGGGAAAAAAATATTTTTGAAAATTTTCTGGAATTTTTTTTCATTTTCTGGAAAAAAATAATTTTTTTCATTTTCTGAAAAAAAAAACAATTTTTGGACAAAAAAAAAGGATTCCTCAAATTGGGAATCCAAGATTCCTCCCAATTTATAAGGGAATAAATTTTGGCAAAATGGGGGAATTTAGAATTCCTAGGAATCCTAAATTCCTAGCTAAAACTCCAACCAAACAAAATAATCCTCATGGAATGGAATTTAGGATTCCAGGAATCCTCAAAAACTCCAACCAAACGAGTCATAAGTCCGAATCTCATACTAGTTAAGAAACTGATGCGTTAGAACCCAATCGGAATCCATCTCATCAGCTGATTTGCTATCTCTAGTGACGCACTACATTTTAGGATTAAACGAGCTGGGTCGAGCCGCATTGTGGTTTGTTCAATCTTGTTAACATTTCAAACTAATTGATCTGTTAGAGCTTTGTTTCTTTAACTCAGGCAAGTTCAAATGAGTTTTTACCCTAATGTTCAACGCTAACTCGGAATTTAACAAAAGGAGCTAATTAACATGTGCCACCTCTTAACGATGCATTATTTTGTACGTCTCCTGCAGTCCAGTCTTTGTCGACTGAATTATGCTAGTACACTGATGGAGTGATGGAGATGGTGCTTCAATAATTGGTTCTATTTTTACGTCTTCAAAAAGCTCCATAATAATTAATGAAATGGCACACACCATTTGCTCTCTAACACATCATCTCTTTATAACATTCCGTAAGTACATATTCCCTATTACTAATACTCCATCTATTTTTAAGTTTAATTAATATTAATATAAAAGCACTCATCTCTCTCTCTCTCAATTCAAAGAAATAAATTGAATCACTTTATCCATGTCACATATCTCATCTTTAATCTTTTTTTTTTCTAACTTCTTTTTTCATAAATGAATTGATTATTCACGGCTCAATTAGATGTAATGATACTATTGGATCTTATGTCTATAACTACTTATGGCATGGTTTCATTCATTCCCTTGTGAGAGATAAATTATTCAAGAGGATGATTATGAAGGTTTATTCGCATCTGTCATGGATGAAGATTTACTTGGTTCCTAGGAACCGAGTGGTATTCATCATACTTGGCCCAAAGGAACTGAGTAAATCATACGTCACTCGGTCCTAAGGAACTTAGTAGAATTAGAAACATGACCCAAAGCTTAACCCTGTTTCTTCGTGGTGAGTGTGATGAACAACACTCGGTTTCTATTAACTGAGTAAACATTTTTTTTGTATTTGTTTGCATCAAATGATTTATGAATGAAATGAAACAAAAAGAAATAATAAAAATAGAAGTATCCTATTTCTTTTGGAGATGGATGATGATTTGGGTGATGGTGGTAGCAGTAGTGGTAGCAGCATCGGCAGCGGCGGCAGGAGTGTTGGTGGTGGAGAGGAATGATGATGATGATGAAGAAGAAGAAAAGAGTTTTTAGTTAATGGAATTAATAATTAATTTGGGTTTAAATGTTTTAGAGTAATTAATCATTATTAATTTGAGTTTAATATTTTAATCATTAATTAAAAATAAAAAGAAGTGGAACGTGTCAATAAAATAATTAACCTACTTTTTAAAATAAAATATTAGAGAGTTCAATAAATTGTTTCAATAGCAGTTCCATTAATAAATACAGGTAAGTATATATATATATATATATATATATATGACGTGACCTCACTTCTGAAAGTACAAAGGTGGTTTTACTCAAAATCTGGTATTTGTGGATTTCATTATTAATAATAATGATATCCTTTACTTTCATTATTGCTCTGGAATTAACCTAGTTTCATCCATGTAAACACTTAAATTATATTATCTCTGTTAAAATGGAGAGGTCTAATTTTTTATTTTTTTTAAACGTCTCAAATTTAGAATTTTTTTAAGACATAACAAAACTTACAATATTAAATAAATTGTCTGTTTGACCATTAAAAATTGGGTGTAATCTATGTGTAACTGTCTTTTTCTCAAATTAGTAGTAATAAATAAATTGTATATATCTTTGATCCCTAGAAATAGGGTATAATCTACGTGCAAATGTCTTTTATACTTAATTTCTCTAACCAATTTTTTAATTTCTTATTTTACGTATACATTTATTTTTTAAATTGAAAAATAAAATAAAATTTGCAGAACATAACCTACATGCTCTTGATTAGAAAGAAACATACTTAACCATTAGACTAGTTCTTCATTCATCGAAAGATTTTTGTTCTAACTTTAATATCTATGTGCATAGAAAGAGAACGCGTCCAAATATCAAGTGTATTTAATTGTCTATATGAATAAGATATTATACGTTTTTTTTTAAATAAAGACATTTTTGTTTACTTAAAATACTTTTCTTTGTTTCCCTTTTTGTATACTCAAATTATTACCCGCGACTGCCACCGTCAACTGTCGAACTTCTATTGTGATTAGGTGGTGGCGATTTTGTCGGAGCTTCGACAGTAAGCTATGGCGGTGTGTGAGATTGTTGGCTGGACACAACAATTAACACAGACAATAAGAAAACAAAAACATTTAACTATTATATTTTACCATTATAAAGAAAAAAAATAAAGAGAGAGTACATATGTCGCACAATTATTATAATATCGGTCCAAAAATAAGGATATACTTAATCTTATTTTATTTTTGATCTTATATCGGTCCTAAATTTAAATTAGGAGTAATTTTATTTTTTTGGTTTTTTATAAATGATTTGAGTGGGTGAGAGAGTAATAATTTTGTACAAAATATTATCCATAATAACGACGACAAATGAAGAAAGCAGAACCTGCAAAACTTAAAAAGACACGTGTGTCTTACAGTACTGCTGCTGCTGTTGTACTGTACGTTTCCCACCATGCACCATCCCTTTCCACTTTCAACCCTTCTTTCTCTCTCTCTCTCTCTCTAAAAAGTTTCTGAATATACAACTCATACTTCACCTTCCCTCTGCCAATATTTGTCTCTCGAGGTTTTTTTTTTTTTGTTAACTATGCTCGTTTCATAACTTAATTAGTAAAATAGAAGAGTTTTGAACTTATTTATAAAAATTGGGTTGTTTTAAAAGTGCTATTGAAATTGGTGTTTTTCGCGTAAAAATAGCTAGTGCATGTGGCGTTTTTAAGACGGAGAAAATTTGGACAAGTAAAAAACGCTTAAATGAGTAGCGTTTTTTGTCCTAAAATCGCCATATAATATAACCCTTTTTTTTGCTAAAATTGCCGTACATTATGGCGTTTTTAAAGCTTAAATATATTTTTCAATTTCTCAAACGAGATAAGTGTTGATTGAGTGTCGGCTTCACATGATTTAGATAATTCAAAATTGTTGTTTTGGGATAAATCACAATATTTTAAAATTTATCCGCTCAAAAGGTTGGGATTTTAAGAATCCCAATACTCAAAATAATGCGGTATTTCGTATTTTCATTTTTTATATGCTCGTCCTGTTTATCAACTATTTCTCCTACAAAAAGGTGAATTTGTTTTATTTAAATTTATACCTTTAATTAGAACACTATAATATAAATATTTGATTATTAATTTGAGATAAAACAATTTAATCTTCACAGCAGCATAAGTATATAGATAGGATTAGATAAACAAATAGGATAACTAGAATGATAGGATTAGATAAACAAATAGGATACCTACAATGAGACTAGAAAAAATATTTTCTTCATTAGACATATACATTTAAGTTCAAATTAAAATTCATAATCAAATATACCAGAAAAAAAAATATAAACACATCATGCATATAAAATGACAATATTAATAATCAAATTAATAATCAAATATTTATATTATAGTGTTCTAATTAAAGGTTTAAATTTAAATAAAATAAATTCACCTTTTTGTAGGAGAAATAGTTGATAAACAGGACGAGCATATAAAAAATGAAAATACGAAATACCGCATTATTTTGAGTATTGGGATTCTTAAAATCCCAACCTTTTGAGCGGATAAATTTTAAAATATTGTGATTTATCCCAAAACAACAATTTTGAATTATCTAAATCACGTGAAGCCGACACTCAATCAACACTTATCTCGTTTGAGAAATTGGAAAATATATTTAAGCTTTAAAAACGCCATAATGTACGGCAATTTTAGCAGAAAAAACGCCATATTGTATGGCAATTTTAGGATAAAAAACACCGCTCATTTAAGCGTTTTTGACTTGTTCAAATTTTCTCCATCTTAAAAATGCCACCTTCACTAGCGTTTTTTACGCAAAAAACGCCAATTGCAATAGCGATTTTGAAACAACTCCATTTTCACAAATAAGTTCAAAACTCCCCTATTTTACTAATTAAGTTCAGAAACAAGCATAGTTAATAAAAAAACTCCTCTCCCATCAATTTTGTGTCATTCTTCTAAAATAAAACAAGAAAGAGAGAGAGAGATAGCAAATTGTTATATTTACCTGCTGTTTTAATATTTTCCGAATAATTACATCAGGTAGGTTAATAAATTATACACTCAGATAAACAATTTTCTTTAAAAAAATATTCAAAAGTATTTTCAAAAAAGTCTTCAAAAAACTGAATTACAATTTTGTAGAGCCACATTACCTTCTTTTTTGTTCCAAGAGACTTTTTCAGAACTACCACATTATCAATTGAGAGTAACTTTTGGCTCTTCAATTTTGAAGAGTGAAATTGGCTCTTCAAAAATGATATTTTATATGTGTATTTAAGTATTTACATTTTCTCTCTTCCAACTTTCAAAATTAACATAATAATAACATACAAAAGTTTGAAGAGTTTTGAAGTGCCAATTCTACGCGTAACAAAAGGCACTCTTCAAATTAACACAACAATCCAGAGAATATAATTTTAGTGCATTCATAATGGTTGAACCGGTACGTAATATGTGCTTTTTCCGGACATAACAAGTGAAGTCTGGTTTTGGTGATCGTCCAAAACAAGGGAAAAAATTTTGATGGGGGCAAAATTGGATGGGGTCATGGGGTTCCAATGATAAAACGACACGTGTCCATTTTTATCTATCTGAATCAAATGAAAAATTGAAAAAGAAATTAATTTTAGATAAAAGTAGACACGTGTTGTTTTATTATTGAAGACCTCATGACCCCATCTAATTGTGTCCCCATCAAAAATGAACTCCCAAAACAAGTGCGTATACATATTCTTGAAAGGGGACTTTATAATTAGAAGCTACTGGCCATCACAGTATTTTTGGATGTGTTTGACGTGTCGAATTGGAGAGCTGGATAGAGTTATTTAATCCCATCCGGACCGGATAAAACAATCCCACCTCTTAAGTGGGATTTGTTAATCCCTCTTTCGGTGGGATAAGAAGGTTACGTTGGATAAATAATCCGTTCGGATATCCAATTCCACCAAACATCAAACATAGGATATAATAAAGTTTATTTTATCCCGGCCTTTTATCCTGCGCGTCAAACGCAGCCTTACAATTGTCGGGATTTGACCTGAAATTCTTAGTTAAATTCAAAAGTGGTGTGTTACTACTAGAACACTCGTAATGATTTTTACAAATTTTTTTAAGCAGTGCTAAACTTAAACCTATTTTTATACAAATAATTACATTGTGGTTTCAATTAAATAAAAGAAAATATAAACACATTAAATATGTGATTCTACCACTTCGTTTGAGCTAGTAATGCTTATTTTGAAAACTAAATCAAAACTAGCATTTTTGTATCTTATAAATCTATGTAATTGGTGTTAAATATTCAATGTAATGATTATAATATCACATATTATCATATATCTGATAACATTATAGAAAATTAATAATTCATGTGATTGAGAAGAAATAAATATATACTTTCCTACAAATTCAATAATATTTAAAAATATGTAACATTATAATTGTTATATTCAATATTTTAATGCATCACTCCCTATTAAAATTTTGCAAATACGTCTCCTCCTAGAGTATTGCATCCCAAGCCTAAATTCCCAACACTCTCTCTCTCTCTCATCTCTCTCTCTTCCGCCATGAAAACTCACCACCCAAAACTTAAACCACCACCACGCCCACTATTCTCCTGTGCTTTCTTCCGCCACTGCACTCAAACTGTCCTCAGCCCCACCACCACCACCACTCCCCACCCCTCCCCCTCACCCCACCACCACCACCACCTCCACCTCCGCCACCACCACCACAACCTTCCGACCCACCACCCTCCTCCTCCTCTTCCTCCTCCAACACCTCCCAACAAAGCTTCACCCAATGGAAATTCCCCCTCCCCAACTCCCCCATCTCCCCCCACCTCTTCCCCCCGGCCCGACCCGACCCGCCACCCAGACCCTCCAGGAGACCCGACCCTGTTGCGGATGCGGACCTTCCGGAGATTTTCCACGTGGCGGAGCTCCAGCTCGGATCCGGGTCCGGTTCAGACCGGGTCAAGGCTCTTTACATGCTGGAGCAGTCACTGGTTCCAAACCCACCGGAGGTGGCTTGTCCGGCGGCGGTGATGAGAGGGGTGGTTGGGTATTTGAAAGAAAGAGTAGGGGCAAAACCGGCAACTAAGGTTCTTTTGGCTCTTTGCTTGGCTGAGGGTAAATTTTTGTTATTTGCTTACTCATTTAAGAACTTAATTAATTTGATTTTATAAATATTAGGTTCATGTTAAACATAATTTGAGTAAGTTTGTGCATACACTTTACTCATTTTCCCATATATTAACCTCTCTTTATCAAATTAATTGTGTCATTATGTGTTTGGAAGGTGGAAATAGTGGTTCATTTTTTAACCCATAATATATGGGAAATGATATTAGTACTCCACATTTATACTAAGGCACTTCAAGATTATTTTAGTGACATAAAAAGTGTCTCAAAAAATCACTAAAAATGATTTAATTTGGAGTGTCTTAGGACAATATATAGTGGAGTGCTAATATTATTTCCCTAATATATATATATATATATATTACCGATCTATCTTTAATCTCAATTACACAATTCTTTATCTCCTTATACATTTTTAAGATTTAAAAACTATTATCCATTATTATAAACTAGGTCGTAATTCATGCCAAAAGCAATATATACTAACTATTCATAAAGTATATTAAATCTCATACACAAGTTTTTTGTCTCCTTATACATTTTTGAAATAAAAAAAACCATGGCCCTTTATTTCAAAATTAATTTTTGTCTCCTTAAGCAATAATTTCATAATACAACTCTTTTTTTAAATACAAATAAGATTATACAACCAGCACAACAAACAGTGGATATGACAAAAAGTTTGACAATTATATTCACGTGGATCAAATTCAAGAATTTGTTTTTGTTAGAAAAAAAGAGGACGTGTCCGTTTTTGCATTTTCTTTACAACACACATATATATATACATATATATATATATATATAATGTTTCATATTTTTTAAATAAAAAATACATTAATTACATATACATTGTATATTAAGCGGGCGTAAGGAGTGAAATTACAAAAGTATCCTTATTACACCGAAAAGTTTAAGAAAATAATACATAAATCGAGATTTGAACTCATGTCCTTAAGTTTGAGGGGGTATATGTACTTAATTACCACTTGATCAAAAATCATTTAATGTTTTTAATACAAGTAGTTAATAACTATCGTATTGAACATGCATAGAGTATGTCACAAGATTAGTTTTGTATAAAAAGGTAAACTGAAATTATTATGTTAAAAATACTAAAGTCATGATAATTTATGCACGGTGAATTTTTCTTTAGTTTTTAGGGTGATACATTTATTCGCAGTTCAAATAACTAGCTAGCATATAGTCCGTCACTAATTAAACAACTCTAATCACAATTCAAATTTGAAACGAGCCTTACATAATTTCTGTTCAAGATCTGACACCATTCAGATGAATTAATGGATCAATTTTTATTCCTTTTACTATTTAATTGGTGCTACTGCAGTTTTTATAGAAAATTTGTACAAAATATTTGACTAAGTTTAGCGCTACTCTTTACCAATTGATAAAATTAATTTTGTACTTACAGGCAACCGACACCTGGCGGTGGAGGTAGGCGCGGTGGGGCAGGTGGTGGAGGCACTGGCGGACTTAGAAGGAGCAGCAGCGGAGAGGGCACTAGCAGCATTGGATCTCATGTGCACGGTGGCAGAGGGGGCAGCGGAGCTGAGGTCACACGCGTTAGCGGTGCCAATGATAGTGGAGGTGATGGGTAGAATGGGGGGAAGGGGGAGGGAGTATGCTATAAGTGTAATGGGGGTGATTTTTGGCGGCGATGCCAGTGATGGTCCGCCAGCGGCAGTGGCTGCTCCGCCAGAGGAGGTGGCCCGTGCGGTGATGTTGGGGTTGCAAGGGGATTGTACTGCTAGAGGGAGGAGAAAAGGGGCCCAGCTTTTGAAGACACTTCAGGAGAATGGACGGTTGGATTTGAGCCAAGAAGGTGGTCAGTGTGATTGTTAATTTTAGGGTTGCCTAGCTAGTCAACTTGGTCAAATAGGATACATCCCATGTACCTCTCTTTCGAATGCTAGTTCAAGTTAAGATATATATTTATTGCATCCGCATATATACCATTATACCAAATACTTTCTTATTGTGATATTTGAGTTGTTACAATATAGCCGTGTAAAAATTGAAATTGGAGCCTCCAAATATTGTCATTTTGTATAAAGTTGAGTTATATCGTAAATTAGAGTACGAAGAGTTTTCAATATATATGTATATGCATAGTTTATATTGTATTGGCTATGTAATTGATCTTAAATAAAAGATCGATCTGTGATTGCTTTAAAATTTTCCTAATATATATATACACACACAGGCATACAATACTTTTTACAACAAAAATCATTGATGTGTTAAGGATATTTTCGCAGTGAAATGTTCATTTTTGGTGACCAAATTTGTTGCACATCATGCTGCATATAGTCGGGAATTATTTTTAGAAAGGATTGTCTAAACTCTAGTGAATATATTTATATTGGCGAAACTAAGGACGACGAATATGCAACTCTGGTTAATACTTTTTTTGTACCATCTTTCTTTAAAGTGATAGTCTACATTTGACTCTGGTATTTTTTAACAAAATACTAATTTTAACTTAATCAATAGTCAATAATAATTACATTAATTATGTTTTAGAAAGAAAATAAAACAATTAATTTAAAATAATTTTACTGTAAAGCAAAACAAATATATTTACCCTATTAAAATCTTGAATCCGCCATTGACATGCAATACCCAAGTTAGAAGATAAGATGGATGGCTCAAATTTTATGACATAGAAACCCCACCCACACGTGAAACTGATAATTTCACTTCCCACAACTCCAGAGCCTTTAATAGAAAAAGGCCCAGAGCCCAGACCCTCCCATGATGAGGGGCTTAAATTAAAGCAGAAAGGACTTTTAAGGCACCACCAATAATATATACATTAATTGAAGAGATTGAGTGAGAGCCTAGAATTCAAACTAAAAAAATAAACAATAAACAATAAATATTATAATATATATTTTTTTATTATTTGGATCGTTGCATGTGCACTAAATAAGTTATATTATTTGGAGATGGCTATTTTAAGATTTTAATGTTGAAATTGTTGTTAGATATTTTATTTTTAGAACATCAAAAGCATGTTAATACATATACTCATACCCTAAAATTTGAATAATATTCGCCACTATAATGTAACCAATAATGTAATGAATAGAAGGAAAATTTATGTAATTTTTTGTGATAGAATTTATGTAAATTTTACCTTTTCAAGTTGAGAAGCTATAAATTTCCTAAATCTTAGTTCTTTTTAGCGTGCATTTGTATAATGTTGTCCATAAACGTACTGAATTAATTTAGAACAAAATCAAGATACTAAGGCTCAATTTGATCACAACATTAGAAAATGATTATCCGATTTCGATAAGACTTGATCTGAATCGTAGTTGAGATTCGAGTTGGTAAAATGACACTTGACAAAGACCAAAGAGCTTCTCTGAACTACTTAACTTGAGTGCTAATTAGCTAATTAATGGATTTAACTGCAGGAGTTTCCTTCAAGAATAGCGTGCAAGGCACTAAAAGAAGGGAGAGTCTCGATCACGTACGTGGTTGGGGTGCATTGGGCTATCGATCTGCAGATACGTACTGTACAGATAACGATATCCCCGGGACTTAACTATAGAAGCGATAGTTTGATCTACTGGTTTATTGTGCAAGGATATCGTTATGATCCTAAGTCTCACATGGAAAACTATATGATTTGACAGTGACATATGAGCAATTGGACATCCTTCTCTCCGAGCTGGTTTTCCGAGGGCAAGCAGCGGTGAATGCAGGATTTTGTGAAGCGCCTCATAGAATTTTAGTTGATGCAGTTTGTTATATTGAATGTTTACGAGTTAGATATGCGCCGAGTCACCATTAATGCCAAGGAACTTGAATCTGACTCTGGTTTTTATTTTGAGCTACTCTAGGTCATTGCGGACCAAATTTTCAGGAGAAATGTGAGTTTGGGACCTTATTATAGTACACTATTGAAGATTTTTTTCTGCTGTTATTTGGGTGGTGTGTTTTCTCTTTTGTTCCCGGCGATGCGAATAGGATATGATGGTCCACGTGAAACTGCCTGTCGCTTGAAAAGGCCTTTCGACTATGTGTCGGACAGTTAGAACTCCTTATTTCTAAATTGATTATCAAACCTCATATATATATATATATATATATATGTATATAGTTGTATTTGTTGACAATAAAGCTAACAACTCTTTTCGAAATAAATTAGATCTCCTCATAAAGTTATTTGACAATAATTTCTGTTAGAGTACGTTACATGGATATCACCAATCAGACCTGGGGTGTGTACCGTACCATATATATATATATATAGAGAGAGAGAGAGAGAGAGAGTTAAACAAAGGAGTATAGAGATAGAGTATGCATGTTTCGTTAATTTATTCTGACTTTTCTCATTATATTTTAAAAATTGAGCAGGTTAACAGAATGTTTTGGTAGGCGTAAGTAAAATTTAGCTATTTATCTTTTTAAGCAGATTTTTTTTTTTCTAATTTTGTTTTGTTAAAGTCAGAAAATTCTTCTTATTGACCCATCTGATCTGGGCTATTTGCATGAGATATATACAAGTGTATGATAAATTCCAAAATTCTAAAGATTATTTGAAATTCAGAGCTTGAAGCAACTGTCAAGAGGGATGAAGCACTAAAATATGAAAGCTCAAGTCTTTTTCTATTTATTTTAATAGCCAAATATTAATTTATGTTTGTATTATCAAGTTTGTACGTAGGACCCTTGCTTTAAAGGAAAAAAAATCAAAAGAACTTTTGTTTTTTGCTTTCGATGGATAGATTTTTGGAATTTATGGATGTTAGATTTTTTTTGCCAACTTTGATATAGTCCTGGCGGATTTATTGGTATTCGTGACCCCCACGTAATGTTCTGAGTTTTGTATTACTCTTCCCTATTTTCAATTTACGATTTTAGTTTTAATTTTTCAGATATTATAAATTAATAATTTTATGAGGCAATTAAGTGTAAGGGCTCATTATAATAATAATATAATTATAAATGACATTTAAAAATTAGCCATTAAATTAAGGATACTGTACAAAAAAGACACTAATACCATTCCTTATAATATCATCTCATTATGACACTAACAGCAACCAGAAGGTGCTAAATGCATTTAGCACCTTCTAGTCAACAACCAGAAGGTGCTAAATGCATTTAGCACCCCTGGACAGCAACTAGAAAGTGCAACCAGAAGGTGCTAAATGCATTTAGCACTCCTGGACAGCAACTAGAAAGTGCAACCAGAAGGTGCTAAATGCATTTAGCACCCCTGGAGAGTAACCAGAAGGTGCTAAATGCATTTAGCACCCTTTAGACAGTAGCAAGAAAGTGCAACCAGAAGGTGCTAAAGGCATTTAGCACCCCTGGACAGCAACCAGAATGTGCACCCCTTAGACAGCAGCCAGAAAGTACAACCAGAAGGTGCTAAATGTATTTAGCACCCTCTGGACAGCAGCCAAAAAATAGAACCAGAAGGTGCTAAATGCATTTAGCACCCCTGGATAGCAATCAGAATGTGCTAAATGTATTTAGCACCCCCTAGACAGGAGTCAGCCCCTAGACAGCAGCCAGAAAGTGCAACCAGAAGGTGCTAAATGCATTTAGCACCCCTGGACAGCAACCAGAAGGTGCTAAATGCATTTAGCACCCCCTGGACATCACCACAACTAGAAGGTGCTAAATGCATTTAGCACTACCTGGACAACAACCATTCTGAACAACAACTAGAAAATAGCACCACTTGGACAACAAACTATAAGGTGCTAAAATGATTTTTGCACCATCAAAATTGATGAGACTAACATCTACTTAATTTATTTATATGTATATATATATATGGATCGACGTAGGATTCGTAAAAAAAAAAGAGTTACGATCATATTTTTTTTTCAAATCCCGCTGGGCTGTCGAAATTGATCGATTTCGATAGCAAAACGAACTCTGATCGTCTTAATTTTTTTGCGCAATTATAGTAACTTTGTCTTTCGAACAACATAGTCAAAAATCAGCCAAATCCAACGGTTCGATCAAAAGTTATATATCTTTTACGATTGCACATCCATAAAAAAGAAGAAGAAGATGAAGATGAGAATGGCACTCGCTCCTCTAGGCGATACGATCGGAGATTCACGTGGTGTTGGTGGTGGTGGTGGAAGATGTGAGATTATTGGTGAGACAACTTCTCTTTTTCCTTCTTTTTTGTTTTCTCTCTCTAAACTATGTGTATGTAAGAGAGAATAATATGTCTTTTGTATAATTAGAATAAATGATATAGTAGGGTATTTTTGTCCATCAACATTTATTATTTTCCTTAAAATAAATTAATATTATGAAAAGTGTCCTTATTGTAAAACCAAATTATGAAATTGGTACTACTTCCCTTTATTAAACATGAGTCCGTCCTTTGAGTTATAAAACATTACGAAGCGAGACCTTATAACCCATTATCTATAATTTTATTTTATTTTATTTTTTTAACTGCAAGCTTTATTTTGTCTCATGGCAGCAAGCAAATGGTACAAGTTTAAATATATATATTAATATATATATTTGATTGGATTAGATTGAAATTAGTCCAATCCAACATTCAATTGGATAATAATGATACGTAGAGGGCGTGTGGATCTGAGTAGATACCAAATCGTACAACTGATATCGGATTATATTAAATGCATGTTATAAAAACCACCCGATTAGATCGAATAACCACCCTTAGTACAAGATTTACGTTATATCAAGCGCGCATGCGAGTTTGACTTCCCACATCTCAGTGTGTAGATGGTAATTGTATTGGGATCTTAATTGATTTTTTTGTTGAATTGACTAGGTTTTCCCTCTAGAGTTTTGATACTTGAGGGGGTGTTTGTTTTTTCCCCTAAATGCTTAATGAGAGAGTTTTAAGCATTCAAAAGTATCATATGATGTTTATTTTTTTAAATCATTAAGAGGTCAACGGCTATTTTTTTTAATGATTAAGCATTCAGCATTAAGAGACATTAGTCCCGTTGAATACTTAATGCTGAATTTAAACCATTGTTTTATACAAAAACTTAAAATTTAGAATCTCATTCAGAATAACAAACAAACAGTATTTTCAAAGTTTGGATTTAGCATTTAGCACTTAGCAATCAACATTCAGCAATTAAAGATTAAAAAAAAACAAACACACCCTGAGATTCCTTAGCTAGATAAATAGAATAAACAAATTTGTTTTGGTGAATTAAAATAAAGAAATACGTAAAGAGTAACAAGAAAAAAAGAAAATCAACTTATGGAGGATGTTGAGTATCTACATACATGAGCCTCTTTATAGATAAGGCCTGTTTGGCAAAAGTAGCCTTTATCTGGGCTACAATGCCTATTTTCACTACATATACATTGCCCCTCTAAGGCACACCCATCACCTTTTAGGGCTTCTTTGCCAAACACTACCTCATCTGACCATTCACTAGAGAACATATTTTGTGGATCCATTTGCTTCTTTGCTGCCATAAACTTGCTAAACCTTGGGTACTTTTTTTGTACATTCAGAAATGCCAAGTTCCTATTCTTAGCCCAATGTGGTTTCGCTCCATATTTGAAAAATGCCATTTGCTCCACTTCTTCCCAAACATCTTGGTTTAATCTTGGAGTCGAAGGGTCACTAGCGCGATAATAATTGAAATCTACCACTACCGAGTCCTCTGACTGACCCAGATACGCCCCCGAGGCCTTGATGAAACGGATCAAGAACCCGTTGTATAGATCCACCCCACAAAAGTTCTCTGACTTAATTGTGTCCCTTAGTTTCCTTACGTCGCGAATGAAATTCGTGAAATTTGGTGGGGTGAATATCGCACTTGTCTCGTAGAAGAACAATCCATTGATTCTCGGATCCCAAGCACACGTGGAATCGATCCTCGTTGATGGCGTATATAAACAAGAACCAGATGTTTGCATTTTCCCTTGGCGACCCACCACTGGATAGCCGGTGAAGACTAGATTGTTTTTTAATCCGTTTGCAATTAATTTCTTGTAATCTAAAATTGTAGATGCCTCCACACATTTTCCATTTACATTTCTCGCGTTTTCCAATGATTTTTCTGTTTGTTCACATCAAACATAACACCAGTTATTCCAACTTTTGGCCAAAAAGCAAGAAGATATTTATTGCTTTAACCTAGCTAGGTTTCAACCTAGATACCGATGAAAATCACTTTAGAGGTAAAGTTGAAATCTAAACCCAATTAAAATGAGCTCCTAATATTTAAAGAATCATTGCCAATGGGCAACATGATACACTTCCTTTAGCAATGACTTGACTTTAAATTTAAATTATTTCATCACTTTAGAGGAGCTGGATCTGGGCGCGCGCCCATTAGGTTAATTTGCAGTAAACTATTTTCATTTTTTAAAGCGGCCAAGTAAATATTTGCACCTTTGTGAAAGTGAAGCATTTGTTTAATTATAATAGTGTAAGGCGAACAATATTTCACTCTTACTGAATTAAAAAGAATAAAAAATAAACAGAGAAATTATATAATATTCATACCAGTTGCTCTAATTGATTTGGAGAGTAGAATAAGGTTTGATTGAAACCCTATGAAATCATTTACTCCATCACCACTTGTGTTCAAAGGAACTCTATCATCATATCTATAAACAGCAGTGTGTCTTGAGGGATACCAAGTTATATCTCCAAATTCATGCTTCTTTGCATGCTCTTTAAATTCGTCTTCAATCCCATCATCATTTGTGAAATTATAAGTTATACTCCTTTTGAATGCTGGCTCCAATTTGAATGTCACCTGCAAGTTATGTTAAATTGAATTTTGATTCATCAATTTCATTTTGGTAGAATATAATAATATATGATCATATTATAGGATATATTTACCAAGCTAATTAAGCAGTCATTTTTTTAAAGAAAATATCACAACCCAATCTCTCTCACTCTCATAATCTAGAGCCTGAAAATATCACAATCCAATGTCAAACGGTGGCCGGACAAACCATTATTAAGTTCGAAACTACGTCCATGGATTTTGAACATATGATCTCTTTAATACAAGATTAGAGATAATGCCACTAGGCTATAAGGCTATTGGCAAATCAATATGATATTTATAACCATATAATCACTATAATTACTTTCACTAAAATTTTGTAAGGTTTGTAATTCAATATATACACATGATTATGATGAGATGCTTCTACATGCATCTCCAATTAATTTATTTTTTTTGTACGCATTTTTGAGATATTATAATTTACTAATTTAACTACTAGAATGATGAATTATGAAATTTACATAAAGTTATTGACAAATGTAAAACTTTATTATTTTACACCAGGTGTAACTTGAACGTTCGCCATATATATATACATATGATTTTATTTTATTTTTGTGAATTTATGAAAAAAGTAGAGGATATTTTTTTTGAGAATTTATCAACTAGAATATTTTATACTGTATTTTAATTGTTCTCAAATGGGATTGACCCAATATTAAGCAAGAAGACCCAATATATATACAATAATTTTTTTAATTTTTTTTGGACTTGGTAAAGTTTAAATTACATAATTGATAAGATTGATCAGATAGTATATACTATTGGTAATACTGCAATTTGCCAACATGTCATAAACAAATATGACAGCTAGACGAGGAAACATAAAATAAGGGAGAACACATGGTATAAAGAAACCCTAGTTTATGGGACAAAAATTTAAAAATTAATAACCCAAAATGGCCAACAACAATAAGTATAGGGGTGGTATTTTTTTGAAAATGATACAACAACAAAACTCGAGACAAAATGAAATTGACATAAAAATTCATGTTGTTTTGTATTTATGTCTAAGATTTTTACGCTAATTCATGTCATGTTTGTGTCACATTTTTTTGTAGGAAATATCAATATATATATCAATTGTGACTGCTTGTGTCAATCAATCAACTTTTGTCGCCTCTAAATGTTAGAAAAATAGGCGTGTTAATTTACTCTTGCTAAGCAGAGGCAATCACATGACTAAAATGTATTAGTTTATATTTGTCACATGTGTTTATGCTACTCATATTCATGTTACATAAACATCTTGTCTTTTCGTGTTGGTATGTTAATGATTCTTGTAGTTTCTTTTCATTAATATATACAAACACAACCCAAAAAAAGAAAAAATAAAATTACCACCCTTAGAAAAATATAAAACCTATACATACCTATCTCAATTCTCAGCCAAATTTTAATTGGAAACAAACAAGATACATCAGTTGAAGATTCAAACAAGAAATTAAAGGGATATAGTATATATATATATATATAGAGAGAGAGAGAGAGAGAGAGAGAGAGACGTTGAAACTCACCTTAGAGATAACACCCAACAAACCCAATGAAACTTTGGCAGCATTCAAGAGTGAATCCTGACCCTCGAATCTCACAACCTTAGCATAGCCCTCGGATTCAGTTGTGGGGACCACCAAAGTAATGCCGACCACATGATCATGAACAGACCCTCCCTTACCCCACCAAGAGCTCCCATGGGCCCCAGTACTAATGACCCCACTCACACTCAACCCCTCCCAATAGGGTGCTGCCACCAGGCTAAATCCAGCTTTTTCCACAGCATCAATCAAATCCCTTAAACCCACTCCAGCATCAGCTGTCACAGCCAGATTGGCAGCATCAATTTCAACCCTGGAATTATATTTCTCAGTGCTAATGAGAATTGAGTTTCCATTTTTGGAAGGGCAGGCTAATTTGGGTATGGTGTGGGAGAATTTTGAGACCACTTTCACTTTGAGGTTGTGTTTGCTTGCATTTGCTATTGTTGTGAGGAGTTCTTGTTGGGTTCTTGGGTAGGTTATTTGGTTAATGTGACAAGGCTGCCTGTCACCCCACGCACCGTACGAGTTGGAGAGGGTGCACCCTGTGGCGGTTTCGCAGTGGACGGCTGGCGGCGGTGGCATGGACAGGATGGTTACTACCAAAAAATATAGGGTTATAAGTAGTAGGATATGATGCAGTGACAGTAACCCTAGATTAGCCATGAGAGAGAGAGAGAGAGAGAGAGAGAGAGAGAGAGAGAGAATTTCTTTCTTTTTTATGTAATGGAATTATTGGAATGGTGGATATATGATAGAGTGGGGAAGGTTTTACATTTGCGACTAATATAATAATATATGTAATTGGTAATGCTTGGAAGGGAAGAGAGAGAGAGAGAGAGAGAGAGAGAGAGGGACAGAGATTGCTTGAACTGGAAAGCAAGATACATAAATTTGGTGAGATGCTGTGTATTATAATATTGGATAAAGTTTTGATATTTCTAGTTAAAGGTCTAATTTTTTATCGTGTTTGAAAATTTGAAAAGAAGAATATATTCCATCTTGTTTAAATTGATAATCTTACTTTTTTTGGAATGTCTTAAATTTATAATCTCCTTTTGTTTTTAGGTCATGATCAATAGTTTAGGTCATGTTCAATATACTAATTAATCTCCCAATAAAAATAACATAAATACTTATTATTGATTAAATTTAAATTAATATTTTCTTAAAATATAATAAAATCAAAGTAAAACTATGAATTGTGACACAGAGAAAGAGAGTTGTAGGAGATAAGATAAGATCAAGTTAATTAGATGTTAACCACTTAGAGAAAAAACACTGATCTAGCTAGGCAAATATGATTATAAAGAGTAGAAGAGGTATTCACAATAATTAGTATACCATGAATTTAATCATTAGGTTTTTTTCTCCTCATGAGACGTGTCATTCCACATCGATCACATTAAAACATGACTAATTCACTCGTGAATTTGAACTTGTCGCTAGCCATGATCGTTTTATACTTGTTGGAAGTTTAAAAACTATTCATTCCAACAAGTCAATCAAGGCATAAAATCATGTAGAGATATCAATTAACATTTCTCAGTTGGTCAATTTGACTTTGCTTTATATTCGCCGTTCATCCCGTTTGAAGAAAAAATATTTGACCTTAATTAATTAGCATAAAAATTTAACACACACGTATATATAATTGAAATTTTCAAAAGATTTTTTTTGTAACATAGTCGATAATTTAAAATGGAAGAATTAAATTTATTAATAAATTAACATAAATTTTGAATGCAAATAGAGGAATTCTCAATTCTGCCCACTTTTTTTTTTCCCCTACTACATCGACGGATTTTTTTTTAAAAAATTTACTAGACCAAAAAAATAAAATAAAAATTGATAATATAAGTTTATCACGTTACTTAGCTGTATTGCTTTAGCAATAATACAGCTTGCATGCTAACTAGCTGTATCTATTTTTTTTATTTTTATTTTTATCTTTATTTTATTGTATATATGGCATATTTTGGCACGGTGATATAATTAATTAATTTCTTTTGACTACAAAAAGCTATTTTATTGAATGGTTTTATCATCATTAATCATCTATATATTATGCGATTTTGAGAATCACCGAATAACATCCGGTAGAAAGTTTGCAAAAGTTAATATTTTTCCATCATTTATTTGTAGCCAATAATTTTGACAATTTTTTTTATTCGCCAATTAATTTTCGGCTTACAATTATTTTACCAAGAAATTGTTTGTTGTAAGAATTTATACCTTTCTTATCTAAAATAAAGGGAACAAGTCCGACTTGCTATAATTCAGACAAATACTATTACATATATATACCCTTTTGTACGATTAAATCTTTCTTGGAGTGGGTTAATTTTTATGCTATATAGCTGTGCGCTTGACAAGTTGACATGTTGAATAAGGAGGTCAAATAGAATACTCCGAATAAAATAAATTTATTTTGTTTCATTTTTTTTTTATCATGCACATTAAACACGCGATTCTCTTTATTTGTGGCTATAACCCATACAATTCCCTCTCATTTCCATTGTTTGCAAAAATAGAAAATTATGATTTTATCCCTCATTTCCACTAATTGCTGGATTAAAAATTGAGAATTATTTTACACCAACTGTTTAATAAAAATCATGTAAGTATCTAAAATATTGGAGCTATTTATAAAATTAAATGTTATCAAATATGAATGACAAAAGAGAATGAAAGTTTAGGATTTGACTCAGCTTCATTATTCGATCAATCTTTTCCTCCAATTTTCTTAAATAGTGTTCATTTGGAAGGCTAAATGAATTTATTTTTTCATGAAATTTGGTGGAAATGATTTCTATAATGATTATATCAACTCCACAAAATTTTATAAGAAGATTCAATTTAAAGTTAGGTGAGATGATCATTTAAAATTTAAATGGATGGAAATGAACGTATATGTCAATTTTTTATTACATTCACTTCTGATTTGAATTCCTCTTTAAAATTTTGCGGAGATGATCAAATCATTATAAAAATCATATTCATTAAGTTTGATGAAAAAATTCTTCTGTCTAACCTTCCAAATAAAAACCATTGAAAGATATTGAAAGAACAGAGTAATAAAGAGGAGCTAAATTCGAAAATCTATACCCACAAAACCCATATGGTTGAGCATCATCTCTCTTCCACCTTTTCTCTCTCTATATATATACCCAGTGTTGCATATATACATTTTTCAGTGGAATAGTTTAATAAACTATGATCTCTCTTGTGTAATACGGAAATTGAAAATTTTAAATTTGCTAGTACTTAAAAAAAAGTACGAAGTAAATAATGTTTTGCTAAAATCATCATTAAACATTTAATTTTTGGATTTAAATTGACATGCACTACTTGACTCCACTTCTTCATGTTTTTAATAAATTTTCGAACTTGGGATGTTTAAATTTAGGTGGGGCATTTTATCATTGGCTGCAACTATTTGTTCAAATTTACTTTTATATACCTTACTTATGTATATGTATTTATATAATAGTGATCCACCCGAAAAAAATTTCGAACTCCGTCACTCTTTTTCCTTTTGATCCATTTCTCTTTGACTAAAAAAATTTAAAACAAAAAATTCGATTCGTAAGGACTATTGGATTAATTTTTTTGGTATTTTACTGTACATGAAAGACTTTAGAAAGATTTGCGGTCAAATTAAGTAGTTTCTCAATTTGGGCAATCATACATTTTTATTAACATCCAACTTTAAACTTGACTCTTCTCTATTATAACTTCAGTCCGATTTTAATTATCCAATAGAAACAAGTTCAAGAGTTCAACGGATCAATGAATTTTTTCCTGAAATTTGGTGGAGATGATCTCTATGATAAGTGATAGATCATCTCAACAAAATTGCTTCAGAAAATTCAATCAACAAGTCGGTAAGAGATGATCCTGTAAAATTTTAATGGTCGAAAATAAATATTCGTGTTATATTTTTATTATGCTCACTTTTGTTCTAAAATTTTTGATGAATTTTTGTGGAAAAGATCTACTCATTATAGAGATCACCTCCGCCAAAACTTCATGCAAAAATCATTGCAAAGCATCTTCATTAAATATACATTTTTTTTTGTGTTCATCACTCCATCATTAATTTTTTTTTTTGGGTCCCCCTTTAACTACAAATTAAATAACAAAAACTCACCCTAAATTTCTCTTGATGAGACTTGAACCTACATGAATCTCACCTAGGTTCAAGTAGATGCCTCACCATTAGTAAATTTATGTTAGCATAATTAAAAAAAATTGAGTAGTAGAATTTTTAACTGACAAAGTGAGTTGCGAGTGAATTAGCCTGATGAAAACACAGAATGTTAAGAGTCATATCTCTTTTTTTTTTGAAAAAAGAAAAAAAAAAATTACATATAGCATCCACAGCGTGTCAATAAAACTTACCCACAAATTTGTAAAATTGACACTAAGTTTCTTGAGCAGTTACACCGAATACAACATAAAAAATAGCCATACGACTATCTCACACCTGTATGAATTTTAGGCTTAAAAAAATAATAATTAGAAAAGTTTCATACAAGTGAGGAACACTTCGTATGAGAGTGAGGGAAAAGCCTCATACGAGTGTAGCTCAATTGTATAAGCTTTTATATTTTTTTAACACTTTCTTAAGGATTTTTTAGCATTAAAAAAATCATAAAATTAAACCACACTTGTATGAGGCTTTTTCCTCACTCTCAGATCCATTAGACTTTTCTAAAAAAAATTTAAGCTAAAAGTTCTTATGATTTTTTGGCATAAAAAAATAAAAATTCCTTATACGATTGTGACTTAGCCTTATGAGTTAAAAAAAAATAGAAAAGCCCTATACATTGTGGCTCAACTGTATAATGCATTAATTTTTTTTATACGAATAAATGACACTCGTATGACTCATGCAAGGCATAATTGTATGAGTAAACTTTACGCATATAGTAAATTTGCTCTCTCACTATACCTACTACACTAAATTTGTGTTATAAATTTTATTTGTTATAATAATATGATAAATTTGTCAATTTATTGTACCCACAATAAATGTTCTAAGTGGGACTACCATGATAAAATTATGAATGTGGATGCCCTAAAAAGAATGTACAACGTACAAATTGTTGCAGGTCTAGTCTTAACCTGAATGTGATAGACTGGCATATAAACCCAATGTTAATTGTACCTATTAATTTTCTCCCTTTCTCTCTCTAGATCTATTTATCATGTCCTTTTTATTTTTTTAATAAATAAATGAAAGTCGACCATCTTAAAAAAGTTGGCCGCCCAAGCAATCAAACAAATTATCCGTGCAAGCATTTCCCATTCATTACCCTAACTAAAAAAGATTACGGATTTTATGTCCCACTCCCTTGTTTTAAAAGTAATATAATTACGATTATTATTAAAATAATATACAATTTAAAAGTATATATTATAATTTTTTAAAGCTTTAATATGCGCACTCTAACAAATAAATGACTTTTTTGACGATATAAATAGCGTAATTTTTATAAAAAAAAATACTAGTTTACCTATGAAGCATAATATTTACTCCAACATGTAGATTGTTTCCTCTATAAGCCATTGTCCGTTTCGCAAAGATGGTCCAAGTTAAATTAATTTTAATGCACAATTATATACACGCCTTTTCAATGTTATAGAATTTCAAAACCAAGTTAAAAATTTATCTACATTTAAAAGTTGAATATCCCTAAGCCATGAATCTAAACTAATTAAGACTGCAAAACAGATTATAATCTGGGTTTATAAGACTGCCCTTTAAGCTTCGTAAAACGTTTTAACAAATATATATATATATATATATATATTGTTATTGATGTGGGGCCATTTCCATATCCCTCCACGTCATGATCCCAAGAACACGTGGCATGAGAACGAATCTGCTGGCTGGACAAGTCATGACATAAATCTGACGTGGCAAAATCCCATCCGCACGAACTAATTTTTTTTTTCTTCCTTTTTTCAATATTAGAAAATGGTTCAAACTATCCTCCTCTAACTGCATCTCGGTCAGCTTCCAGCTTTGTTTCAAAATTTATTTTTGTTCTAAATTTATTAATTTTTGAAAAATTAAGCGTTTTCAATTCATATTGAAACTTGCCACAATTTTGAATTCCATGAAACCGTAACATTTTACTTGTGATCAGAAAGATATATTTACAATTGAACTAAAATCTCATGTATCCCGACATGAATTAATTATGATATTCAAATTGTGAACGTTCGTATTAGATTCTTCTAGAGTAACATAAATCACTTTAAAGAAGAGAATGAAAGAAATATGAACAATTTGCGAAAGTAGCTCGTGCGGATATGAGAATCGATTTTAAAGTTTCTATTAAATGAGTCATCGTCAGTGTCACAATCTATCTGTTAAGCATGATATTCATTGCGGTTCCTTCTCCTAACAGCTTAAGCTTTTGGGAGAGATGGTTCCTAACATTTTTTTTTTTTTTTTTATTTTTTTTAAAGGAAAAGAAGAATAATTCTAAGCTTTAATAATTACAAATAATAATGCTAATTTATGTTGGAGAATATCATCATTTCTAACACCCCCCTTCAAACTCAAGGTGGCAAATGGGCGGTCAGCTTGAGTTTGGAAAGCAAATCCTGAAAGCGTCCTTTTACTACATGAGATGATTTCCAACAAATTGGAAAACTAGATCTAGAACATAATGATTATAATTACATAATTAAAGAAATTAAAGAACAAAACATAATGAATACGGAAGCAGTGGAGCATGGAAGCAGGAACATGGAGGCATGTGTGCAGGAGCATGGAGGCATGTGCTTAGATCTACTTTAACACCCCCCCTCAAGCTGAAGGAGGCTCTTAGGGATCCGAAGCTTGGATACGAGAAAATGGAATTTGGTTTTTTTTTTTTTTTTTTTTTTTTTTTTTTTTTTTTGACATGTTCGATGATTGACCGGCAGACGGAACGGCGTTAACGGCGATGACGGTAGCCGACGGAACGGCGAGGTCCGGTGTAGAATTTTCGGAGGAAAAAACTTGATCTGAATACGCGAGCAGTACGTATAACAGTAACAAGAAATTGAATCAGAATACTTGGAGGTGCAGCGAAAGGCGACCCGCCGGAAATATTAAATTGAAGAGATTGAATATATATAGATATGTTTTTTTTTTTTTTTTTTTTTTTTTTTTTTTTTTTTTTGGAGAGGTGGAAGAGTAGCAGTGGTGCTAGTAGTCAATGATGGCCCTTTCTTTGGTTTTGGTTTTAGAGAGATAAACTGAAGTTTCGATATGAGAGGCGAGAGGTTTCCGAGGGTGTTGGTGGTGCGGAAGGAAGGGAACACACATTATTGAGATAAAAAAGAGAAAGGCGATGGATTCTGAGAATCATCAGCACCAAAATTCAAGATATCAGTGAAGTTAGAAGCAGAGAGCGAATTGTATCCTATATCTCCTAAGGTAGTCCAATCCGGAGTCATTAATCCGGCAACCTCCGCAACAGAACTAATTTGAGGAGACCCCTTTGAGAAACCATCCAAAGCAACTTGGTAATCTGACAGAGTCGGATATGCCGGCATATCCACTGCTGTCAGAGGATCCCCGTGTTCTGAAAGATTCACGGTCGGTAGATGGATATCAGGGGTTGATGAAAGGAGCTTTAAAAAACTTTTGTAGTGAGGATGCTCCAACAAATCTTCCTGGGTCGGAAGAACCCCAGGTTCTAGAGGATTCTCTGAGGGGCCAGATGGAGAAGCGAAGGAGCCTGGTGGGTGAGCAAGGGAGTCGGATGGATTGGCCCTTGAGGAACTTGCAGGAGGGTTAAAGGAGCCAGGTGGAGAGGCAAAGGAGCCGGATGGAGAAGCGAAGGAGCCTGGTGGGTGAGCAAGGGAGTCAGATGGATTGGCCCTTGAGGAACTTGCAGGAGGGTTAAAGGAGCCAGGTGGAGAGGCAAAGGAGCCGGATGGGTGAGTAAAGAAGCCGGATGGAGAAGCGAAGGAGCCTGGTGGGTGAGCAAGGGAGTCGGATGGATTGGCCCTTGAGGAACTTGCAGGAGGGTTAAAGGGGCCAGGTGGAGAGGCAAAGGAGCCGGATGGGTAAGTAAAGGAGCCGGATGGGTAGGCAAATGACCTGGAGGCTGGAGATTTCTCCGGCAGTTTTCCGGTCGAACGGTGGCGGCGTCGACCAGAGCCGGATGGAGAAGCGAAGGAGCCTGGTGGGTGAGCAAGGGAGTCGGATGGATTGGCCCTTGAGGAACTTGCAGGAGGGACAAAGGAAAATGACGGATTAACCCTGGGAGACTCGCTGTCCAGTCGAGCCTCCAACGCCGTCATTCGTGACTGCAGAGCCTCAAGCTTTTGATCAAGAGAGGTAAGGAGGGCAGCGCATCCACCAGCGGGATTTAGGATTCTTGCCTTAGCTTCAAAGAGAAACGAATCGAGAGTTTCACGATGTTTGTGATCCGGTACGTGTTGTAAAAAGAATTCAACACTTTTTACCCCGAAAACGGAAAAAATTGTGTGATAATCTCGACGATGATACGCATTTGGAAAGATTTTAACTGATTCACAAGAAGGAGGACAAGCTCTGCGGCGAAAAGAGCAGGCAGGACATGGAGTACCTCGCTGGCGGATGCTGATCGACATGGCTGTTTGTATTGGATTTGAATGGGAGATTTGCAGTGAGGATGGTGCTATTGGGTGATTTGCAGTGAGGATGGTGTGTTTTGATTTTAATGGCAGGAAGCTGGTGAAAGGGTTAAAGGCGCCGATCTCGAAATTTGAATTTCGAATTTCGAGGTCGGAGCAAAAAGATGTCGGCATTTGATGATGGCGAGGGTCTGGAGTTTACGGAATTTGCGGGTTGTCGGTTATGGTATGGATTAGGGGTTGTCGGTTATGGTATGACTGAGGAAATGGACGGTGTTGCTTGGGATTGACGGAGGAGAGAATCGGGAAGTTGAACGAGTGGATGAGTGGTGCAATGAGATCAACGGCTCTTGATGTTAGAATAGGAAAATAAGAAGGTTTAGGGGCTAGAATAGAAATATCAGAAAGTACAGGGGTGAAATTGTAAATATATCTGACGGTGTCTGGAATATTCCGTCAATTCTGACGGCAAGCAAACGGCGTTAACCGCTGACGTGGCTGACACATGACTGACACGTGGCGCTGACTGGATGCCACGTGGCGCTGACTGGATGTCACGTGGCGCTGACTGGATGTCACGTGGCGGACACGTGGCGCTGACTGGATGCCACGTGGCGCTGACTGGATGTCACGTGGCGTACACGTGGCACTGACTGGATGCCACGCGGTGCTGACTGGATGTCACGTGACGGACACGTGGCGCTGACTGGATGTCACGTGGCGCTGACTGGATGTCATGTGCGCTGGCGTGGCTGACACGTGGCGCTTGTGTGTCAATGATGTGGCAGTTGCAGTTTGTAAGGAAATAGAGGAAAAATAAAATGCTATTAGTAGGAATCGAACCTTGCACTAAGCTGTGGTTACCTGATGGTCTTGCCAGCCAGGCTGAATGTTTCAATAATAATTATTTGGACGTGGTTTTATTTGAACAGGTTTGCTGCGTAAAGTCTGATTCGAGTAGTGTTTGGAGGCGTATTTGATTTGTTTGATAATGGTGATAGGTGTGGTGGCTTGGTGGCGAGGTTGTGTGGTGGCTGGTGGTTGGTGGCGAGGTTGTCCTCTGATACCATGATAGGAACCATAAGACTGCAGAGGTTCTCCTAACAGCTTAAGCTTTTGGGAGAGATGGTTCCTAACACTATCTAACCAAACAATATTCCACATTACCATTCTTTCATATGAAAGGTGAAAATACAGTGGTGATCAACGTACAACTTTCCTTTTTCCTGCTACAAATTTTGCCCTTTCTCTATTACTTTATAGCCACATCGGTATCTATACAGGACTAACTTCTTTTTTAACAATCAATTATACTAAAATTATTCAATTACTGAAAATGCGAAAGTCAAACTGAACTCTTAATTTAAAACATAAAATATAGTACTCTTTCTATATATAGTGTACAAATCTATCTCATTAAGCAAGACGAATTATACTGAGAAAGAAAGAATGTACTTACAATTGCCAGCCGCGGCCAATCTGTAATTTATCATGCATTTACTCTAATATTAATAGGATAATGATTTTAACATTTCACAAAAAGTATTATAACGCTCTAAATTATTTTCCGTGACAAAAAAGTCTCTCAAACGATCCATATAAAGCGTCACTGAAAATGACTTTGAAGTAATTTACCCTATTATATATGCAGTGAATTTGTCACCTTTACTGTGTGGAGTTAGTAAATTAACCTCATCTAGAACAAGTACCACACAAGAGGCAGACTCAAGATTTGATCGAGAGGTGAACTTAAAGTTCTCTAAAAATTCTTTAATATATATATATATTTGCTAAGACTGCTTTTTAATCATAATTCTAAAGTTTAACTTGATTATAATTTGTTCTGCCAGATCCTAATTCTACCACTACATGCGCGTATATATATACATGCTGTATTATTTATTTTGTGCACTTCGATTTTCACGTACTCTTGGATGCCTTTTCTCTAGTCTATCACCATTCACCAGCTTCAAAATAGTCAATTGTCATCAGCAAAACTATTTATCTACCACATTTAATATATTGATTATGTTATAAAAAAAAGATATTTCACCATCTATTAATTTAATAGAGAGAAATATTGTTCTCTATATTAACTAACGTACGTGTTAATTTGCGTAATGCACGTTTACCCAACTAATTTATTAGAAAGTCATTGATCGATCTCGTTAAATGAAATACATATATATACATAATATTCTTGACGTACGTAGTACGTTCTTCTAGGTTGCAGTAATTCTCATGTATATTCATGTTTTGTTATATTCTTCTGCCCACTTATTTTTTTTTTGTTTTTTTGAAGTTATAAAATATTATAAACAATTTGTATGGAACAGAAAACTTCAAACGCTGAAAAAAAAAATAAAAAAAAATTTGGAATTGCAAAGAAACAGAGACTTGACGTTTACTGTTAGCCAAGGAAGACCATACTCATTAATCAGAAATGATATTTTGCACAAACGCCTCAAGATTTCAGTGTCCCGAAATCTTAGATTTCACTGACATCGGAATCCTCTTCGGGAATCTTAAATCTTCACCGCTGATTGTCTAGACATTACCCCATTTGGGGGACGCTGAAATCAGCGTGGGGTTCTTATATAAAACCATTTTCAATGGGTAAAGTAATAGTGTAGTGTAAAGTGAATAATTAACTTATCATTATAAAAATATGTGTATCGAAAAAAGTTATAAAAATACACCCACGACAGTTGGTTGGGAGTATAATGTTTGCCACAATACATGATGTGTTGAGCCAATATATGTCTAATACAGCACATCATGTGTCGTGAGAGACTTCTACCAATTAAAAACCATCACACAACACATCATGCGTCTAGAGAGTTGAAAATTCTCTCTCACAACACATCATGTGTCATGGAAAAACTATTGATGCTGTCCCGATATCAGTAGTGTATAAAACTGTCGGCTACTTTTTTAGCTTTGGTATAACTTTTAACTCCACTTTTAACTTGTGGGGTGCAGAAAACTGAATATTTACCCTATTAACATTTGGAATGAGATGACCTAACGTGCAAATTTCAATCCTACAATTAAGTAATCCTCATAGGCCTCACAGTTCCAGGCCTAAAACTTCCATCCAAATCAATGCTTTTGGTCTAAGTCTTTAAATAACCCCTTTCTGTTTCTTCAACACCGGATTGAATTCGAGAACTGTGTGTGGACCACCACATTTTTTGGGATTTGCGGCCTTTATTTTGTGGAGTTGGATAGCATCTTCAGATAAATCTTGCCATGATCTAACTTCATCTCTCCTTATACCTATAGTTAGAACACGAATCATATTACTAATTGATGTTGCCCATCTGTCATATATATATATACACAATTTCTCTTTTTTATTTCAAATTTTAACATCACTCAGTAGTCACACAAACCGATTATATATATGGGAAATTTCAGGTGCATACTAATCCGTACCAATTAATCATTTTTATGATAATTTTGCGTTATAAAAAATACTCTTCAAATTTTTTTATGGCAGAAAACCATTGTAAAAAGACCAATCCTTAAAGATTGGTTCTTACAAGAAATGGACCCTATATATATATATATATGTATATGTATGTAATTGTAATGATAGAAGAAAAGATATGTATTAAAGAGTTGGGTTAATGATTTATATTAAGTAGTTATTTTTATGTCAATATGAATTATTTGTAGTAAATATATGGATTGTTCATTAGTATAATGCGTAATTTTTTTTTACTGTAATAAAAATGTGAGTATCATTAGCACCTCTCTTATTTATATATATCTGCATGACCCGTAAAGGAATTCTTGCTCCAGCACTCCTCTTCCCTTATCGACCGCTTTTTGACTAACAAAATTTAAAACAAAAGTTAGATTTATTGATATTTTACCGTTCATGAAAACACTCTAGAGAGAATTTCCGGTCAAAATAAGTAATTTTTAAATGGATAATGATATTTATACTTTATAAAAAAATATTTTAATACTTTAAAATTATTTTTCGTAACAAAAAAGTATTATTACCTTTTTGAATTTGGGCATTTATGAAAAAAATTAATAGTTCAGAAAAAAAATAATATATTTGATATATTGTATGTGTTTCATTTTGGCAAAATTATTGGAGATAAAGATTGTTTTGTTGTAATATGACTAAAATAACCTTGCACGGTGTCATGTATCACGCAATTGCATCAAATTTAATTTCTAAATTGAATAAAATGATTAATTAAAGTGGTATTCACTCCAAAATTAGATGACCAAAATAATTCGTTTTAAAGTTTGATGGGCAAAATAATATTAAATTAAAAATTTAATTATCATTTAAATTGTTTACTCTATTTAGTTTTATATACTTTACGTATGCACATGTATATAATAGAGACCCACTACGAAAAAAAATAAATTCCAACTCCGTCACTCAGCTCTTCTTTCCTTTGATCTATCTCTTTTTGACTAACAAAATTTTAAAAAGAAAAAAATTAAATCGATTCGTAAGGACTATTGGATTTTTTTTTCTTTTTTTCACTGTACATGAAAGCCGCTAGACAGATTCCGGTCAAATTAAGTAATTTATCAATTTGGGCACATATATTTTTATTAACATTCAACTTAAAACTTGCCTTCTCTTCATTATCTTCCGATCCGATTTTATCCAATAGAAAATAGTTTGAGACTTTAACGGATGATTTTTTCATAAAATTTGGTGAAGATAATCTCTATGAAAAATAGATCATCTCCACAAAATTTTATCAGAACCAATTTAGAATTAGGTGAGATGATCATGTAAAATTTTAATGGTCGAAATTAAGTATACGTATTAAATTTTTACTATGCTCACTTCCTATTTAAATTTCTTGATGAAATTAATTTTATAGAAATGATCAACTCATTAATTATAGAGATAAGATCCATCAAAGTTTCATGAAAAAAAAATTTATCCATTTATCCCTCTAGTTAAATCCTATTAACCAAAATTAGCTGTAAAGAGTAATAGTGATTAGGCAACTCCCAACTTTAATATTGTATAATCATTGCAAATCATCTACACTAAATATACACATTTTGTGTTCATAACTCCATCATTAACTTCTTTTCTTCTTTTATTTTTAAGATCTAAGGGCCGGTTTCCCTTTAACTACAGATTAAAAGCAAAAATCAACCTCAAATTTCTCCTCATAATACTTGAACTTGGGGTTTCACCTGATTCGAGTAGATATCTCCCGAACAAATAAATTGATATTGGTGTAATTTTTAGAAAGTTCTTTTGTTGATATTAGTGTAATTTTTAGAAAGTTGAGAAGAACGGTTAGCTAACTAAGTGAAGTGCGAGTGAGTTAGCCTAGTAAAAACATAAAACGTTAATACATTAAGTAAGTTCAAGTCTCATTTAGTAAAAAGTTAGAGTAGAGTTAAATTTTATTTTATTTTAAAGAAAAATAAAGAAAAAAGCCAACTAAGTGGCATGGATGTTAAGTTCAATTCGATTCTCGTCTAAAAGAAAGTATATTTATTATTTGTAATAAAAAGAGTAGAGTCGGATCACATTTTTTAAAAGTTAAAGAAAAAAGAAAAAACCCGACTAAGTGGGACCACCATGATAAAATTATAAACGTGGATGCCCTAAAAAGAATGTACAACTTGTTGCAGGTCTAGTCTTTAACCTGATTGTGATAGGCTGGCATATATATACACCCAATATTACTTGTACCTACCAATCTTAAATTCTCCCTTTCTCTCTCTAGATCACAAATTTTTTTTTTTATTAAATAAATGAAAGTCGACCATCTTAATTCTTAAATAAGTTGGCAGCCCAAGCAATCAAACAAACTACCCGTGCAAGCATTTCCCATTCATCACCCTAAATAAAATAAAAGATTACCATTTTTTTTATGCCCCACTCCCTTTGTAATAAAAATACTACATAAATATGTATATTTCCCAAAACATATATTATTTTGGGTTGTACTATTGACAAAATAATTATGACTATTGCCAAATTAATATATAATTTTAATATTATATAATACAACTTCTCAAAGTAATATTATACTTTAGTAAAAAGATAATTGTTTTGACAATATGAGTAGCCTTTTGTTTGCATAAGAAGCGTAATATTTAATCCAGCATGTAGATTGTTATGTTCCCTCGATAAGCTGTTGCCCCTTTTGTAAAAGATGGTCCAAGCTAAGCCTCTTTCGCAAAGGATGGTCCTAGTTGAATCAGTGTTGAAGTCGGGATGCGATTTTAAGGGAGCAAAAAATAATTTTAATGCACGGTTATGTATACACGTGCGCTCTTTTGATATTATATCATTTCAAAACCTAGTTAAAAATTTATCTACATTTGAATATAACAATTCATTAATTTAAGTGCTAAATACTCATATACTATAAATTTATGATAATGTTGTAATTTAAGGTGCGCAAAGTGTATTTTTTTTCTTAAAAAAGGTGGGCAAAGTTTATTTGATTTTTTTTTTCTAAAATTAGGCTCCATTTGATTGTAAAGATGGAAAAGAAAAATAAATTTAGTTAATTTGTGTGAAAAGATAGAAAATAAGTTGAAAGATGTTACTCATTTTATGAGTATATATCCTCCATCCTTCAATATTTTTGGTGGAAAATTTTTACTCACCATGATGCAAAGAAAATTTCTTTATGGAAAAACTTAAAAATCAAGAGGATGTCACATCTGTCACTCAACTTATTTTCCATCTTTTCATCAAACTAACTCAATTTTATTTTTTTTCCACTTTGCAATCAAAGGAGCCTTATTGACTAATTAGATACATTTCAAAAATTAATTAAATGCCTACCTTTCTTTCTAAGGTGACTCTAGCATTGACTATAACTTAGCGTTACTGCATTTAATACCATATATATACAGATCTTGGTCATATATCAAGTATAGCGCTTTCTAATTTATAAGAAACTAATTAAGAGTAAAATCGACTTGTAAGAAAAGAATGTCCATGAGTTCTTACTTCTTAACACAAACTAAAAATCCCCTAAAGATTTTCTGAGGCTACTTTCCATCCATTGACAACTATGTTTAGGTTGGATGCTCCAACTTTATAATTATCAATGCCAGATTATAAAAGGAGACCCATTTCAAATGTCACTGAAAGTATGTAATACTTTTGGTTAATTAATTTATGATTTGGCCCATACAATATTCTTTTATTTGATCAGTCAATAACTCAAACCTTCATAGTTATATTATTAAAATCAAAATATATATATATATATATATTTGGCAACAAACTATGATTTAGTTTTATAATATTTTCGTATTTTGAAGTGCACTAAATGGCAAACGCATACTTGAAAGTATTTGACTTTAAACGACAACTGAATCCAGGACTAAATTTGTTTTCCTAACCTATGACCTATCTATCTACATATATATATCTAACTATATATTTTTCAGGCGAATATATATATATATATATATATTTCTCAGGCGAATATATATATATATATATATATATATCTATTTACTTACTTTTACCAATATATATATTTACTTACTTTTGGGTAAACCATTTCCTTTTTCCTTTTTCTTGGGGCATATGCAGTGAAGGACCATGTTGGCTTTGGGACCATTGACCTAAAAGTTACATGTAATTAAGAGGGCAATTCAAGTACCAAGTTGAAATGTTGCAAGGAAAATAAAAGTAAACATATATAACAAATCAAAGAAAAACTGGGAATGTATACAAATCGGCCTAAATTTTTCGTTAAAAAAAATCTGTCACATTCTGACAACAAGAATTTGTTATTAAAGATCAGGCCATATACGAACTAGATCATATCAGATCCTTTTTGTACAATATATACATATATATGTTCATAGATCGACTTTAACATGTTGCTAAATATATATATACGTATACGACCGTATAAATTATTTGTTAAAAGTTTGTATATTGACCCGAGTGTTATAACATAGTGAACCTGAAAAAAATTGAATATCCCTAAGCCATGACGCATTTGGAACTCTTCGGTTATTTTTGTTCTTGCAACTTATAATTTTTTAGTGCTGATTGTATTTCTAAATTAAGGCATTATGTCTGTAATAGTGTGGATACTGTATGCTTTAATATCACACTTATTTCAGTTTTAAAAGAGGTTCAAAAAGATATTATAATGTAGTAAGGCGTTAGCCCTGTTTTGTACCAGAAAAAAGAATCTAAACTAAGACTGCAAAACAGATTTATAATCTGTGTTTATAAGACTGCCCTTCAAGCTTCGTAAAATATTATATACATACATATATATATATATATAGAGAGCGTTTCACATACGGACCGGTCCGTACAGACCGAGACCTTTAGCGACTGTTTTTCGTCGCGAATACATTGGGGGTATGTTTTTAGCGACGGAAAAGCGATGCTAAAGGTTCCGGTCCGTACGGACCGGTCCGCATGTGAAAATTTCCGTATATATATATATATATATGTATATTTTTGTTATCGATGGGGGTGCCTTTTCCATATTCCTCCACGTCATGAATCCAAGAACACGTGGCATGAGAACGGATCTGCTGGCTGAAGAAGTCATGCTATAAGTCTGACGTGGCAAAATCTCATCCACACGAATTAGTGTTTTCCTTTTTTAATATTAGAAAATGGTTCAAACTATCCTCCTCTATCTGCATCTCAGTCAGTTTCAAGATTTTTTTTTTCTGAATTTATCATTTTCTTAAAAATATTGCGTTCAACTCGCCACAATTTCCACAATTTTGAAGCCCATGAAACTGTAACATCTCCGCTTGTGATCAGAAAGATACATCTACAATTGAACTAGAAGTTCATGTATATCGACATGAACTAACTACTACAATATTTAAGTTGTCAACGTACGTATTAAGTTACTCTGGAGTAATATAAATCACCCTAGTATTCGTTTGAAACTCGAAAGTAATTCGGGTATGGGAATCGATTTTGTAATCTCACCACCACATGTATTATTATTTAAATATAATATATATATATATATATTTATGTGTATGGGCGATGATAAGAGCACGCCAAAATGTAGTCTCTATCATTTAAACACGATATACAACTATTGCAATAAATACATGCAGTGGTGAGATTATATTTTAGGAGCGTCTTTATCATCAAGCAAGATGAATGCAAATTATACATTGTAGGGAGTTAGGTATCCTCTTAATATTGAGAGAGAGGAAAAAGAATGCACTTGCCAGTCATTTACTCTCTGATGTTAATATATATATATATATAGTGAATTCATCACCCCTACTGTGCGGAGGTAATTAATTATTCTCGTCCACCACACAAGAGGCGGACTTAAGATTAGACTGAGAGGTGAACTTAAAATATACTGGAATATATAAATTAAAACAAAATTAATATATATATATAAATTTGCTAAGACTGCGTTATATTTAATTATAATTCTAAAATTTAACTGGATTAGAATTTACTCTGCCAGCAGACCCTAATTCTACCACCGCATGCGTATATACATGTTGTATTCTATCATTTTCTCTTATCTATAACCAGCTCCTAAATAAAGATACACTCAATTGTCATCAGTAAAATTATTTGTGCGCAACATTTAATACATTGATTATATTAAAATAAAAAACTTATATTATTATTAATTTAAAATGAAGAAATTAATTAAATATTGTTATCTATTTTAACGTACACGTTAATTTGTGTAGTGCATGTTTACCCAACTTTATTAAGAAAGAAATGAAAAAACCATCAGACTTGGCCTAGCGGTTACCGCCCTGGGTTCAACTCTGGGGTCGACTGGGAGCTCCCCAGGTCGAACCCCGGCGGCTGCAAAAACATTCTATGGCCAGCAGTATTATGGTCCAAACTGCGAAGGAGGATTAGTCGAGGTGCGCGAAAGCTGGCCCGGACACCGCCTGGTAATACACCAAAAAAAAGAAAGAAATGAAATAAAAAACTACCATGTTAATTAATTATTCTCTCAAACAGCAGGTTGATGCATTTAATCATGCGACATTGACTCATTGATCTCGTTAAATGAAACAAATTAATATAAATATATATAATATTCTTGAAGTCCTACGTTCTTCTAGGTTGCAGTAATTCTCATGTATATTCGTGCTTTGTGACATTCTTGTGCCCAATTTTTTTTTCTTGAAGTCATAAATTATTATAAACAATATATTGCACTATATATATATATTACAACGTGTGAGTTTGTGTTAGTGGTAACGACTTAATTTCACTTAAACTTAGACATCTCAAAGTCCCAAATTTCTAATAAAATACAAGTGCAACATTAATCTCTTTTCCGTGTTATATATTGTATAAATCACATTGCAATATATCATTAGTTAGCAATTGGTGAAAGTTAAGTAGCTATGAACATTATGAGTTCAAGATTATTTTATAAGGGCATATATCTCAATTATTTAAAAAAAAATGGGAATTGAGGAGAGGAGTAAAGAGAGATTGTTATACCAAGTCAATGAGGAAATTATGTGTGTTTAATTTGCGCATGCATGCAAGAGGATGAATTCATGTGATAAAATTTGTGGGACATTTCACCATTAACCTAATCACAAGTACTACCGCGAGATATTTCGAAATAATAAAATATTTTCATGAGTGTTGGGAGAATATAATCTAACATTTAGTGGGACTAGTACACCAATGATAGCCACCCATAGGGCACCTTGCACCCTAAAAGAAAAAGGAAAATTGCCCCACCCTAAAAGTATAGTACACATTTGGGTATTATCGAATGGAGGTTTTCTTTCTTGTCAAAAAAGAAAAAGAAAAAGAAAAGAGGTAAAATTGATTTTCATTTGAGGTTTCGCATAGAAAATAAGAACATTTTCAACTATATTTTTCAGCAATTCAAGGTCAAAAACCAATTTGAAGTAATATTTTATAGTCGTGTTAACATATATTCTAGCGGTAAATATGGACGTGTTGAAAAAAAATTAATAAATTGAAGTCAAAAAGTTTGTACATAGACACAAATTTTCTTTTATGTATTGAAAGGGAAGATAAAATAGGTTAAATGACGTCACTTTAATAAAAAAGCAAGAAACAACGTCATTCGTTGTCATGCACAACGTCATTCGTTTTTAAGGCTGATCACCCACATGTATAATGCTCTAATATACTTCTAGTACTAGCTACTACATTTAAATTATATTAAAGTGAATTTGCAAAATTATGTCTTAGTTTCACTAAAAAAAGTATTCAAAAAGATAAGGACAAAAAAAAATATATTCAAAAAGACAAGTAAAATATTCATGCCAAATATAAAGGTAAATTAAAGTAGAAAAAAAAACGAAAAATATATTCACAAAAATAAGAGTAGGGAATCCAATCTCATATGTAAATAAAAAAAAAAATAAACAATTGAAAGTAAAGGATATCTCCATCGGAATTATTTTTAATGACACTTTTATAAAACATTTTCCGTAGTGCTTTTTGAAAATTTTAAAATGAGTTACGAAATTGGCTAGCTCAACAAATAATGTACCGGAGAAAAATTCAAAAACTCACCTTTTTGCAACGATTATGATTAAAAAAAAAAAAAAAAAAACATATATGCATATAAGAGAGGAGTATTTAATAAAATTAAAAATTTGAAAAGAAGCAGGAACTTATTTGAAAATAAAAGATTATCCAGGTAAAACAAGAAGGCTATGTTTTACTTCACAGTCTGCTACTCCTATTTCTCTTCTAAATCTTTCACTCATTCACTCACTCACGTTTAAATTAAAACTGTAATCCACCTCCAAAACAAGCAACCACACATTATTTAAAAGTTACAACAAAAACATTCAAAACACATATAAATTCCAGGTACATAATAAGAAATACATGCTTCAACTCTCGACGACGATGGCCGCGGCTACTTTCTTTATCCTTCCTTTAATTCCTCCCTGCTCAAGGATAACCAACAAAAATCATCAACAAACTCGTAACAAACTATACAAGGAGGACAAAGCCTGCCAACACATATATATATACAAATGTTGCATTGAGAAATATATATATACAGGGACCAGATAGAACTGGCACCCTTCTTTTAAGCAATTGACGGGACCTCCCTTTGGGAGGGTAAATGAATGAATTTTTTGATTAACTTTGGCGGAGATATGATGACACTGAATCTAATAAAAGAATATCAACCCAATAGAAAAAAAAAAGTTTCAAGAGCCGCAAATAATGCACACGCAGATTCGTGTGTTGTATATACTAAAAAACCCAACCATTACCCTTCAAGAAATGGTCACTGAATAACTCAAAAGTAGGACACCTTTTTCAGAATCTTTTATATATACACACATATATTTAAGGATGACGCATGGTGCTATCCCAGAATCCACACATGTACTCGGGACAAAATAAAAACATAAATGTATGAAGAATATTTGAGTAAAGAAAGTTGTACCTATCACGCAGTAAAGCAGTCGCAGCTTAACTTGGACAAGGAAGAAGCCTATCAAACCGTTCCTTTGCTGTTTTTAAACATCATATAACTTATTACATTCAATATTTCTGTTGGACTGATAGAAGACCAGAAAACTTCAACTGCTGAAAATGAAATTTTTAAAGAAAAAAAAAGACCCAGCTGGAATTGCAAAGAAACAGAGACTTGACGTTTACTGTTACCCAAGGAAGACCATAGTCATCCAGAAATGGAATTTTGCACAAACACCTCAAGATTTCACTGTCGCAAAATCTTAGATTTCACCGACATCGGAATCCTCTTCGGGAATCTTAAATCTTCACCGCTGATTGTGTAGACGTTACCCCGTTCAGGGATGCTGAAATCAGCAGGGTTCTTATTTAACGTGCAAATTTCAGTCCTTGAAGTTATCCTCAGAGGCCTCACAGTTCCACGCTTAAAACTTCCATCCAAATCAATGCTTTTGGTGAAGTCTTTAAATAACCCGGGTTTTGAAGGACCTATAACCCCTTTCTGTTTGTCCAACACCGGATTGAATTCGAGAACTGTGTGTGGAGCACCAGATTTTTGGGATTTGCGGCCTTTATTTTGTGGGGTCGGATAAGATCTTCTTTCTTTTTCTTGCTCTCGAGGTTTAAAGAAAATGCGGTTTTCAGAACCAACAGGCCTTTTTTGATTTCGATCGCTTTGAAGCATGGATACAAATGGATCAGCAGCAACAGGTGAAGCACATTCACAAAAATTGTCCGAGGTCTGATTTTTGCTGTAATTAGAAGGGTTTCTTGAACTTTCACCGGCCTTATATACGACCCCAGAACCTAACCCTGAGAATGCCTTGGAATTGTAATTACACGGAAGGAGAGGTTTCTCCATATTGAAATTTGGGTGATTTCCACATGGATAGAAGGGTTTTTGGAAAACCCTTTTGGGGTCCACATCTAAAGGCTTAGTTGTCTTCAACCCCGCGTGCATCAAGCTAAGCAACTGCATCGCAGGGATAGCTTCATTAGAAAGTGAATCAAACGACCCCATCACCTTTGGGTTTCTATCATTTCCTATCTGTTCTCTCCCAGGTTGATGATAAGCCATGGAAATCCCTGTGTAAGGTTCAGAATCGGGGGTGGTGTTTGGATTTTCAAGATTGGAAGTATTTAAAGCCTCCTTGTTGAGATCAAGATCCCTAATAATCTTTTCCTTATTCTTCTCGGGGATTTGTGCACGTATATCCCAGTCAGTTGCCTGTGTTGGACCACCTTCGGGCAAGTTAGGTCTGAAAGACCAAAACTGTTCTGCTTTATCATTCTGAAAACCATTTTGAAACTGGATACTCGGTGAAAATGAGTCAAACATTTTGAAACCAGGATTTTCCTCTTGTGGCCCTATATTGAAACGGTTTCTGTGATCAGAGGGAAAGAAGTTGAAATGATTCTGTTTGGCGGGTCCCACATTTTCACCCGTTTGGAGTATGCTGTTTTTTGAATTTTTAGGTGGGGGTTTTCTCATGCTCGGGTATTCCTTGGGTAAAATTCTCATCACCCCATTCCCATGTACTTTAGAAAAGCCAATCATCTCAGCATTACTGCTTTTGTTATTATTCACTCTTCCAGAAAGGTTGTAATTTTTCTCGGCTTCGCAAAGTCCCCTCTCGTACTGATTCTTTGCCATTAGTTCAACAATTTCCATAGGAACCTCATCTGAAGTCCCTTGTTCAAACACCTTCCCAGCTCTTTGGTCATTATGTCGGTCATTATGTCTCCTAATAGTTTCTAAAAGGCTATGACCTTCAGTGCTTCTCTTACTGTTGCTTGGGCCAGATAAATCCTGGAAAAGACACCAAAAGATTTATGCAATTATCATATATATACCAAAAGATTTCCGTATATATAAGCATATACATCATATGAATTGAAAAAACATGTCTGATGAGAAATATAACCTTCTCAGGAATGTAAAAACACATAAGCTTTACAAATCCGGGAAAAAAATATCATATTTGTAGTTGTAACAAAGAAACGACTTGAACCTTCCTTTAACAGAAAAGAAGAAGAAGCTTTTAAAATATTGGGCATTTGGAGTCATACCCATAACACATGGTTTTATCATTTTAAAAGAACTGGAAAACTGAGTAATTGCCATGTCAGTTCATAAAGGAGAAAATTATTGAAAGCATTTACATTTTTGAACAAACAAATTTAGCATCAAGCCACATGTGACAATCCAAACTTAAAATAAAATGACTGATGATATCACTTTAAAAAACAGTAAGTACAAGAAATGCAGAGTCCTCAATAACTTATAATGACCTTACTTCTGGCAAAAGATTTTGCAATTGACTCCCCGTGTGTATTGCCAACTGTAGAACAAAAGGAAAAGACAAAAAGAAGGCCCAGACGGAATACGAGTGAAAAAATCATCATATACAATTGGTACGGCATGAAGAAATAATAAACTTAGGTATCAGATCTATATGGAAACTGGACTCGGACGATGCAATAAACTAACAGCCAAGTCAATTCATCGAAATATTTCAAAGTTTAAGGTGAATTACACAAGCAATACTGTTAGATACTAAGGAAATGAGTCTTGACCAGAAAAACGGCTTTATGAATATATTCGATAACCACGGTCAGAAAATTTTGTAGAAAAAAGGAAGATACGAACATACCAAATTTGGTCGCATTGAAAAACTCCCATCTTCAGGCCGAGGGGAGCAATTTTGCTTATCATGCAAGATAGCTGTTCTATATGCAATTCTATCATTGAGATCATAGTGCAACCTTTCCCTCATAAATGGATCGGGTGCAGATTTACGAGAAACGCTGGACTCTCCAACAAACATCCGATCTTTCCTCTTAGGGTCTTTACTCGGAATGGCCTTTGGCCGAGGCAACAAGAAGCCACTCTTATCTGCAACTTGAGCAATATGACTCTGTTCATTTCTTTCAGCACTTGTGCAGCTGTTAAGAGAAAGATCAAGTCCCATTTTAGTGCAAACATCATTTCCCGGCCGAGATTTTACTGTTTCAGACCCATCCTGTAAGATTCTTATATCATTTCTTTTGATTGAACCTTCTTCAAACACAATTCTACTCGGAGGCATTGGAAAAGCCTGCCCATCTTCAACTTGAGGCATTTTATTTTTCCTCTTAGACGAAGAACTAGATTCTTTCCCAGTGGGTTGTACAGACATATAACTTTTGAAATACGATTCCGTTCCTCTGCTTCTGAATGGATCAGCAACAGTAGCACCACTTTTGTCTGCATCTTTAATTTTGTTATGAACTTTGCGGATAACAACATCTTTCCAAGACCCTAACTGCAAACACCCGTCACCAACGTGAGCATGCTTGTTTTTCTTTTGACCCAGAATAGAGTTTCTATCAATTCCACGCTTCTTCAACTTACTCTTAGTTCCAACAGGTGCATTATCCTCCATCTCTGAGCCAGAGATTTCAATGGCCCTCTTTGTGAGGTCTTCATTGGCCTTTAGGGTCCTTGCCTTCTTAACAAAAAATTTTGAACAACTAGAATCCGTTGTTTTAGTTCCTTCTTCAATCTTTCTTTTCTTTTGAGCACCTGATGAACCGTTCCCTGTGATTCCACTGAGAGAAAGTTCATCTTGATTAGCAGAAACTGAAGCAACACCATTAGACACATTGGGCACTGCATTTGAACAACCTCCACCTGTTTTCCTGTTATCGTTTTCTGGATTTTCTCTACTCTCCAACAACTCAGCCAGTAGGCGCGTCTTTTGTTCTCTTCTTTGTAATGATGAACTTTCAGGGTGCTGACTATAATCACTATTAGCGATTATCTCATCACTTTCCGATGAAGGTTTCACAAACTCTTCAACTTCAACTGAAGGAAGTCTGATTTTCTTACCCTTATCCACATTTGTTTCCTCACCAATTTTACGACCTTCCTCGGACATCTCACAATTGATCAATCCATTTCTCTGTTCACCATCTGAGGAATTTATTTTTACAAATATTCCAGCGGAACTCTCAGCCTTGGACTTGGGGTACTCAATAGCAGGAAGAACTCCTGCAGCATCATGCAGTCCGGGGTTTGGCTCAGAAATCTCAACAGATCTGCTGCTTTTTGATTGAACAGGAACTGTGAAACCAGAGGCACAATTATTATAGCCTCAACAAAAATAATTTTTGACAATGTGGTTTGAAAAAGGAAAGGTCTTGGATATTTTAAATCTCTTTAATTTACCTGCTTTATCCATATGTCTTTCATTAATCAGGCACTGTTGAAGTAATTGTATCTGACAAGTCCGATTACCAAATTCCCGATTAGCATTATCTTCCACACCATTGTCTTGGCCTGAAAAGAAATTAAGAAAAAAGTATTAGAGATTAAGGGAAACACATACAGCCCCAGAGAAACATAAATACAAGAAATGGTCTAACACTTCTACATTCTATATATAGGATAAGATAGATTATAGCACTGCAATGATATTACATTGTATACCGTTGACAGCCATATCTCCAACTTCAGCATTCTTTCCTTTCTCATCACTGCACGATGAGAAATAATTCTTGTGCCCATTTAAATTAGCAGAAATATTTAACTCAGATTCCCTTCTCTCACAATTTTTCGGAGCAAGAGCTTGATTCAAATTTGACTGTTCCGCTGTAGCATCCCCATTGGATGGCATGTGAGAATAACTAGTACTGGATATAAATCCTCTTTCACAACATTTAGAAATTGCTCCAGCTTCTCCAGAAGCACTTGCAGCGCCAATATCCCGCAGGCAGTTCCCACATTGCCATGATCGGAATTTGGTCACAAACATAGGAGGAAGTTCCTCCTCCAAATAACTGTCATCACCAAATAAAGAAAATGGCATGCATATACTTTTGTCCTTCTCTCTCATTTCTGCTACATATCCGCTGTTCCACAGTAGACAGCGAATCAGGAAAAAAAAAAGAGGCAAGAAGTAGAGAATATACTTTTAGATACCTAGAGTATTTGATTTATGCCTGCCAAAGTAATTGTGTGGCAATGCAAATTATAAGCCTGTCTATTATACTAAAAGAATTCCTTAATCATTGCCTAACTTCTCTTATTCTCATTTAATCCGGATTGCTTACCCAAGCAATTGATGATTGCATGAAGAAGCTTCATCCTTCTCCGATAATGATGGTTTTAGAGCTTATTTTTGCATATGAACTACAACATGTTTATGTATGCATAATGAACATTTAGCAAATTGAAAAAGCAGCCTAAACTGTATTAAAAGTATAACTATAAACAGCCAGTTAAATACACAAATTAAAATAATATCAGCCGGGGTCGAGTTTAGTCCCCATCATGGTCTATTATCCAATATATCAAATAACTATATCAGACTTTTTTTTTTGAAAAAAATAAAACAAAGAAAACCATGTTATCTTCTAAACAGACCATTCATTACTCCAGTCAAATTATTCCTAACAAATTAACTGCTGCTATAACATTCCCCTCTAAGCCAACACATAATTTCTCCACAAGTCAACTGTACCAATGCAATGAAAAAAAAAATTAAGATTATTGACACTCCCATGAGCAGCAAGTCGATCAGCTACAAACAACTATAATCAATCTCCTTTGTTTCAAAATGGAAATAAATATAGTTTAAGCCATTAGAACAAATCATTTGCACAGACGCCCCATGACTGTTTCAGTAATTATCATATATAGCAGCAGTGTTAATCAGCTAATTACCTAACTAGATTGCAACCACACACACACCCCCCATGCGCATGCGCATGCAGCCATGCGTGCACACATTCATACCAGCACAAACAAACAAGAAATGATAAGAACATTGACTGCTAGCCCAATTGCCTATAGAGAGTATATAGTCTTAAAAAATACAACCACCACCAAAACCAGCTAGATGAAATGCTTACCGTATTGAGAAATGCTGGCATTTATTTCCAGCAGCCTCATTCTTCTTCTCCATTGGTATTCCAAGGTCTATAGATATTGAGTCAATCTTAACTAGTGATCCCAAGGAATTGGATGCAGCATTAGTAGAATTGGCTCTCTGATGATTCTCTTCCACAGCTACAATACTCCCCTCCATGTTAAAATTAAACTAAAACCACCACATTAAAATTGATAAATCTTCCATGCGCACATAATAAATACACAAATAGATACATTAAATAATCATACATTAGAACAATGATTAAATAAAACAACACACACCATATTAATCACCCAAGAAATTAGAAAATACATGGTAAGTCCGCGATAAAAGGCCAAACATGCACGCATGTGAATGTTAATTTCCAAAATTACCCAGTGCCAAAACTAATGCACTGTAACGGACAATTAAAATGACAGCTCAGCACAATTAATAAATCCAAAACCAACAAACACGCAGACAAGACTTCGCTTGAACAAATGTATCAAACCCTAGTAGTCATCACAACAAATCAACGCCGCTCCTCCTAACGATTTCTATGTTCCACGGACAATACAATCAACCGTGTGGCTTAATCGGCCAAACCACCGACAGATTGAATCATAAAATGACGGTACCAGTCAAAATCACAAATTAGGGTTTTAAATTTTTTCGAAAATGATTATTTTCCAAATTCCATCAACTTTCTCAAAATTGAAACACAACAAACAAACACCGCCACACTTTCACTCTAAAACAGCAATAGACACACAGGACAATCATCCACCCCCTTCTATTAAATAAAAAACTAATAAATTTTAGGGTTTACTCGATCGAAAGCCGATTCGAGATATAAACCCCATAAGCTCAACCTCAAACAGAAAATTAATCATGAATAACAAAAAACATACCATAAAACAATACAAACTCTCACACAAAATCAGTCCAGAAACGGAAAATAAAAAAAACATTTCAAACACACAAACAAATTCAGCTACATAAATCAGCTCAAAATCAGCTCAAACATAAACTCATTCAACTCCACAACAATTCATCGAATACAGCAAAAACTAAACATAGATCGAAACAACAAACCTTTTCCACCGTTGAATTTCCAGATCAGATCGTCACTCATAGACTTCACTCCGATTCTCCACGGCTCCAATAAAAAACACCACCATTCAATAGAGCTCTCTATACCGAACCTAGAAATGCGTACTTCACCTCCAGATTCGCTGCCGCCTTCTCAGAATTCGTGTGCGAAATGTTCTCAAACCCTAACGTTTTTAGGTTTGCGATCCTAGAGAGAGAAAGAGAAAAATGTAGAGAGAGAGTAAACAGACAAAACTGTGTGTGTTGGGGTCAGTATGTATTTATTTTTATTTTTATCTCTTCGTCCTTGAAAGGAGCCTTTGTTATTATATATATAATATATTTATTTATTTATTATTTTAATAAATTTATAAAAAAAATAAAAATAAATTCAGGACTGTAAAATTCTAAAACAGAAAGAAAATAAAAAGCGGGAGGAGAGAGAAACGATCGGACGGCCGAGATTGAGCCAGCCAGGCAGGTATGGTGCGGTGCTTATCACTATCCACTAATGGGACCATTTTTTTAAAACCCTAGTCAATTGCTATTCCCACGCGTTCTTTTCACGCTCCAAGTGGGTCGTTGTCTTGTCAAAGGTGTCCGGGAAGATGCCGGAGCACTAAACTGGATTCTGATTGGTGCGTGTGCATCACGGAAAACACTGAGCGTGGGGGAAGGTAAACGTCAACAACAACAACTAGAGATATGTGTGGTGGTAAAATAAGGAAAGTAAAGTAGGGATAACCCTAAACCTGATATTATAGCAAGTGTAATTAATTTACTTACCAAAGAAGAAAAATAATAAAAAAAAAAAAACCAAAAAAAAATTAAGTGAGTAGGATTACATTATTAGGGTTTTTGTTTTTATATATATAAAAAAATATAAATATTATGGTATGTCATAAATATGTAACAATTACTATAAATTAAAACATAAAAATAAGTGGTAACTATTAATATGAGGTAATACGTTAGCAACACGTCATATTTAAGATATATGCTGACATACTGATAATATAATAGTTGACAAATTATGTTTATAACGTATATATCTAATACATAGTTGGCTAATAGACTTATTGTTTCTCGAATCATGCCTAAATGTGTAATCGAAAAATTCAAAAATCTAAAATTATATTTTTATATACATATTTTATTAAAAAATTAATATAGTATACCATAAATATATAAGTAATAACCATTAAAAAATAAAATAAGCATGAGTGTTAATACCATTAACACTCGTCAGACCCATGTTACATTCAAGAAAATACAATAATGTATCCCTGATATATTGGTTAATAAGTTGTGACTATAACGAGATGATCGGATGATAAAATCTACTATTGACTAATAATATAAAGGTCATACATTACTATCTTCTCAAATCATAATAAAAATGTGTTACCACTTTAAAATTACATATTATGAAATGTTGTGATACTACTTTTTATGTGTGTTTTAGTAACATGATTTAATTGTTTTAATTAATTTTCTCCTATATTCATTTTTTTAAAATGTTAATTTTTTTTTTCGCTGTTCTCATAATGAGTATTTCAACATATACTACACAAAAGTATGGGATACTTTAAAGGACGAGGTAAAAATAATTATTAAACTTTCCTCCTTATATTCCAAATATAATAAGTTAAATCTAATAACAATTATATAAGGGGTCGAACCCTAATTTTATTATCAGTTTGGAGCTAAAGTAAAAAAATCCTTTGATTGGGTCCCTGCTATTTCAATTAAATCCGTAGTCAAAGTTGCAATTTTTTTCTCAATTCCGAGAATACCCCCAGTGACCACAAAGGAAATCTTTGAATTGTGTAATACCTTAATAAACTATTTATCGATAGTACAACTTTTGAAACATAGTTTAATAAGAAGTACGTGGATAAGATTGTAATGATTATTTTTGCCCTTCTTAATTTAACATATTATTAATAAGAAGTTTCGGTGGTAATCCATTGGATTTAATTTTAAATTTAATAAGAAATATTTTGGGTCGAATTTCGATAATTATAAAAATATTTTGGTGATTAACAATTAGCCATTAACTTACAAGTAGGGATTAATCGAGAAGCGAAAAGGGAAGTTTGAACACTCTGTGATGGAGAACAAACAAAAAATATGGTGAGACACTCGACATTATTTTCAAAACTCAAAGAAATTTTAATATTTAATAATATTGTTTTTAGTAAAGGGTAATTTTAAATGTATCCACTAAGTCATGCTTCTCACTCCAATTTGAGTGAACTTTTTCTTGTCACCCAACTAAATTTTTGAAAAAGCTTTCAACTCACCCCATAAGTAGGGTGAGTTTATTGAAACCTATATAATTACATAATAAGAATTTTTAATGACTAAAATTTTGTTGCTAACTAAAATTACTAATAATTCAATGACAAAAATAATTCATGAATTGTGTGGATAAAAAGATATAGAGATTTTGAAGAAGGCGTATTTTGAGATAAATTAATACTAGGATATGTTCGGTACGTCATTTTATGATGGATTGCTAGTTGGGTTAAACTTATATGTCAATAGTTATATTTTAGAGCAATTTTTTTTAACTAACCAATGTTAATTTTTATAACAATTTAAGTTGTATAATTTGAAACCACAAAGGAATTAATAAACTTGTAATAACACGGAATTTTCGAAATAATTTGATAGATAGTCTTTTGTTGCAAAAAGCTAAGCAGCCTATTAGTTACAGCTTAATGTTTACCCGTAACGAAAATTAGTTTCACATGAAAAAGAAATTTCATTTTTTTTTCCAATAACAGATAGATTTAAAATTGCATATAATCTATAGGAATATATGTTCACAATAAAAACGTTTACACGTCAATTCCAGTGAAAAATCATAAACAATAAAAATTGGAATTTTATTTGAAATTTCAAAATCTCAATTATAGCATATATCCATTAATGATGATGACAAAGAAAATTAATGGAGAAGAGAATGAGAGGGAAAAAAAGAAGAAAAAAAGAAGAAGAAAAGAAAATACTAACTTTAGCAGAACGTGTAAAGTCATTTTAAGTAGAGAGAGTTTATAGGGGGAGCTTATGGTTAAATTGCTATATTTAAAAATTTTAATTGGGGCATGAAAACTTAATTAGAGGGGTGAATTGCTATATTTAAAATTACCCTTATTAAAACATTTATATCCTTGTAAAATTTACACGTGGTGCTTCAATGGTATTCTAAAATTTAACTTGCTTAACTCTCGAGTTGATTTCAAGAGACTATTTCATCGAGACGGGCTTGAATTATTAGAGTTGTTTAAAGCGTGAAAAGTTTAACTAAAGTTGTGTTTGTTGCTTATTTGAATCTCAATAGTTGAATTCGTAGATTAAAGACTAATCGATTCAATCTGGTGTCTGGAGGAAATAGAATCCGAAAAAATATATTTGTTTTCTTCCTAAATATTACATATAAATAGGTGTTGTTTGTTTGGAGATATCATATCTGAATGTTGAATGAATGTCGTCATTTAGACAAATTTCTCCTCTTTTTTTTTCTTTTTTTTTTTTTGGTAATTTGGTTAGTATATATATAGGACAAGAGTAAAACATGTATTTTACCATTTTAAAATATAAATTTTAAATGTTAAGACGAAGTGGAACCTCTTAATTCTTAAGAGACAAAAGTAAGACTTTAGATCTACATCTTTAAAGCTACCAAACAAATTAAAAAACCCCTGATATCTGAATGAGCCATTAATTCAGAAAAACACCACCTAATTTAACTCATTGTATTGTAATATTTAATCTTACAATTATATATTAATTTATATTTTACCACTAAAATTATTTTTTTATTATTATTTTAAAAGAATTGCTATTGTTATTGTTATTGTTATTACTATTGTTGTTGTTGTTGTTGTTGTTGTTGTTGTTGTTGTTTTTGTTTTTGTTATTATTATTATTATTTTATTTTGTCTCAATTTGAAGAAAAAAATTGTGAGACCATATACAGTGCAGTGGGTAATATTGCATAATTGGCATATTTTTACTTGCAGCACAATGTGTAGATGCTATTATTGTTAGATAAAATGGTAGCGACATTGCAAAAATAGCAATTGAATGCCTTATGCATGGCATAATGTTCAGTCAATCGTGTGAGCATTGTTGCATGGCACGATGTTTTGAACAATGAACATCGTGTGATGAGAATAAATGGCGTGGTGTTCATTGTGTCGTGGGGGACAGTCTACATGGCACCCATGCGTGATACAATAAATATTGTCTGATGAAATTTATCAAATTTTACATTTCACACTGCAAATTTATATATAATATGTATGCTAAAAATGCATATTTATCCTACATTTTTATTCTTTAGATGGGAGATGGTCTGAGGGGACTTAATTAAGCTTACCACTGAGCACCATGTGACTTTGCCGCTGTTAACTGACAGAATCTGATGTAAGTTTCTAAACGAGCAGATCGTAAGTAAAAGTCGAGTAATTATATTATTATTATTATTGTCCTTTGTTGTAATAAAAATCTAAGTGCACTTGATCATCATTGTCCTATTTCTTTTTGAAAAAAGCATGAATCACTCCAATTGCTTGTTCATTCCATTCGAATAAAGACTATTTTTAGTAAATAAAATAAAATTCAATGAACCTTCAATACATTAATTGTCCTTGAAAAAAATAAAACAAAATTTTGATCCTTTTAAAAATAAAGTTATAATTAAACAAAATAAGAAGATATATTGGTGCAATTTTGTTTAAATATAATCCCTTTATATATATATATATATATATGTGCACGTGAACATTTAGATTATAATCCTCCTATATAGTTTTAACATAAGAATATATAGTAAGAGTTAGGATATAACGAGCTATTTCATCACTTTAACAAAAAAATAAATAAAATGGATTCCCACTTGGAAGTGTAAACTGATGAATTTCTTTATGAAACACGGTAATATATGGTGATCAAAGTAGAACAAAGGATGGATTTATTGAAATATATATATATATATGTGTGTGTGTGTGTGCGTGCATTTTCGACCGTTGAAATTTTTTATAATCATATCATCTCACCCACTTCTAGGATGGATTTTTTTTATTAAATTTGGTGGAGGTGATCTATTCATTATATAGATCATTTTTACAAAATTTCATAAAAAGATTATTTATTTACCCCCAAAGGGACATCCATTAATTCTTTTTATTAATTGAGAAAAATCCCTATTTATAGCCTAACAATATATAGTAAACAATGCAATATGAACCATTTCAGAGAAATGTATAATTTAATATTTCTAATATGGTAACTAATAAATCCAAATAGAAAAAGGAAATGAACGGAAATAATATCAATAAAAAATAATGTATAAAAGAGGTCAAGGGTTCGACTCATGGAGGTGGGTGGGGAGTTTTTCTTCGTTTGTAGGATTAAGGGAGAGACTTGAACCTCTCTTAATTTAGGAAAAAAAAAAGCACCATTGACGACAATGAAAACCTTAAAAATACGCACTTGAAGAATAAAAAGGAAGCTTAAAATAGATTTCAAGGAATATTAATGTTACTATTTATTGTTATTTCCTTTTTGAGTCATTTTAACGTATACCTTAATTATAACACATGTTAAGCATCCATATTTAAAAAGAATTACCTCTCAACATGCATTAAATATGCTACGTATTTTCATATAAGAGTTCATTGTTTTTATTTATAATAACCTTAACATGTCCACATCTTAACATTTTCCTTTCTTTATTTACCCCCTTAATAGGAACATGAGGAGCACGTGTCAACTGTCAACTATGTTGGTATATTATTAACGACCATGCACCTTTGGATTAAATCGAAATAAAATATGAACTTTATGGCTTTCTGAGTACATTTTACAAGATCAGAGACCAAAGTGAAACTCAACCTAAACTTTAAGGAACAAAAATGTAATTTACCCAACTATTTTATCCCTTGAATTTTGATCGTATAATCACCTTCCACAATCTTAATTTCAGCAATTTAATCCATGGTGTTCACCTATTCAATGTGGTGTTTAGTATTTTACGGTTGAAACTGCGGTAAAAGTTGAGTCATCTATTTAAAGGTAAAATTTCAGTTATATTTATAGGTTTTACTATTTTAGAAATTGAAATTGCGGCGGTCGAATTTCAATTGAATCTAAAAACATTGGTTTTAAAATATTATATTTTGTTTTGTGCTGTGTTTTTAAAAGATATTGGTTTAAATTATGTGGGGACATGTATTTTTAGTGTTTATACGCGTTACAAGAGGTACAAAACTTGTGCCACCTTATTTGGAGCTGAAAACTTAGTTTCGGCAAAAACAGACTAAACAGTTGCTGCTATTCAAGGCTATTTTTTACTTCAATAGTTTTGAAACTTGAAGAAACTAAAATCATGAACATTGTAAATGGTTAGGTTGTCTTTGGTGCAGGCTCAAACTGTGCATAATAGGGGATTACCAGAAAAGTTATAGTATTTTTCCTAACAGTGCACATAGTTGAGTCCCTTACGAGGGGGAATCGCAAAGTCAAGGCTAACAGTGCGCAAAAGTTCATTCATTCTCTGAAGAACAAAATTCCAAATGCCATTGGAGATTCACCATTTGTTTGCATAGCGAAAAGGTTCCGAAACGGGTAACTAAAATAGATAGATACGAGGCACGAGATCGAGGTGTTGTGGACCGGTTCGATCTGTGAGCCAACAGGAGCTAGCTACACGATGATCAGAATATTGTAATGATCTCGGCGCTTGATCTAATCGATAGTAATTCTGTCTAATCCTTGTAAGTTCTCTTTCGATATAGTGGAATTGTCAGTTAATTACGATTAATAGTTACTCACAAGAGCTGAGACCTTTTAATTCCTAGTATTATGTGATTACTTAATTAATTTACTTTTTAATTGCATGATTTATCTTGATATAATAGTTGAATGGAGCTGTATAAAATCAACAACTAGGTTTTTTCACTTTTATATGAAATTATTAAAACTTTGATGTTGTATGTATGATATTTTTACCCAAAAAATTTTTATGGGGTTAATTTTTTATGTATATACATTTTATAGTGAATTAAAGACTGTGAGAAATGCCAAATTATTACTAAAATATAGGTAAATCTAGACTAAAATAAATTCTATTTGTTTAACTAAAAATAATTTAAATTTGAGAACCTTATAACAAAATACAAGTTTATGATATTTTGATTCTATAGAAAAGAATATATATCAAAAAAAAATTTAGAATATTAAGAGATTTTTTATTTTTTAAGATTTTCCAAAAAAACACTCAATTCCAATCAATTCCTTCAAAATACCAAGTTAAGATGTAATAAATAATGTACCCCGCACAAACTTTTTGGCACATCCATAAATTTGTAAATAGAATTTTTACGTGACCCCAATTTCCAGTCCAACCTTGAGATCCCGTAAGTGTATCATTCCGTATATGTTCTAGTGATTAACTTATTGGCAAGCAATTAAGCCTTGACGAATCAAAAACCATTTTAATTTGTCCAAACACAGCTTCGGATAATGTTGAAGCGAGTTACTTTAGAGCATTCCTAGATAAGAACTCATCTCGCAATAAGTCATTGTTGAAAATCTTCTTAGTTATATCAAGCGTTGTTCCAAACAAGGTAACAACGACTCGTGTGTGATTATGAAACCCTTCCAAAGTAATAGTTTGTAATTTGATACAAGCACAACATCGAAAGAAAGCTTCAAAGTTCATAATGGTTTAACGAAATAGTTATATCAAACTTTTTCTTACCCATTTGAACTAGCCTACAAGCTAATGAAAGAGTTGGATAGTTTATGTAATAACACAGAGAAATCTAGTACTCTTTCCTACCAAAATTTTTCTCAACCTCCCTTCTTTTCTTTCTACTATGCTAGTTTCCTTTGGTTCCAGACAATATTTTGTGGATTTCCTTCCTGTAGACACTCTATTTGGGAATCCCCTCGCCTTTGTTGATATGTAAGAGTCGTCATTGCACACTTTTCGTGGCCTCTTGAATCACCCAATTTAGGTAGCTTCCTTACCAAAAAATTTCTCAGCCTCCCTTCTTTTCTTTCTAGTATGCTAATTTTCTCTAAAAATTTCGGATTTCTTATTGTAGTTACTCTACTCGATTAGCAATCCGCTCACATCTGTTGATATTTACGAGTAGGCCTTGCAGTTTTTCGCGGCCGGCTTGAACTGCACAAATCCGATTGTGCATGAACAAGAAGGGGGATATTTTGCTCCAAAAAGTATTTTTGAAACATAATGGGGTTTAGAATTTGGCTTATAACTTTTTGAAACTCGAGAGGTCAATTTATAATTCACACAAGTCTCGAGGGCCAGATTGTAATTTCCGTAAAAGTTTTACTGTCCAAATCTAACTCTTATAAAACTTTTGGATGAGAGAGAAAATGGTGGCCTTTTTTGGGTATTTGACAAGCGAATGCGTCCAATGCCCTTGTCTCCCAACAGTTTAGTCACCAACATGTAGCTTTAACAGCCACAAGACGACAAAAGTACAGCTAAGGTCATGTTTATTCCCTTTCTCATTTTTTCTTGCAACATTGTTACACAAGTCTGGTGAAATTTGGGTTATTCAGACCAAAAATAAAAAATTTGATACATTTATTAATATAAGTAGTATTTAGATACATCTAGTGATCGAGTACCGAAAAAGAAGGAAAGGAAATGAGGTTTCCCACTCATATATCTTCATTATATTAGCGCAGGTTAATTTAATTATATTTTATTGATCCTTAATATATGGAGGAAAGATTTAGATATTTAAAAAAAAAAAAAATACTACTACCTGCTCACAAATTTGTACATGTCGTTACCCAAAAAAATTTACACTTAGGAAGAATCAAAAACAAAAAAATTCAGTCAAATCGTATAAGAATTCAGTGGTAGATAAATTATCACGCTAACCATATGGGTTGACATTTAATTATATTAAAAAAGCGGAAAAGTATAAAAAGAAAAGGGGAGAAAGCATAAAATATTAATTTAAAAATAAAAAAAAGGGTGGAAGATAGTGACGTCATCTTCTTCCCCATAGGCCCACCATCAAAATCACAGCGCACAAAGATATCCCCTCCATTGTCTATACACAAATTCAGATCTATATTCAGAAACACGCATATATACAGACCCCCAGATCTATAAAAGGAGGGGTAGGCTTTAGCACATGCGGATCCAGGGCTGAATCCCCCCTTAGTTCATATATACAAATATATATATATATAATGTCATAATTTGTGATTAAAAGAAATAAAAAATTTCAATCACACAATTTTTTATAATTTATACATTTTTATGATTAAAAAAAAATAACCCTTTATTATATATGTAGGGAAATGATATTAGCACTCCACTTTTGTCCTAAGACACTCCACTTTCATTTTTAGTGACACTTATATATGCCTTTTAGGACACTTTTTATGTCACTAAAAATAAAAGTGGAGTGCCTTAGTACTAAAGTGGAGTGCTAATAGATTTCCCTATATATATAAGTTGATAGATATATATACTCTCTATATATATATTGATCTTATTCACATAGGTGCTCGGGCTAACTTTTGTATATTTTGATTAGTTTTTGTTTGTAGTTCATAATTAGCCAAGTATTATTTTAATGGTCCCGAAATTGACTTGAAAAGCGAACTCAATTGATTTCAAAACTATTTTAATAGTAGTCTTATACCACAAAGACAAGATGATTGATTACATATAATATATTATATATATTAATTGAAATACACTCTGTAAGTTATATATATATATATATATATATATTATGTTTATATGTACATGATGGGTGTGGTTGGCGTTGGGGGCTGTTAGAGGGAGTAGAGTTCGGGAAGAGGAGAACGGCTGGGTGTGGTCCGGTGGTAGCTCGGTGGAGCTTGGCCGCTTGGGCCCTAGTTTTAATTTCCATGTTATTTCTTGCAATTGTGTTTGATTAATGGATTGGGTGTTTTCAAACTAGGGTTAAGTTAACTTAGAGATGAGAATGAAAAGAGAAAAAGAGACTAAAAAGAAAAAGTGAAAAGAAAAAAAAATTGAGTTTCATCAGTAGACCAGCAGTGGGGGTGAGTTTACAAACTCATTTAGGGTTAAATTATTCAAATGAAGTCAAGTGAAAAGATTAATTGAGTGGGCGCATTTAAAATTATCCTAATACAAACAATCGTGCGTAACTCTAAATTCAATAAGTAGGGGTAAGCATAATGTTAGCTTGGCGCCCTTTAGTGAAGTGTAGTGTAATGTAAGTTTTTCTTTTTCATAATTGCAAGCTTAAAAATGAGGAAACGAGTTTCAATATGTAATTAAAATGATTGGTGTCATTGCTAAAGCAAGTATAGCAAATGTTAGAATAATGTACAACTTTTGAGGCATATGGTACAACTTCTGAAAACAGTACTTTATTCTGGCAAAATTAAAAATACTTTAACAATAGGAGTAGCCAATAAAAATAGAATATTTTAAAAGAACTGCAGTACATAAAATTTAAATGCCAGCTTGAAATTTATTAGAGGTAAATTTAATTTGATTAGTAACAGTTTCAAATACTCCAAGGAATTGTTAATATAGGAAGATTAATGTCATTGATTTGATTAATTATTTATATCAAATGTAATTACATGAAGTTAGATATAGAATTTTATCGCTGTAACTATATTATAAACTACCCATACCATCATTCCTCACACAAGAGGTGGATATATCACTAACCACGTACCCGCGAAGGGTGGATAAACTACTTTTTATTAAGTTCGAATGTCACAACGATGTATGTAACCCATAATTACCATTTTCTAATTCACTAAAAGCACTAGCTTTTAGGTTTTTAGGAAAAAATTCATGCAAATCAGAGCGCTAGCTTTGAAATGCTAGTTTAAGAATTCAAAAATCATTAATTCCTATCATTATAAATTGAAATGTGTGTCTATATATATATAGTCTATAAGCCCCCATTTTTTTAATCAGAACCCCCTTTTTTCTTACATATTTTTAGAATTCAAAAATTCTTGTTATTATTATAAATGGTCCAGTTTAAATTTTTTACAAAAGTTCATATAGTATTTTATTTATTGATTTTTCAGATTTTTTCTCAAGATAAATTGGGTCCTAACAAAAAAATAACTAATTGAAGGATTAAGAGTTATTTTGTTAAACATATATGTGATCTAAAAATTAAATTAAATTGGTAAATATATAGTGCACCATCATCTATATACATTTTTTTTGAGTAGGATATACCAATATTTTCGGCCATAAAATTTTAAGTTGGTAAATAGTACATCATCATTTATATATGTATCATGTTAATATTGTGAGTTTAAATATATACTAAAGAGTCATGTTAAAATTTTATATATGAAAAGAAAAAAATAATTTTTTTTTGACTAAATATTAAATGTTGATAAACTTATAATAACATTAATAACAATAATAATGACGATGATAACAATATTAACAATTATATGAGTATAATTTTTTGACAAATAATAATAAATTTTAACCTAGAATTTTGAACAAGTGTCTTAAAAATAGGGTAACATTTTTTTCCCTTTAATTTGATTTCGTACATGAAAAGTTATTCGAGTTGACTCACCACTTGCACAAAATATTTTTGAATTAGGTAACCTCTATAACATTTATGGAATGCCAACTCTTTCATGTGTTGTAACTAGGGACCCACCATTCAAGTACTTCAAAATAAAGAAAGGGATTCTTGTAGGTTAGCTTAATCACAAACAACTTTGAATTTTAAGGCATACTCCTTCCGGTTTTAATTTAATTGACCATTATTTTATTTTTAAATGTTTTAAAATAATTGTTCACTTCTTATATTTAATAAGTTATTAATTAGAGTATTTTTTATTATTTTTAATATTACCCTTTAAGCTCTTATCACTTTATTTATTGTGGGTCCTGCCATTTTTTTTATTAGGAGAAAAGTAAATATCATTTTTGGAAATAAGCATTTTCTCTTAGAGTAATCATTATATCTCCTTAATTTTTAGTTTTCCAAAGTATGATAATTAAATTGGGACGGAGGTAGTGCATTTTAACTAACTAATGTTTCAAATTAATTAAACCTCTATCTCATTAATTATTCTCCTTCTGAAAAATGTTTTCTCATGTGGTTTCTTTTTTTAAGAAACCTAAAATTGATAAATTCGTGTTTGGATATATTCATAATTCATGTTAATAATAGTTAGAGTATGCTTAACTGAACTGTAAATAATTGAGTCTAAATTTATTAATCTTTTTTAAATGACGTGATTTAACATTATTCGATTATACACATTATATTGATGTTATTAACTTATTATCTCTTCTTCTTTTTTCCTTTTTTTTTATTTTTTTTTATTTTTTTTATACAAACAGTAATAATATATGAGTGATTCTTTGGGAGAGTGAGAAAGGGAATTGAACCCTAATATCCTATATATGTAAATTATCATATTCTTATCTATTGGATCAAAACCTGAATCTAAATATCTAATGATGCTATTATTAACTTAGTTACAAAAACTTTGCATTACAAATAAAAGAGTATTTATAGTACAATTACCATGTTCATAGAGGGTACCTAGCAAAGAGTATTACATGATATAAAATGTATTGATTTTTTTTTTTTTTACTCTTTATTAATACTATTTTTTTTTATTATAAGCAATTAATAGATAGATATGATTAGTTTTTAACCTTAATTACTCGTATAATTTTTTATATTTTTACTACTTGTACTAAAATTCGGATCTTTTATATATATTCGATCTATTTGATTAATGTGTTTTTTCTTTTTTTCATTTTTCTGTAAATTTAACGTGTTTTTCAAGAGAAGAACTTTCAATGTTTATCCTCCACGTAAGTTAACAGTCATATGTAGGTGGGTCCAAATCTAAAATTAAAATAATGTTATTTTATTGTGGCTGTGAATTTGCCACATTAAATTTTTATTTTTTTTATTTTTTTTATCAACAATTTGCCAAATTAATTGAGTGTTGATATATATACGCTCCACTCCCTTTTTCCATTTTTGGACATACAACGAGAAGATTAGAATACCCATTTTCAAACCTCTATACGCACGATATGGACCATTTGTATATAAATTAATTTTTAGTAATGAATTCTTATTTGTAAAATATTAAAAAAATATTTCTTTTGTGATAAAGACTTATCACATGTTTACATAGACCGTCTGCACTTATTGTAATATATATATATATGAATTTTTTTTTTAAATAAAACCATTTAAAGATTATTCATTATGGATTGAAATTTTTGAAGTGATAAATAAATAAATCTTTTTATGAAACTTTGTGGGGATTAATTTCTATGACTAGTAAATCATCTCCACTAAATTTTATCAAAAAAAATTAATTGAAAAGTAGGTTAGCTAAAAAAACTAGCTAATACATATGTCTAGAAATGCGTACACACACATATATAAATTTATCCACTTTTTAGTTGATTTTTTTTGATAAAATTTGAAGGAGATCTCATGAAAACTATATCCATTAAATTTATCAAAAAATTCATCCATTTAATCCCTCAAAAATCTCAATCTGTACGAAATAATCCGATTCTTGTAAGAAATGCTCTCTTATATATATATATATATATATATTAAATTATTCAAATACATAATGGTGTTCTTTCTTGATTAACAGCGAAAGAAAATATATATCGAAACTCAATGTATAAAAGTTTCATGGTAATTAGTTAAGTTTTTTGTTTCACCATGCATATATAGGTATAGGTATAGGTATAGGTATCTAGCTCTAATTAATTAATTAGCTTCATTGTTGTTAAGTTGATGGATGCGTTGTATAAAAAAATAAAAATGTTAATGGATGTGTTGAGCCTTTGCCCCAAAACGTAACAGTTAATGGTAGTGACACATGGAATTGAATTAATTACTAAATAGCTGTATATTGGATCAATATATATCTTAATTAATTAATTAATTAAATCCACTTTATAACAAAATAAATTATAAAATTAACAAGATAGCATCATGGTAATTTCGAAGCTCATCCAAAATATATAATTCTTTATTTGGGCAGTAAAAACTGTAATTCGCTGTGTATTTTTCCCTGGCTAATATTTTAACACAATGTTTATGCTACGCACACATGTAGGGGCGAAGTGAAGTAGTGTGTTATGTATGGAGTATTAAAATATGAAAAAGATATATATATATATATTTATCTTTTTCATGTTTAGGATAAATAAAAATTTATGTACTAGGTTTCTTAATTTTGTGGGTGTACACGAAATTACCAATATCTTCTTCCTCTCCTTTTTTTTTTTTGGGTATAATATACCAATATCTCCAGCTGTGAGATCTAAAAAATTAAGTTGGTAAATAGTACACCATAATCTATATTTGTATCATAATAATATTGTGGTTTCTAAAGAAACTTGTTAATACTGTGATAATTAGGCTCTCACCTAATCATTAGGTAGTCTCATGTTCAAATCTTATATGTAATGGGGATGGCGAGAATTTTTGTTATTTTTAGTTAAAAATGATAGACTTGAACCTTCTTTTAAAAAAATAAAAAAAAATGACGTGTTAATAATTTATAATAATAACTTATGAATAGAAAGAAAATATTTTGATAAACTTGTAATAATACTAATCATAACAATGACGATGATAATAAGAATATAATTTTTTGACAGATAATAATAAATTTTTAACCTAGAACTTTGAACTAGTGTCTTAAAAATAGGGTAACATTTTTTTTTCTTTTAATTTGTTTTGGTACTTGAAAGGTTGGTTCGAGTTGACCGACGACCTGTAGTAATTCATTTTAAATTAGGTAAACACCCCCCCTCCTCTCTCTCTCTCTCTCTCTCTCTCTGTAATAAGTTGAGTTGACCCACCTTTCAAGTATTTTATGATAAAGAAAGGGATTCCTGTAGGTTAGCTTAAGCATAAACAAATTTTTTTTTAAACGTAGTTATATCTAAATAATATTCCAAATTAAACTTGTATCAAGGGAAAAAAAATTGATGGGGGAAAAATTGGATGCTGTCATAGGGTCCCAATAATAAAATAACATGCATCCATTTTTATCTATTAAGAACGTATCTCACGCACCATTTTCCTTCTTAAAAAAAGAATTTTCTCAAGTGGTTTCCCTTTTTAAGAAATCTAAAATTAATAAATTTGTGTTTTGATACGTTCTTAATAATTATAGTACAAATACTGTCATTATGCTTAATTGAATTGTAATTTTGAGTTCAAGTTTATTAATCTTTTTCAAATGACGAGAGTACGTTAACACGACCCGATTATATATAATGATATGATGTTATTTTTATTTTATTTTTTATACAAGTAGATTCGGGTAGTTCTCCATGGGAGAGGGTGGGGGAAAGGGAAGAGAATTGAACCGTGGCACCCTATGTGAATTATAATATTCTTAACCATTAAGGTAATATGATGCTGTTATTATCTCAGTTATATATATACAGAAAATTTTAAGGATCTTAACTTAAGGACCTTATTTACTGAATGGGTCATTTGGCTCGCTTCCTAATGTAATTTTTGATGAAATTTAGTAGGGTTGTTCTTCATTATGTGTAGAATATCTGACCAAATTTCATCAAAAAATTAAACCGAAAAATGGGTTAATTACATGATTAAAAAATATTTGATATATATATATTTTTAAACCAATATTTTTCAATCCTATAACTAACCCACTTCCTAGTTGAATTTTTTGATAAAATTTGATTTAGATGTTCTACAGATGATGAAGAACATCCTCACCAAATTTCATCAAAAATTTATATTGGGAAGCATGACAAATGGGCCGGTTCGGAAATATGGTAATTAAGTTAAGGTCTTTATTTGAAATGTACGATATATATATATATATATATATATATATTAGTGTTTATATATAGAGAGAAATGATTTAAAGATGATCATTTTTTCTATCCTTAAATGCGGACTAGCTATTTTGAAGGAGTAAATTGATGAATGTTTCTTATGAAACTTGATAAAGATAATTTTCATGATTATTAGATCATCTCCACTAAATTTGATCAAAAAATTCGAATGAAGAGTAGGTTAACTTAAAAATTGATATATATATACGCAATTATGACCGTTAAATTTTACATGTTTAATTAGCCCACTTCTCGGTTGAATTTTTCGATGAAAATTAGTGGAGATGATCTACTAATTGTGGAGATCATTTTCATCAAAAGATTCATCCGTTTATTTCCTTAAAATAATTAGTCAACCTTTAAGGATCAAAAACTTGGTCATCTTTAAATCATTTCCATATATATAGGCTAAAGCTGAGAAGCTTAAGAAGGATCCGCATGACTTTTATCCCTTTTTTGTATTCATTTGTTTGTGTGCCATAAGGAAAATGGACCTCTCTCATGATATACTATGTGTCATAGAGCGGTATTTTTGAAAATATTATTTACATGATATATAGTGTATTGTATGAAAGAAGAATTTATTAGCTGTTAACTTCTTTTTTCTTTTCTTTTTCTTGTATTACCATTTTTACTATTTTATTAGCCTTTTAACTTATACAATACAATCTTCCAATTACTGAATTTACCTTATTAGCTAGAATAAGGATGGTCTTACTCCTTTTACTTTTTATTTGATTAATGTGTTTTTCTGTACAAATAAAATAAGAACTTTCTATGTAACATCCACGTAAGTCAACAATCACCTAAAATAATATTAATAAATAATAAAATGTTATTTTATTGTGGCTGTGATTTTGCCACATCAATTAGAGTGCAAGTATATTGGTGTTATTTTAAACTTCTTGATTTTAGTAGTATAAAGATATTATTAAAATAATTAATTTTTGGGTTGATTTAATGTTTTTAAGACCAACGACAGCCACGTACTATAAACAAAAATTAATTAAAGTGTGTAAAAATTAATTCGAACAATTTGTAAAATAACTCTCAAACCAAAAAAAAATTACTCTAATTAGGTTACTGTGACCTTTTTATTGCTAATTGCTGAAACCTCCACGTCAAAGCCACGTTATCAATTATTGATATTTTAGTTTAAGGAATCTTAAAAGAACTTCAACATAAATAAAAAATAATTGAAGGAAAGAAAAAATATCAGAACGGAAAATTTTGTCAATTCTCTGAGCCCCACCACCTCTACACAGAAATCAATCTCTTGCTTACATATATGATATCATTTGATCTGGTCCAATTTGGTGCGAGAGTTATTTTAGGGTTTTAACTTTGAAATCCTGTGCGGAGTTCTTTTAGAATAAAATACTAGCAATTGATGATGGCTTTAACGTGGAGGTTTCGATCAATATCAAGAGGTCACGGTGATCTTAATTAGGGTAGGGTATATAAATTTGGACTTATTTAATTAAGTGATCTATATACGCACAACCCCTGGCCACAAGATAATTTTTTTTCTTTTGGCGTACAAGATAAAATTAAAATACTCATTTTGAAATCTATATATGTAGGGTCTAATTCTTGTATAAACCATACGTATATATATGAATTGGTTCTTTAGCAATGATTTTTTTATTAAAAATTATTAAAAAATAATTTTTAGTGTCAAAATTTAACAATAAAGTTATGATTCATATATAGACGGTCCGCACTTATATATATATATATATATCATGGTATAAAAGTTTCATGGTTGTACCAAAATTTGAAAATTTTCGGCCTTTGCCCCACAACTGTTAATGGTAGTGACCCATGGAATTTAATTAATTACTAGCTAGCTTGCTATATATTGCATCGATATCTTAATTAATTAAATCCACGTACCTTATAACAAAATAAAAGACAAAAATTAACAAGATACTGTAATTTTGAAGCTCAAACAAAATACATATTCTTTAATTGGGCTATAAAAAGTGTCATTCACATTCACTATTATGTATATATTTGCATCTGGCTAACATTTTAACACAATTTTTATGCAATTTATGCAGGAGCGAAGTGTTATGGGGTAATTGGAGTTCACTAACCCATCTCAATTTAATATATATATATATATATATATATATATGAAGAGAGAGAAATACTCTTCTAGACAAATATTTTCAAAAAAATTAATAAAAACCGTCTATTTCGAGAAGTAAATAAATTTATGTTACAATCTGATGATGTGAGTAGGTTTTAGAACGGATGGCTATAAATGATTCAATTGAATCCAAGAATTAGTAGCTTCTTTGTCATTGATTAGTTTGTTTTTTTGTTTGTTTTTTAATTGACAAAATATATTCTCCACACGCTTAGTCACGTCAAGATTTGTGGTACTTGGAGATTTTAAAGCAATTTTGGTGATGGTGGTGGTACTTGGAAATTTTTGGTGCTTTTGGCGGTGGTGGTTGTAATAGTAAGTAAATTGTACTGGCCGGGTTGAGAGTGGGCATTGTGGGTTCCAATCAATATGTGGGGTGTGATGTTAGTGATATCATTCAATTCGCACCTAAAATCCAAGAAATTACAAATTTAATAATAATAAGAATTTGGGTTAAAAAAAAATATTACTTTCACGGGAAAAGATATATAAAAAAAAATTAACAGTTTGAATTAATTATAATTCTTGATTTCTTTTTAACCTATGAATGGTAACCGTTCGGATTCGGTTAAACTCGAAACCAATTCGTTTATAAACTTGATTGACCCAAAAAGAGCTTGTCCCGATCAATGTTATGCCCTGGGCAAAATTCTAAATATAGTATGTCTTCTAATACATAAATATTATTTTATATTTAAAAAATAGATTAATTTTATTTCAATGATATATATGCCACCAAAAAATATTACAATTAAATCTTTATTTCTCTTATTGTTTTGAAATCAATAAAAATGAATGAAAAAATAATAGTGCCCTTCTAACTCTCTTTTTATAGCATGAGAAGAGGTTGAAGATGCCGTTTTCCTACAAACCATTTGAACTTTGGAACTTGCATTATTAATTAGAGAGTCATATTTTTTTTTTAAATATATATATATATATATATAAACAAATAAACTTTTGGTACCCTTCTTAATTTTTAGGTCCTAGGCGATCGCCTTGTGTATCCTCCCCTAAGGTTGGCTTTGGACCTAAACTAACCTAATCCAGTGCAGGTTTTATTATTAAAAATTGGACCCACCACGAATATTATATTCATAAACACACACCGATCAGTCCTGACCTATGGTAGTTAAAAACTTGAAAAAAAATATTATATTCAAGAAGGGTCGAGTTAAACATATTAAGTTTATACAAACCCGACCTACATCATTTTATTTATTTTAAAATCTGAACTAACCAAGTATTTTTTAATTCTAGTTGGATCAAAAACCCGCTGGGGTGGATTTGTTGTCATCCCTATTATATTTGCCAAACAGCAATTACATACTATTGTGCGTCAAAGTCGTTGGCAAGATAGGGACGACTTGAAATATAGCGGGGGCGGAATATACTACGAATAATAATCTAGATTTCATTTAACTCACTTAATTTGAATATAGAGAAAAGAAATATAGTATAAGAAAAACTTATGAGATAGGATGCATAACTGATCTGTTACAATTTTCAAGAAAAAAACAAAAATTAAATGGAGTCAAACTCAAATAATCAATACATAATGTTATGTTAAATGACCTTGACATACATAATTTAAATTAATTACAAAATATAATTAGAATATTTTCGTATGTTAATTCAACATTCTTATTATTATTATTATTTTCTTTTTTTTCAACAGTGCCGAATGGCCTGGGCTTAGCCCTAGTGACACTATAAGGGACAACGTATATTAAATAAATATTTGAGGGTAAACTATATAAATGTTACTATTAAAATTCTAACAAAATAAAAATAGGGTCAAGTGGGGTCAATCTTCTTGAAATATTTGAATTGGTCATTTTAAAATATACACGTGGTAATGATAAGTAAAATGGCGGAATATTGTTGCAAGTACATAATAAAACAAAAATTACAAGAGTGATTTATCCTTAATTATTTATGCTTTGATCCAACGGTTTTGAGTTAAAATGGTATTGTGGTAATATTAGGTATAACAACAGCGTACGTTTAATGTTTGAAATATGTCCAAATTCTAATTTATACTATTTATTTGTATGAAAAAAAATATATACTATTTATTAATAATAGAAATTCAAGTCATATTTATATTTATACATCTAATTTATAACATACTCAAATCTATCAAAATTTTAGTTCATCTTTGCTATTTTTATTTATAATATTCTCAGATAATTATTTTTACTGAGATTGTTTTCTTTCTTTGTTTGTTTTTTTTAAAGTTTTTCTTTCTTTCTTTCTTTTCTTTTGTTTTTTATAAATGGACGAGTAAAAAATAAAAACTTAAAATTAATAAGTATTTATCACTCTTATCTTTTGGCATCTTTTGTTTTAAAATAAGAACTATTTATACAAATTAAAATACCTATTACTTTTTGTTACCAATACATTTTTCAGTAACTTAATTATAGTTATTTAAGAGTTATCTTTTTTACCGTTGTCAAAATTCATTTTTCTTTATTCTTTTTGTATATAGGTGGAGTAAGATTAATTTGTAAAACTCATGCAATTTTATAATTGATTTCAGTTTGATCATCATGTAATTTTTTTTGCCAAAATAAGATGGGACCTAACGTAACTTCGTTTGGTCTGACTCACTTCTTATTTTTTAAATTTTCATAAAATACCATATAGTTATATGGAGTTAGGGAGTGTCAAGGGGGTACGTGTACGGCTTCAGGTCCATGCATACAATAATGGGGAGGATTCAAGAATGGGTCGCCATATGTTTAGGTGGGTCATTATTGTGTTTGGCCAAAGCCAATCAGTTGCCATCTCTACAATAACTATATTTGATTTTTTATGAATTATAATGAGATTTTGGTGCTATAATTAAATCTAAAATAAACACGAACTCTTAATTTGGGACATTTCAATTAGTAAATTCTTAATTTGAGATACTTATATTATTGTTGTATATTAGTAATCTTGATCTCAAATAGAGCATAAGCACGGGTATTACTATGTGTATGTACAAATTAAAACAAATATATGGGCAAATAGTAGACATTAGAGACTACAATTTCATTTTTAAGAATAGATAATATATATATATAGTGACATTCCAAATGTCAAATACACCTAATTAATGAAAATATTCCATACTTATTTCCCTATTAAGAGAAGACTTTATGTACAAAAGAAGTGTTGGTAACGGGTTCATATATGCTTCTATTAATGTCAATTACCACCATGAGTATTCTTTCAAAATTCATCGTTATGTGTCTAAAAGCAATTGGATGTCACTGCAAAAGCGAGCGTTAAAAATGTTTGGTAGAGCCATTTGGGTAGAGATAGCAAAAATCTTTAGCTCGGCGATCTTTTTCACCTAATTAAACGGTGACTTTGGTGAAGCGCAGTGAGTATGCATTCTAAAATATATAAATGACTTAGGTTTGTGTTCAGCAAAAGTACTCCATTTGACCAAACCCGATCATAAAACACTATATATATTAAATGGAGCAAAGCAAGACGAGCACAAGTTCAAATGCATATATATATATATATGTGGGAGCATTTCTCATAAGGACCTTAACTTAATGTCCTTATTTACGGACTTGCCCTTTTGGCACGCTTCCCGATAGAATTTTTTGATGAAATTTGGTGGGGATGTTCTTCATCGTGTGTAGAACATCTCCATCAAATTTCATCAAAAAATTCAACCGAGAAGTGGGTTAACTACATGATTGAAAAATATTGGACATATATATATATATATATATCTATTTCTGGACCAATATTTTTCAATCCTATATATATATGATTGAAATATATATATATATATAGGGAGTTACTATTGACACACATTATTTAACTCTCTAACACTTCATAGGTATACTTTCACTCTTTATAACACTCCAACACTACAACATTCCACATTTAATTTTAGGATTAATTAACATTCATCTAAAAAACACTCCACTCTTACTCTTTATCACTCCATTCTCTCTCATCTTCAATCTTTTTCTTCCACAAATCAACACATTACCATTAAGCATTTTTCAACAGTTACGGTTGGAATTAAGCATTCCACTCTCTCTCTAAAATTCAATAAAACAAATCACACCACAAATCTCATCTTCAATCTTCTTCTTCTAACTTTTTCTTTGTCGATCTAGTCGTTCCATTCTTTTTCTCTTGAACTTTTTTGTTATTGGTTAAAAAAAGTTCTATCGGTGCACACACCCCGTCAAAAGAAAGTTCTGCCATGGATGAAGGTTTGTTGTTCATCATATTCGACCGAAAGGAACATAGTAAAGCACAAGTCACTCGGTCTTAAGGAACCGAGTGGAATTGGAAAAATAACTCAAAGCCTAACTTGGTTCCTTAGGATCGAGTAAGCTATACTTTACTTGATTTCTTATGACCGAGTAAGCTGTACTTTACTTGATTTCTTATAACCGAGTAAGCTATACAACACTCGGTTCCTAGGGACCGAGTAAACATTCTTTGTATTTTGTTTATGTTTTTTAATTTTTTTTGCGTTTGTTTGTATCCAATGATTTATAAATGAAAGGAAATGTAAAGGAATAACAAAAATGTAAGTATCCTACTTCTTTTGGAAATGGATGATAATTTGGATGGTGGTGGTAGCAACAATGATGGAGGTGGGTGCTAGTGATGAAGAAGAAGAAGAAGAAGAAGAAGAAGAAGAGGCGGCAATGGTGGTGGTGATGATGATGATGATGATGATGAAGAAGAAGAAATTTAAGGGAGTGTTTAATGTTTTAATCATCAATTAAAAATTAAAAAAAGCGGTGTGTGTCAATAGAATAATCAACATTTCTTTAAGGAAGTGTTACAGAATAAATTAGTGTGTATCAATAACAACACCCTATATATATATAATAATGTGGGCTTGAATTTTAGATGGGTCATCTTCAGTTTGGCTAAGTTCGACCTAAACTTGATCAATATTGTCAACCACTCATCCTTATGGATGGGCAAAGAAAATATTGTATTATATTAAATAAGATTTGTGATTTGACGAAAGAGAAAAATTTGATGCGCTCCTTTTTGTTGGTACTATGTGTTTACGATAAAAGAGGTTTCGTTAATGTTCGAGATGATGAGAGTGAAATTTTTGGTGTGATTCGATGGGAGAGAGAAAATTAGATCCCTTTATGTTGGTAGTTTGTATTTACGATAAAAGAGGTTTTGTGAATGTTTCACATGATGAGAGAAAATTTTGGGGTGATAATTATATGATAGTCATAATTTTGACGGAATAGCTTATGGTGTTTAAATTGAATAATTTAATGATTTAATTGATTCAAAATTAAATTTTTGGGCACAATTGAAATTTAGTTTATAGTTTAAAATGTTTTAGGGTGTGTTTGATTGGCAATATTTTTCACTTGATTTGAAAACTTAAGGTGTTTGATTGGCTTTTTTTTCTAGGCAATTCAATTCTCATTTTTGGCTCACACATGTGCATTTTCAAGACAATTGAAGAAAATGTTTTCTTTGGGAGGGAGGTGGTTTTTTGTTTTCCATGCTTGGACACGGTTCACGAGACAAATTTTTTTATCATTTTCTACACTAAAAATGCCATAACTTAAAATATAAAATTCAAAATAATATAAAATTTTAATATTTGAAATATACTAATTAAGATCAATTAAACAAGATCTATCATGACTATATAATTATGTAAAAAAATACCAATAATTTTTTTTACATTAAAAATGCCATAATACAACAAATATTTTTCGGGTAGAAAACTAAGACAATCAAACACACTACACTACATTTTTCATACAACTCAATTCTAAGTAATTCAGTTGCCGGTAACTTATTTTCTTTCTATATAAATTTCATACTTGCAATCAAACGCATCCTTAGTGTCATTTACTCAAAATACTATGTAGTTCGAGTAGACTTGCCCTAAGTATATATTTTCATATATATATATATATACTCTTGGTGTATATATAATGTATGTATCTATGTATGTACGAGGGATAAAATGACATCATGGTTATCTCAAAAAAGGAAAAAAACTGAAAAATAAATAAATAAAAGAATGACATGATGGAAAAGAGCAGTGGGGTACATGACACATTCTGTCCCACATGCATAAGGTACAGTACGTTTTAAGGGCAATATCTATTTTTTTTGCTTTTGAAAAAAAAATTAATAATTAATTTTGAAAATGATGATGATTGATGATGAGTGTGGGAGTAGTAGTAGTAGTAGAAGTAGGGACCTTTGTTCAAAGGCTAAATAATGAGTTGCACGATTAGAAATCACTTAAAAATTTTATTTTCTTTCTTCGTACTTATTTAATTTTATTCTCATTTCTTAGAAAAATATATACGTATCTTGAATCAGTTTAAATTGTGTATTTTACTAATTAATAACAGCCTCGCATACAAAATTTTTGTTAACGTTTAAAGTAACCAATTATTACGTGAACGAAATATGAGATTTATTGCACGCATCTAAAAAATAATTCTAAATGTGTAATATTATTTTCCTTAGAGGTAAGAATACAAGTGCGAGCTGAGTGCAGTTAATTAAAAATATTGTAATGTTGTTTACATATACACTTCTCTCCTTTTCCATATTTTTTCACTAAAGATAGATTGGAAGGATTTAATTTTAATTAAGGAATAATAGCGAGTTACACAAAAGAGAGTAACTCTCTTGGTTAAACTTTTTGCATCTCTTGCAACCCTTGAGTCGTTCTTCCTTTCGTTCTGAATTCGTCCCAGAAAAATATTCTGTGACTGTCCAACTGCTGTTGATGGGGTTCAAAACCTTCCCCGAATTAGTTGTTAACATGATCTATGTTACGGAAGAGGAGAATCACCCCCATGTATTCATGATTGAAGATTGCCGCGCTAATTAATCAATGTTGAGAATTTTAGCCATATATATAAGAAGAACAGAAAATGTGCTGCCAAATTAAGAGCTATCCAAACGAAATAATTAAGACTTCATTTAATAACAACATGGAAAAGAAAAATAAAAACATTTGATTTAAGTAAGAAGTTGGAAAATAAGTTGGGTCATATAATAAAATGCTTTCTATTTCATGGTTATTTTTATAAGTGTCCTCCATCTTTTATAATTTTTTTGTGAAATTTTCTTCTTCTTCATCTACCAAAGAAAATTTTTTTCATGAAAAAACAACAAAGTAAGAAGATATCTCACCATATATATGTCTCAACTTATTTTTCAACTTTTCAAACAAATCAATTGTTGTTTATTTTCTTTTTCATGCTATTATCAAACGGATCTTAAGTACTTATAATTTTGTGCTTCCAACTACAAGCCCATTATTGAAGATATGGGGTAATTAGCAAAAAATACCCCTAAAGTTTAACCAAAATCCCTCGCTCGTTCTTAAAGTTTAATTTTCGATTAAAGTATCGTTAAAGTTTCTAATTTTCTATCACTTGTCTAAAACTGAATGTCCCGTAAAAAAAATGGAAGAAAAATGCATGTGATTGTCACTAGTCACTCTTTTAAGGGATATTTTTGGATGTTTCAACCAAAATTAAAAACATGTAAAATAGAGAGAGAGAGAGAGAGAGAGAGAGAGAGATAGAGAGAGAGAGAGAGAGAGAGTAAGTCAGGTTTTTATCAATTTTTCTTAAAATATTCAATCTAAAAGCATGTAAAATAAGTAATTGAGATATAATTTCATTTTCACTCGTTGAACTTTTTGACGGCCATCTCACCCAATTCTACATTGAATTTGTTCAGGGCAGCAAGATGGTGATAGAGTTATAATGGAACCCAAGCAAAAGCAAGACTTCGGATCAAAGAGTTCGAGAGCGGCGGTGAGATGCGGTTCAAACCCCGTTAGTGGCAGTTTAAAATATATTTAAGGAATGGCTTAATTATTGAGGAGGGCTACTTCCATTGTGTAACCTATCACAATTTCTTAATAAAAAATTTTGCTCTAATTCTTGACTAAAGTTTAAAAATAAAAAATAAAAATAATCTGCACATTATATAGATTACCTCTACAAATTTTTATAAAAAGTTTATTACCTTCCAAATTAAATGGTCATATTTTATTTTTGTTAAAGAGAAATTCATCCTTTATAAAAAAAATTAATAATTAAATTGGTTGTAAATATCTATTTATGTTGTGTCACATTCATAGGCATATAAACAATCTATTAAGAGATTATTAATTTTTAGTGTTTTACGTTTATAATACAAATTAAGGAAATACTATTCACTGATTTGGCCGCTATCTATAATTCACTTCTTTTTTTTTTTTTTTGTAAATTACTATCTTAATAGTGCCGAATGACACAGGCAATACCTAGTTATCTTATACAGTCAAGTTTACATGCCCCTCCCTTAATTTTCTTTATACGCCATTGCGTTTTAGTGCTTTAGACTCAATTTTAATTTTAATAAAATAATTCTCTAGACCCGCTGAGATTTCCCAGGGCATGAGATTCCATCCGTAGCAAGTAAGAAAGTTTATAATTAATTGATGTACCACGAGCACCTGCAATCGTACGTTTTACAAAATTTCACTGAAGAGACTTTTGAGAAATGACTTTTTACAAACTTTAATTAATTTATATTCCCACCTTTGTTTTTTTCACATCTCATATATTTTTACTAATTAGGTTGAAGGAGTTTGACAAGGCGAGTTAGGTAGATAGGATTTAATTAGTTAACACGAATGGAACAGATTAAACGCGCGTTCATGTGATTAGCCGCCAGGCTAATAGCTAATATATATGTATGCTCTTCCAATCCAGAACAAAGGTTCGCGATTAACAAAGAGAGTGCGCGCATTAGCAGCAATCCAATGAGCAGGACAAAATTATAGGAGATATGATCAAGATTATTAACCAACTCCTTTATATCAAAAACAATAGCTGCAATCTTGCATGAAGGAACCTTTTCCGAGGAATATAAGCCGATCAAATGGTGGCAATCACTGTCAATGACCACCGCGCTTTACACTTATGGATAGCCAAGCAATGCGCTTCTCTCTAACAGCAAGAGCAACCTTCACGATGAAGAGGCGAAGAAGAAGCATCCACTCGCTTAGCAAAACCCCTAAGAAGAATACCAACTGATGCAAAGTTTAACTGCAGGATCGAAAGGAGGTCTAACAGAATCGATTTCCTCCCAGCAGCAACTCGTGAGCTGCCACCAAAACTGCGCGAAAACAAGGGAATTAATTTCCTTCAAATATAAACTTGTTCCTTTCTAGGTTGATAAACCAACAAGAAATGACGGCATTGGGGTTTAATTAGAGGGGTAGGATTGGGGAACAAGAACCCAGAACAATCAACAACCTCTTAACTTCTACGCCAAATATTGAAGAGGTCCTATTAGTTGGAAAAGGTTATGCTTTTAAAAGCCCTTACCTAGACTATTCTTTAGTATTTTTTATCTTAGACTATAGTTTTTAATGAAATAACCCGCGATTTTGGTCCGGAGATTCTATAATAATATTTAAAAACAATCAAAAAAATAAAAAATCACTCTACCTTTTTTTTATTTCAAAAACTAGTATAAATTAAAATCGGATCTTATCCAGTAGTGTCTTTGTTAGGGTTTTTCCTAACGCAAGGTCGGGGTCATTATGAAGAATAATAATAATAATAATAAAACAAGATTAGAGTTGTATTGGTTCAATTTATCCTGCCATACATACACAGAAATATATTAAAGGCTTGTTATGTACATTAAAATTGTGATTTATACATTTCATCCAAAAGTATAAATGCATCTACTCAAAATCAGAGAGGCTTTTAAAAAAAAGGGAAAAAAGATGTAGACCTCTTCAAATATAATTTATTATTTAATACCCTCGTATTAATTAATATATATATATATATATATATTTATATTTTATTTACAAATATTTGGTGCTTATTTATACTGTCTTTAGGCATCTTATAAAGTTTACAACGGATTAATTTTCAAGTTCAATATTAATGTTCTTTTGAAGCTCTTCTTCAAAGTTCAAAGTCCAAAGTCCAAATTACCAATCATATTAAATATTTATTAGGTTACAAGAAAAATTATTGGAGATACATAATCAAGTTCAATATTAAATACGTTTTCTTAATAATAACTTTTTATTAATGGGACGATAAACCTAGCTTCAATTTACGGAAAAAAAATAATCTCGTGAAACAATTATGCTTGGACGACCGTGTTTTGAATGTAAAGATTTTTCTTTTCATGAAAATGAAAAACCTATATCTGCTTATTTTAGTATTACAAATAACGAAAATCAATTTCGCTGCTTTCTAATCTACAATGAATTTATGTTGTAATGTGGAAAACAGAACAAGAATAAAAAACAGTCCTTTTGTTTAACGTCAACCACGTACGTTCTTACATTTTCCGTCCGATTTAAAATCCTCCAACAAAGAGTTGGAATCCGTGGTACAACGTAGGAGAGTACACTAAGGTACTACCTACGATGCAATTGAGAAAACCAACCGGTTGATTTTAAAAATATCACCTACACAATTCCAAGAATTCTATTTTCCCAACTATTTTTTGTTTCTTTTCCTATTTTCTCCTAACCTAAAAGAAAAGAACTTTTCTCTGTGTACACTTACCCCCACACAACCATATGATATTTGGGTCCCATTATTTCTCATTATCACAAAAATTCACTTTTTTTTTTAGACAAAATCCATTTTATATGGAATGTGCTAAGAGTCGTGCCGCATTTTTATAGTATACACAATATCGTTAATGTCTAAGTTATATATATATATATATATATATATTAGGATATACTCGTGCCATCCACCACGGTAAAATAAATAAATAAGCTTTAATAATATGATAAAAAAGAGTAACGTGTAATGAATCTAAATTGACAAATATGAATTAGTTTATTTTGAACCCATTGTCTAGCCTAATCTAACAGTTTGAACTGTTGAAACATAGGTTCAATATATTTTCATGATGAAAAAACTAAAAGTAGACTGGATTGGACCGACTTGTTTTTAATTTTTTAAATAATCTTTTAATCATACATATTGATCTTATTTTGATCTTGGAAAAATAATTTTGTAACAAATTAAACTTAATGCCATATGTGAAAATAATTTAACCATACACATCAGTATGATTTAAAAATAGTCCAAAAATTGAAATGATATACCGTGAATACTTCTAAAAACAACATACTAAGATGACCAATAATGTGCGAACATATAAAATACGTCCTTAAATATTACTCAGTAATTTTTCTTGATTTTTTTACATAATTCTATAGCCATGATGGATCTTGTTTAATTGATTTTCATTAGTAGATTTTAAATATTAGTTTTTTATTAAATTTTAAATTTTTTATTTTAAGTTATGACATTTTTAATGTAGACAAAATTTTTGATGTGTGAGAATTTTTGATGTGTATATTATTGGTGTAAGTGTTTTAACTTTGATGTGACATCTTGATATTTGTATAAAACTTATCTAAGAGTGTAGAACTAATGCACGCCATAGTATATATATTTTTAACCATTATATTCTTATATTTTTTGGAGAAAGTTTTGATTAAAAATTGTATTTTATAATATATATATATATATATAGTCTATTTCTGGTACAGACCGTACCTTTTTACGATGTTTATCCGTCATAAAAACATTGGGGATTATTTATTACGACGCAAAACTGTCGTAAAAAGGGCAATCTGTTCGGACCGTTCCGCACCTGAAATTTTTCGTATATATATAATGATTAACCTCCTTTTTTTTCTCAAACAAGTAGGTTATTCTTTTCATTTTAAATGAAGATTTTACTTTAATTTTTGAGATTTCTCTTAATAAGTCATTTTGTTTCCTCGTATAATTAATATTATTTAAGTTTTAAATTTAGTATTTTTGTTTAAAAGAACTAGAAATTAGGTAGAAGGGCTTATTATACATTGATTTTTACCAAAAATCCAATGAATAATATTTTTTTGAATGAAGGGCCTATTTTTAATTGGTAATTAGTGTAAGATGCCTATTTTGTTTTATATTTTAAATGAATGCATTTGAATAAATTTAAATATCATTTAATTAATAAAAACATGTTATGTAATACTTAAATTACCTTTTTTTATGAAATTTGCACAAAAAATATGGACTGCAAAGTTCATATTGCAGTAAAATATAAACTGCAAAGTTCATATTGCAGTGAAATATGGACTGCAATATGAACTTTGGACTAAAAATATCGACTGTAAAGTTCACATTGCAGTGAAATATGGACTTCAAAGTTCATATTGCAGTGAAATATGGAGTGCAAAGTTCATATTGCAGTGAAATATAGACTGCAAAGTTTATATTGAAGTCCATATTTTAATGCATATTGGTATTTTTTTAGTTTATTTTAAGGGTTGGGATGTCATTTTATAATGAAAAAAAAAATACATGTCATATTATCAATAAAATAAAAAATAGGCCCTTTATTTAAAAAAAAATTATTCTTTGGCTTTAGTGTGAAAATCTTTCTCTAATAAGCCCCTTTTTTTAATTGCCCCTTAAAAGAAAGTAGCAGTAAAAAGTCAACGTCATATTTTTAACTTTAGACCAAGAAAGTACATATATGTACGCCCTCTTCACCTTTATTAACCATTTAACCATGAATAATTTTACGGTGACTCGGTCTTAAAATTTAAAAAAATGATTCTAATAATATAAAATAAAGAGCTTCAAAATCAATGCTCTTTATTTTAGAGAATATATTATCTAAAATAGAGAATATATTATCTAAAATAGAGAATAATTTTAGTAATGGAGAATATAATTTAAAGATCAGTTCCAACAACATTATCTATTTGCAATAGTTTATTAATCTTTTATTGTTTTTCTTTTATGTAAAAGAGTGAAGTTGCATAAAACAAAATAAGACCCACCAAAATAATTACTAATTTATCCAATAGAAAGTTAAAGAGACCGATTAAATTTGGATAAGTAAATGAGGCTTTCAATTTTTATTAACTATTATATTTAGTCTTTTGAAAATACTCTAACATCGCGTTATCAGTGATGTAACACTTGTAGACTTATTACTCTCATATCTATTTGACAATTACAACAGAAATTAATTTTGTTTGTGTGGATTACCCTGATAACTAGGGCATGAGGAAAAGGAGGGGGAGAGAGAGAGAGAGGGGTGGGGGTGTTAAAAACTTTACAGTTTACCCTAGTGAAAAGTCATTTTCAAGTCATGATACAAACACTTCAAACAGAGAATCTACTCCCAAAAAATATCACACCTACATCTTCAATTTATTTCTCTCTCTCTCTCTCTCTCTCTCTCTCTCTCTCTCTCTCTCACACACACACACACACACACCTTTTATTTTTTTTCTCTCTCACACACTTTCTCTTTTACATAATTGAAAAATGAAAACCTTGTTAGAGAAACCACTGGCAAGTGGCCTAATGATAACGTACTAAGATTAGTACTGGATTCAACTGGGAGCTTTTCAGATTGAATCTCAACAATTGTAAAAATATCTAGTGACCAGCAGTTAACTACTGTTTTATGAACAGGGATTAATCGAAGTGCGCGAAAGTTGACCCGATTGAAAAAGTATTTAGACAGAAAAAAAAAAAAAAAAAAAAATCCTTGTTAGAGTAGGGTAGAGTAGGCCCACAAAACCATATATAGAATGGAAAGTGGTGAAATTAAGGATTTGGAATAAATATGCAGAGACATCTATGGAATAATATTAACTATTTCTTTTACATTTGTACAACCTAAGTAGCTATATTGCTAGCTACGTGTACCTACTGGCCCAACCTAATCAAATTCTCTAGTTCACACTCATGAAAAGTTTGTTGGCTACCTCATGGGTTGTTGTAGGTGGACCATATATACAATAAATTATGAGATAATTTAGAACTTAGGGTCTATTTTATTTAAAAGTTGGCTAAAAAAAATGTTGAAACTGATCAGAGAAATTTCTAAGTAATTAGTTGTGTGTGCAACTGATATATATGTCATTTAAAATTAATATTTTGGAAATAAATAATGGCTAGAAATTAACTATTTAATCTTTTGCTTTGTTAAGGATTAAAATTTGTTACTTACTAACTCTTGGTTTTCTTTTTCTTGAAAAAAACTACTCAACTGGTGACATATATTCAAAGAATAAAATAACGTGTAAATAATATACTAGTCAATAAATTAGTTTCGTTATTGATAGAATCTACATAAACTGATTAATTAACAGACAAGTAACATATATATATATATATATATATATATGTGTGTGTGTGTAATCAAAATATGTTCTTAAATAGTGTCTTTCAATAAATATTTTTGTGGAGTATATTCGTAACTAAAAATTGAAGATGTTTCAAATGCGGCTGAATTTCAAAAGTTATCTAAGAAAATCTTGAATACTCAATTAATTAATGAGAATGCATATAACTGCAAAACAAGAAAGATTAAGTTAATTCAGATCACATATTTTATATAAATTTTTTTTATGCAAAAGTATATAAAACTGTAATAATAATAATAATAATAATAATAATAATAATAATAATAATAATAATAATAATAATAATAATAAAAGTCGATCACGTGGAAAAAATTTAAAACATTGTGCATGGGTCGCTCCGTACCTTCTAGGTTATTCCTAAATTTGAGTGCTACCATTTAATATAAAAAGATTAGATCATCATACTTTAAACGTGTACAATAATTTAAAAAATCATAAATAAAATAAACAAAAAGACAAACACTTGGAGATGAAAATTGCATAATTAATTAAATCTTTGAAGCATCCATTTTATATATGCTGCTGTCTCCAACCATTAATTTCTGGTAATAGAAAATAATTTTAAAGCATGCTTGTCTCATATCATAAAATATGAACAATATATATTTTCCTAGTTCAAACTTTTAAGAATAAGTCCATATATGATTCAGTTTAATTATTTGTTTATTAAAAGTGAAAATATTATAATGTGAGAGGAGGAGTTAAGAGTTCAATGTGCATCGTTGTAATTCAAATAATTTATAACACAGCGACAAGTTTAATACTTTGGGGTACAAATTAAGAATCAAGGTTTTGGATTGTTAGAGTCCTTCACCGTGACATACTATCAAATTTTCATGTTGTCACGGTTTAGACCCGGGAGAAACGTAATTCCAAAATATGTCATATAGAATGTGGGCCGTCCTCTTTTATTTATTTATTTTTTATTTTTTTGTGATAAACAAAAAGGGCCAAAACGCCAAACAACCAAACAAACTAGCCAACAAGATCCTTCCTTTCTGTATCAGAAATTCAGGATTCTAGTTTGACTTTTAAAATGTTTTTAAGGAAAAACTTATATATATACACTATTGTGATGTACAGTGGAATGATTAATTACATTATAAAAAGAAGATTGTACTCTCTTAATTTAAAATACACCGAAAGATTTAATTTGATTAAATCCAAATCTTCCATGAACATATATATATATATATATATATGGGCCAAAACTAAGATTATCAAAAGCATTAAATTATTAATTTAAATCTAGCAAATGTAAAATTTTTGGTGGCTAGCAATTGATACTTTTTACCAAAGAAATTAGTCGAGATAAATGAAAGTTAATCTGGACATCTTTAACATAGTCAAAAAAAATAAAATTGAATCACTTGAAGCATCTTTTAACATAGTCAAAAAACATAGTCAAAAAAAAAAACAAAAATGACCCGAATGTACTATGTTGTTGCATGATTGTGGAACCCCAATCCTACTCTTTTTATTTGTTTTGAAGGAAGATTCCATTTACTTCAATAATAATAAAAATTCTTCCATTTAGGATGAGATTCGAATTCACGACATTTATTACGATAATAACGAAAATTCCTCCACCTTATCTTATTTTTATATTTTTTTTACTAATTTGAATGTTATATAAGGCCATAAGGGTACCATTTTGTACTTTTGCAATAAATTCTAGGTTGGCAAAAAAAAAATTTCTTTGTCACGAATTGTTCTCACACTACATTAAATGTAGGATTAATCTTTATTTACTAAATTTAGCCTGCCGCTGGCTACAAGTAAAACATCCCGTTAAATGAATCGGTCTTCACAAAAATTCAGTGATAAACAAACTACTGGGTCACGTTGTACGTGGTTGAAGTGATAACTACGCCAATAATTAAAAATATAATTTTTAAATTGAAATACCCCAAAGCCACCTAACCTGTAACCCAACGACTCAAAATTTGGACACACCTCTACCTTTTCCTTCCTCCATTGTTGGCTAATTTTCTAGGAAAAAAACATTTGAAGTGTCTGTAAAATTTTTAAGAAGCCTACATTGTTGTTTTAAAGTTAATCCAAATTACTCTCTAGCTCCGTCTCAAAGAATCCCTAGCTAACTCAAAGTAGATATTAAAATTTTTCATTGTCTTATAATTTATTTTCTTCTTTTCGATAGATACGTCTTCAACTTAATTAGAAAAAGAGAAAGAAACTAGAGTTCACAAGATTCGAACTATGATACGATAGGCTAGAAGTCACGTCTTTTGTTAACTTTGTCAACTATGATACAAATACAGTTCAAATTTTATTTTTATTTTTTTCAAAATATTTAAAAATTTAAATTTGGAATAAAAAGTTTAGAGGAGAAATTCTACTTTAATTTGTGGGTTATAATTGTTTGTCTGACTTCGAAAAAAATTCAAAAACGTATTTTAGCTACTTTTAATTTTATTCGCTCATAATTGACGGTCAATTAATTTAAAAACTACTTTGAAAAAAAAGCCGTTAACTTAGTTGTTTTTGAAAAATAATTTTTTTCTAGAAATTTGTAAGATTTCTAAAATAAAATATTTAAACCTTCTTTTCAAAAAAAAAAAAACAAATTAGTTGTGTTTTTGATAAATTAAAATTCTCTAATTTTTTTATTAATGATCCAAGTGAATAAATTCAATATAAAACTATAGCTTCAAGTACTTGGAAAAGTAACATTTCGGATGGGAATTCAAATTAGGGGTTAATAAGGACATTGTGGAAACTTTATTCACTCACTAACAGAGCTAGGTTAACAAAAAATTAACACGATGCGATGCAAACTCAAAGAATTTAAAAAATAAGGGTTCAATGTGCAAAGTAAAATTGGCTCCAAAAAGTAGAATCCAAACTCAAAATAAATAAATAAATAAAAAGAGGGAAAAAAAAGGGACAAAAAAAAAAAGAAAAGAAAGAAGAAGATAGTTTACTATGAAGGTGCCATTCAAACAGCTAGCGAGTACTATTCGTCAGCCCTAAATTTCTATTAACAAATTGACCGCTGTCTTTGTGTCTTATTCAAAGTAGGCACCATCCAAGACTAACCAATAGATTTTTATTTTATTTTTTTCTGATTTCTTTTTAGTTGAAGCATTTACGGTTCGTATCGTACAGTAAGGTTCCGTTTGATAATAATATGAAAAAAGAAAAAGAAAAACAATTAATTTAAGTGATAAGATAAAAAATAAGTTGAGGAATGTTGTAAGATACTCTTTATTTCATACTAATTTTGTGAGTATATGTCCTCCACCACTCTTTATATATGTGGAAACATTTTCTTCATCACCACTCAAAGAAAATTTTTCCATGAAAGAAGTTAAAAAATAAGAGTTAATTTTACCACATCCTTCAACATATTTTCCATTTTATAAGTTAAATTAGTTATTTTTTTTTAATTTTCTACGTTGCTATCAAATGGAGCCTAAGAGCTTATTTTCCATTTTAAATGTTTTTATTTTAACAAAAAAAATTGCGCTGTAATTATTTCTGCATGAACATATATAATAGTTATAAGCTAGTTATGTAATTTGAACTAAGTCTTTATGATTTCTTATTAAATGTTTTAGATATTAACTTAAGTTTATGATTTTATATATTAGTTCATTTTTGCAACTAAACACTCAAATTAAATAATTCATGAAATGAACAATTTAAAAAATTCTAGTTCGTAAATTATATGACAGCCAAACGGCTTTAAATAAGTATATTTGCAAATTTAGTGTTAAGTTTGAAGAAGAGATACATTACATATAGTAAAAAAAAAATTAATCATACACATAAAAAGCACTCGTTTAATAAAAAAAATTAATACGAGAAAGTCTTACTCGTACCTAAATTGTTACTCTTAAACTAAGAGCCATATATAAAAAAAAATAATCAACAACCAACCTAAGAAGAGGCCAAACAAGTAAAGCTTGGCTAGTTTGGTTACTTGGAATAAGGCCAAACGTGTGAGCTTGGCTCGTTTTAGTCCAAAAAAATGAAGGTTATTCGTTTGATTCCATATGAGTAAGCTTGACCGGTACGATAAAAATTTAGTTGAATGATAAATTTATACATTGGTTATCATACATAAATAAATCTATTTATTTAATAAGTTGCACTGTAAATATGCGTATGATAAATTTAAAAATTTATCATACGCACTGTAAATGCTCCTAGAGAACTAATAGATTAGAGTATGAGTATTAGCTTTTTAAATGATTTTTTAACAATCTAAAGTTGATTTTAATGGCACTTTTATTTTGTTGCATATATTTTTAGAGACACTTCTTCATTTCTATTTGTGATGAAGTTTGAATTGCTAAAGAACTTTTTTTAAAATAACAATAGCCATACCCATAGATTATATCCTTCAAAATTTTTATATTATATATGTCTCAAATTACAATAAATTCAGAGGACTTAAAATTGAGGCTCAAAAAAGTTGGTCAAATCGTATAACTTCAATGCATTGGTTAGTGTGTCTAAAAGTTGGACCTCAACGACCAACAAATGCATTGATGACACATTATGTGTGTTTCTTCTTTAAGTCCCACTAGTATCATTTTGATTTTATTGTTACCTAAGAAACTCACGAATTTTAGCCTAATCAATGATAAAAATACAGATTCGAGATTCCTTTTTTCCTCGGAATGCACTACGAGAATCATATTTCTTGGTGGAATTTCATTCTAATTATGTTATAAGATAAAAATAAGCACATTAATTTGACACATTCTTATATATATATATATGAAATTATTAATTTTGAGATACAGGGAGTGTGATAATTATGAAAGATTGGCCGGTTGACTAGATCTTTTGAGCATGCTAAAAAATCTTGAAAGCAATTCAAAGGGTGTGGAGCCAAATCATGATACATACATATATATATCGATATATAAAAGGATAAAAGTATTTTTTTTTTTGTCTTATTTTTCTTTCATTTATCCAACTATAAATCATATAACTATAGTGCCCTAATCTGCCCTACTCCGTCCCTCGTCATGCTTTTTACATGCAATTTTTTACCCATTTTTTTTTTAAGTACAAACGATAAATAGATTGGAGTAATTATTGAGAAAAGACGTACTGGGAAACTGAACTTTAGTTAACTGCATATGTGAATTACAACACTTTTACCACTTAAACTAAGACTTAAATTTAAAAAAAATATAATTTAAAAACGTACAAAAGAAAAGACAGTGATGCGTTGTTCATTCAATTCTCACGAACCCATTTAAATGATTATATTAGAAAGATGTCACTCTTTCCACGAATTGTGCATTTTTGCCTCTTAAAAGATTAATGAATTGTCTTAATCAAATTTGTGGATGGGCTTTGTGTATTAAACTATGACATTATAATTTGGAGTTTGTGAGAAAAATAAATTAAAAAAAAGAAAAGGCCTGGAACCTTTATTTCCAACATTATATTCTCTTAAAAGAGTTTATCATATATTACGTAACAACTCGATATGTGTATAATATTACATTTGATGATTTATCACTACAAATTTTAATTAAATTAAACATTTAAATAAATGTGATAGTGTTTGGTTAAAATAATTGATATGTGTGTTCTTTGTAGCAAACCTGACGAGTTCAAATACAATCTCAAGTTATAATTATTTTTTAAATAAAAAAATGGTAATTTGATCATTTTTAATACGGACAAAAATATAACTGCTAAGATATTTATATATATACATAGCTATCAATCCCGATCCGGCATGTATTAAATAAGTTATTTGTCTTAAAGTGGTACCAGTTTAAAGAACCTATCATCTCTTTAAGATGAAGAAATATCATCCATTTGAAGGATGAGTTTTTGACAAAATTTGATGGTGAGACGATTTTTATATATTATGGCTACCGTATCTTTGCTACATTTAATTAAAAAATTTGCTCATTTCTATATATGTGTGTGTTTTCAAGTATTAATTTTTTTTTAATAATCATCTTATTTTTTTATAGATTAAATTCATTCATAAAATTTAGAGGAGATGATTTACTAATCATAAAAATCATATACACAATTTCATTAAAAATTATTCATCTACCCATTCAAATGGACAGCCGTTCTTTTTAAAAAAATAAAAAATTACCGTCCTTCTTAAGCCAGCACTGGCTTGGTAGTTTGTAAATTCTAATTTTTAACTCTCATAGTAATTTACTTTGTTTTGATTATGATAATGGTTATAATTGAAGGGGTTGATATATATATATATATATATGCTGATCAAAGATTGATTTAAATTCATAAATTGCATCACCTGTATATGACAAATGGATTAAAGAAGTGCATATATATATGTGTGTGTGTGTGTTGGACCTAATTAAAATTTGAATAAAGATATTGAATTAAACCCCAGGTTTCTTTTTTATAAAAAAATAAAATAAAATTGGTTTAAAAATAATTAACCAATCCTAATTTTAGTACAAGTACGTTTAATGGATTACGGTAAGGACCCTTTTGACCATATTTTTATGGGTTTAGGTTAACATGTGTTTTAATACAGAAATATTTTTAAAATCTACACATGAAAACAACATGTTACAATAACCCAAGCAATGAATATAAACTTTTGTTCTAAATTTTCATACATGCGTGATGTGTCTACGATTAGGATATAAGTAATTTAAAAAACAGAAAATAAAAAAACTAATTAATAAATTAGTCAATATTCACTAAAGTTAGTCTAGATATCTTGCAAATAAGACCAAAAGAAATAATTAACTTAAAATTACAACACTGGTCCAAATGATCAGGGTGGTGGGGGGTGGGGTGGGGTATATATTGGGTGGGGGTATAAAACTTACTACGAAAAATTTATAAAATAAATCCTTTGGCCTAAATATTCAGCTCTCTTGAAAAAGCTTTTTACCTCGGTTTGGATAAACTTAATTATAAACACTCAAAATCTGTAAAAGTTAAAATAAAACTATTCGAGCTAACTCTACTAAAAGCTCGTTTCAGATTAGCCCAAAATCTAAACAAGTAATTTAAAGATCAAATTTTTATCAACCAGTTTCCAATCAAATCAATTCAACTCGGCTCGTCTACATCCCCTAAACTCAGACTAATATCTCTTGGGTCAACTCTTAAATTTTCGTATCGAGTTCCTCTATATTCTAAGCCTGTCTTAAGCCCGGGTGTATTAACCCAATCCATCCTAATTTAAGTATTGTTTTAGTGGCTTACCGTAATAACTCATTTAGCCAAATTAGTTCTAGTAACACTTCTTATATAAGTTATGTTAACGTGTATTTAAAACGGATACACTTTAACAAATCATCTACAATAACCCAATTAATAAATATTAATGTTTTTTTCTAAATTTTTGTGTATGCGTAATAATACGTATGAGATTTGAATATAAGTAGTTTAAAAAAAGAAAGTTAAAATATCTATGCGTATTGGAGATTTTAAGTGCCCCCATTAATTACTAGTAGAGATTCAAGTTTCATTATTTACACAATAATGTAAAATATTTTGTAAAATAAAAGGGTGGTGCAATAGTAAAATTGAAAAACGGAAATGTGACAACCTCCCAATTGGGGATCTGGAGTTAAGGTTGGCAGAGAGCTTTGCAGAGTACATAACAAATGTAATATTGGCTAGTGATGGGAGGTTTTAATTTGCTCTCTCAGTGTGTATGTGTGTGTGTATGAGAGAGAGAGAGAGAGAGAGAGAGTACAACGTACTAACTCATTTAATTTACTTTGTTGTTTAATGCCTTGCATTTGCCTACTTGTATTTTTTGTTTTTTGGTGGGTTCATCTCACGGAGCGTTTGAGTTAACTTTCGCTCATTTTATTTAATTCGCGCTTTTACAATGTGTCAACTGCTATTTAGTAGAAATTTTGCATTATGAGTATATCCTCTTCTTCTTGTGGTGATATTCATTGGCAAAACTATGTATTGTTTAAATATTTTAAATCTTGTTTATGTTAATTAGTAGTACTTTTAAATAAAATTAAATCTAGTAAATAAAAAAAATAGTGTTTTGCCACCCTTATTATATGAAAAAATTATTCTTTACCCCCTTATTGCAAATTATCATAATTTTATATCTATAAATAACATAAATATTCTCTAATTTAGTATTTTATCACTTTAAAATTGACATGTTATAAAAAAAAATTGGCACCTTTCACAAAAGCGTCATTTTTTTAGAAAGACAAGGTATCAAAGTCACATATTATATAATTTATTTCCCCCCTCGCCAATAAATTATGGGTCCGCCACTGATAAGTGTTAGCATCCTCGCTAAAAGTTTATCATCTGTATTATTTTCTAGCTAAAGGCAAATCGAACCTACTTCTTTCATTGGATAATTATATTAATGAATTATATATTTAAAAAACGTATAATTTTTTCAATACATCCTGTGTGAAGGATGTTTTACAAAAATATATATGATTAATTGGTCAAGTGATGGGGTTGTTTTGCTGTATGGGTTTGAGAGAGAGAAAAGGCGGGGGAGAGGGGGGGGGGGGGGGGGGGGGGTTTGCACTTGTGCTACTACGTACTAACTCATTTAATTTACTTTGTTTAATGCCGTACATTTACCTGCTTGCATTATGACCCGCTTCTTCTCGTAATATATTATCCCATTAAAACAGTTTATAAATTGGATTCTCTTTTAGACTATTTATTAGATTCTTAGTAAATAAAGGCTAACAAATGTGCAACTTATGTGATGCGTGAACATTTTAATTAACGAAATATATAAATACTTTAAATTATATAAATATAAAAATATAATATATAATCATAAACAAAAACACCCATGTAAAAATACTCATGTAATATAACTACAAAAATGTAAAGGTAAACGGATTATAAATAAACAAGCAATTCAGCAACCCAATTAAATTGATATGTATAAAAAAGACTTTTGAATTAGTGCAAAGTAACTAATATATCTGGTTGAGAGAAAATGACGGAATTATAAAAGTTGAGAGAAGGAAGACTAAACAATCAAGAAGAAAAACAAAAAAATTACTTATAAAAGCAATTAAAAATTGCATTAATTGTATTATACTTTCACTATTTTTACTATAGATATAATAACAGATATGTTTCTCAATTTTTATTAATAAATGTATTAAAATAATAGGAGCCTATAATAATTATTTATTTATTATTTTAATACATCCACAAATTCTGTTAACCGGTGAATAGAGTCAACAAATCTAAAATTTGATTCTCTGACTTAAAGGTAGAACTTCCTGTTGATATTTCAACCTTTCATTACCAAAAAAGGACTGAGCATTTTGAAAAGGTAAAATGAATGAAAATTCTGTAGAGACAGTTTTCATTACGAGTAAATCATCTTAATCTATAAAATTTTAAGCAATAGAATTTATCTTTAAGTGAGTGAGTAAATAGAGATGGCAATGGGACAGTTTGGGTCGGGTTTGCTACTTCCATTTATGCCCTTCTTTCAAAAACCATTTCTATCTTCGCCTCCATCTCCGGTTTAAGGTATCGGGTAATTCTCACTGCCTTCTCGTTGGGAAACTAGCTAGTCCCTACGGGGATTCCCAGCCAATTTTTTAAAGTTTTTTTTTAGGAAAAAACCTAAAAATGAAGAACAGGGGACAAAGAAATAAAATAATGTTCTATAATAGAAAAAAACATATATACCTCAAATCATATATAGACAGTGGATAAAACATTATATATTTATAATTATATATATAAATATATGTGAACGAATATTGCCAAATTAAGTTTATCGGGGCGGATAGGGGGTGGAGCTCCCTATATCCTAATTCAACCCGAACTTGCCAAATTTTAGAATTGAATCCTCCGCCCCAAACTCGTCCCAATCTTCGATTAGTTGTTTCCATACCTGTCCCCATCGAAGACACGCAGGTCCCTAGCGCGAAGAAGATATGCTATATATGTGAGTTTAAACCCCACCAACTTTTGCAAAAACAAAAAATTCAAATTTCGTAATTGCCCTCGTCCCCTCCTTCACTTCCTTGACTCTAACCCTAAAACACCTAGACATCTGCTAACAAGAAGAAAGAAGATGAAAAGGGTAATTGTGGAATTTTTCAGTTTTTGTTTTAAATTGGTAGGGAAGAAAATAAAATAAATATTGTTGGCTTATATATATAAAAGTTCTCACTATCAAACACCACAATAGTTAAAGCAGCATCACTCTCAATCTACTGTGTGGTTGCATTTATGAAAGGATATTTCGATCAAACCAATGCGAATAGATAGATACAGCTATCGATATATACAGTGTCGACAAATTTAAATAAGGAAGGTACTAAGAGTACGATTTTAACACATTAACACTATATTATTAAAAACTTATTTTTCTTTTCTAACCAACCACTTATAAAAATTGTGGCGTCAAAAAGTAATGAAAAGATACGTGGTATTCCAAATACACATTAAAAAAAATAGTGTGAATTTTATATTGGTTCAAAGGTATTGCACGTTTCAACAGCAAAATTCAAATGACTTCGTTGGTTCAATTTTTTCAAGACAATCTGTAACATGTTGTTTTCTGGCACAAAAGTAAAAGGAAAGAAAAGCACATGAACTTAGACTCCGTTTGATAACAACATAAAAAAAATAAAAAAAAAATAACTAATTTAGGTGAAAAGATGGAAAATAAGTTGAGGGATGTGGTGAGATTAACTCTTACTTTTTGACTTCTTCCATGGAAAAAATTTCTTTAGGTGGCGGTGAGAAATTTTTTTCACAAGACATAAAGAAGGATAGATGACATATACTCACAAAAATGAATATGAGTCTCAACTTATTTTCCATCTTTTCACTCAAATTAGTTATTTTTATTTTTATTTTTCATGTTATTATCAAACGGAACCTTGTTATTTATTTATTTTCATGTTCATCTTTCTTTGTCTCTCGTACTTTTCAGCATGATTAATTTGTGATTCCAACAGCAAGAAAAAAGCCTCAATGCACTTCAGAATTGAATACTTACTCAGTAAATTTTACAATCTAGATTAAAAGTATCCATATTTGATCAAACCATTATTAATAAACCTAGAACTAGTAAGATTAAAAATAATACCCATGACAAATTAAACGTCAATTCACTAAACCCACAAACCGAGTTGCAATTTTCCCACTCAGTGCTTCATCTATCACATAGTTTATGTTATGTAGTTAAGGTTCATCTTAAATTGTTAATCTTTTATAATTTAAGTGGTTTAATTTTCAATTTGTTTGTTATTGCATTCAAACTAGGTTTTAAAACAAGAACTTATAGAATAGAGAAATAACTGGTTTGAAAAGAGATGAAATTAATGGAGAACTTTTGCGGCTTCAATGGAGTTTCCGGTGGGACTTCAATGGAGTTACAAGCTTGGATGGAATTGCAGAGATGAATGGAGAGCGGTGGCCACGGGTTTAGAAAGAGATCGTATTAGTTGGAGGAGTTTTTGTTTTTGAGGTGCTCAATACGTAGTACTCCAAGTACATAATATAATGTATGTGGTGTTAAAAAATAGGTGGATGTTTTGAGTTAAAATCGTAATACTCTTAACAATTCCCTTTAAATAATTACTTTATCTTAAATTGAAAAAAAAATTCGGGTTGATTTAATTGAAAATCCAAGTTTCCTTTTTGAAATAATAATAAACCTAAGAGATACTATAAATTTTATTCTCAACTAATGATTATATTAAACTTACACTTCTGCGAGGAAGTGCGAAATCAAATTAGAATCTTATATATGAGGCGGTAATGTGGTAGTAACTTTAAATCCAGATTAGGGAAATTGATTTAAATTGTATTTGATTATATGTAAATATTGAGGTTGGGTTTAAATTTACAAAAAATATATCTATATATATATATATATATTGTTTGATTAATAGTGTAAACAAGAAAAATTATTGACAAGCGTCCTTGTTCCTATATTAAGGAGGTGTTGGATTCAATATTAAACTTTTCGTTGTATCCATCCTTTAATTTATTGTGGTGGTTATGAAATCGTCGGTTTGTATTAAAAAAGAAAAAATGACTATCACTTACTTTACACCGTTTTCTGAATTTGAATGCAACCCAACTACAAACCAAAAAATAATACATTTAATTTCATCCCTTCGGATACGAATCATTACCATAGATTTGGTTACAATGTTACATCATTAGCAAATGGTTTGGGAAAATATTTAAAGAAATGAACACAACAAATTAAAAACTTTTTATTTAAATTAACCTGAAATTTATATATTCCCTCCGTTCCAAATTGAGTGTTTATTCTATCTAATTGAATATTGGATTTGCTACTTTCGTAGTTAGATATTCGGAAGAAGTTTTATTGTAGGTGACATTGCCTCTTTCTCCTGTCGATCTTATTTGTTGGCTGAGGTAACGACTAACAAAATGGCAATAGACTATTCTTACTCTTTATAGCCTTATCCTATTCAAATTGAGTATGATTGTGTCATGCCCTAAAAGGAAGAAGGAGGTGCTTAAGTAATCATGTGACAGTCAGGTGCAAGTGTTATTTTGTGTTGTAACTGAGTAAGATGCTGAATCACACGCACTGCTAAAGTGAGTTAGACAATTGCAACTCAACTGACATGTGCGTCAACAAGTTATTAGAAGTGGTTATGTGTGAGAGAGTCGGTGAGAAAAGTATTAATAAAAGGGTTGAGTTGATAGAAGGAGGCTACACATTTGTATCATTTGATAACTCAATGAAACTTATTTTTCTTTCTCCATCTTTCTAAAATTCTCTTTTATCTCTATCTAGAACCCTACTGAAATACTGAACTAGACTAAGCGTAAGCTAGGGCTTGTCATTTGGTATCAGAGCGGTCAATTTTCCTGGACAACTGCCGACAATGAAGCGCTGGCTGAGGGAACAAGGTTTTAGGAGCTAATCTGAAGTACGGATGCAAGGATCAATGAATTTTTCGATGTACAAAAGGAGTTGGTTGCGAGGATCGATGGCATAATTTATGCAATAGATAACAAACTTGGTAGTCCACAGCGATCTGTTGCAGAAATGAATACTACTCTGCAAGGTATATCATGCTAAGTGTGTAGAAAATGCAGGATAAAGGTAAAGAACTTGAAAACTTTCATGATAGGACTGTTAATCTTCATTTTAATCGGGGTATAACTGGATCCCCACTAATAATGGAAGTCAATAAGCGTTTTGAAAAGGGAAACACAAATGGATTTGCTAATATTAAAACCCCTAAACTTGAATTGATGAAATTTGGGGGTAATAACCCTAGGGAATGGCTAAGGAAGTGTCAAAGATTTTCTTACTAAATCCTATTACTAAAGATCATTGAGTATTATTTTCATCATTACATTTAGAAGATGTAGGTGAGACCCGGTTCCAAATTTTTTTTTAGTCAGTAGAAGGAGTTAAATGGGAATTGTTCGTTAAAACTTTGTGTGACAGGTTTAGTGATGTTGCTCATGAAAACATAATTGGTGAATTTAGTAAATTGTAACAAGTTACTAGTGTATCAGCTTATCAAGAGAGGTTTGAGTAATTGAAACCAATGATGTTGTCAAAAAATAAAGGCCTCAGTGAGGAATTTTTTGTTAATAGTTTCTTGAGTGGTCTTAAAGATGAGATCAAACTTACAGTGCAGATGTTTTGTCCTAAAATCCTTAGTCATGCTTATAGCCTAGCTAAGTTGTAAGAGGCTACTATGGAAGCAGTATAAAGAGGAAAAGTGGTCCCTAGAGTTGGGGGTCAAATACTTATAGTTGGTACCACCTATACTATTGGAAGGGGGAAATCAGTTACATCTACATACAAGTCTAATAATATAGGGTCTATTGCTGGACTCCTGGATAATCCCTACATTAAGACTATTGGGGGTAATGGTAATGTTAATCATAAAGCCATTTTTGGTACTATGAATATATATACTAGTAATTAAACGGCTAACTCCAACTAAAATGCAAGTAAGTAGAGAAAAATATTTATGTTATAATTATGATGAAGTTTATTCCCCAGGGCACATGTGCAAGAAAAAACAATTATATATGTTGACAAGGGATGAAGAAGAAGGTGAGGGGGAATCTGTAGTGGGAAATAATGATTTGGAAGAGGAAGGGGAAGTAGTGGAAATCAATAGTATATCTATTTCTCTGAATGCCATCTCAAGTACTTCTAATCTCTAAACCTTATAGCTAAAGAGATTTATTAAGAGGAAGACAATCACTATATCGGTTGACTCGAGTAGTACTCATAATTTTTTGGACTCGAATACAGTTAAACAGACCGGGTGTCAAGTCAGTCATACTACTCCTTTACTAGTTACTGTTGCTGATGGTTCTAAAATTTGTAGTAGGGCCATTTGTTTAGACTTTTGCTGGGTGGTGCATGGTCAGAAGTTTTTTTACTGAAGTCAGAATTCTCCCTTAGGAGGATGTGATGTGGTGTTAGGGGTAGTATGGCTTAAACAAATCAATCCAGTAAAAATTGATTTCAACAACTTAAAGATGAGTTTTCGGTGGGAAAGGAAAAAGGTTACATTGAGGGGTAATACTAGAGTGGGTGAATTAAAATTCATCAGTGCTACTAGATTATAGAATTATGCTAAGAAATAAGATGGTGGTCTCGTATGTTAACTATATGCTGTGACTGCTACAGAAGAAGCAAACACATAACCAATACCTGAAGTATTGCAACATGTACTAAAGGACTATGGAGATGTGTTTGAGGAAATTAAATGGTTACCACCTGTAAAGAGTCTTAATCATCAGATTCCTTTGAAATTGGGTACAAACCTTCCAAATATACGTCCATATAGGTACCCACATATGCAGAAAAATGAATTTGAAAACCAAGTTAAAGAAATATTGGAAACAGTCATCATCAGGCATAGTACAAGTCATATTGCTTCTTCTGGCATCTTAGTCAAAAAGAAGGATGGGTGCTAGAAAATGTGTATTGACTACAAGAAACTCAACACTCTTACAATTAAAAAAAAGTTTCATATTCCTGTGATAAATGAATTACATGGTGCAGTCATTTTTTTAAAGCTTGATTGAAGATCGAGTTAACACCAGATTCGGGTACATGATGCAGACATTCATAAAACTACTTTTTGAACTCATAAGGGGCTTTATGAGTTCTTGGTAAATACCATTTGGCCTTACCAATGCCCCTGCCACCTTGCAAAGTCTTACGAATTATGTATTTGGCCCATATTTGCGAAAGTTTATTTTAATATTTTTTAATGATATACGTGTATACAGTCCTAGTAAGGAAGCATATGTCCAGCACTTGCAAATAACATTTTTCGTTCTTAGGCAGCATAAATTGTATGCTAAGATGACCAAATGTGTGTTTGGACAGGGGCAAGTAGAAAATTTAGGTCATATTATATCTAGTGATGGAATGGCAGCTGACCCTAAGAAAGTGGAATCAATGCTGATTTGGCCTGTTCCCAAGGAGTTAAAGGATTGAAGGGTTTCTTGGGGTTAACTGGTTATTATAGGATATTTGTTAAATCCTATAGTGAGATCAGTAGACCTTTGACTAATCTTTTAAAGAAGAATCAATACAAGTGGACTGAGAAAGCCACACAAACTATTGAACAACTCAAGAAGGCCATGGCCAAGACTCCTATATTAGCTATACCAGATTTCTCCAAACCATTTATTGTTGAGACTGATGCATCTCAGTCAAGAATAGGGGCCGTGCTTATGCAGTAATAGAGGCCCGTGGCTTATTTAAGCAAGTCATTACCACCAACCAAGCACAGTTTATCCACATATAAAAAAGAGCTTTGGGCATTGGTGTATGCTGTTAATAAATGAAGATCATTTTTATTAGGACATCGTTTCCTTATTAAAAAAGATCATCAGAGCCTCAAATTCTTGGTGCAGCAAAGAATGACTACATTGTTACAGCAATAATGCTCTATAAGCTATTGGGGTATGATTATGAAATGCTTTACAAGAGGGGTGTGGATAATAAAGCCGTATATGGTCTTTTTCAAATGTATGAAGATGAAGCTAGTTATGCATTCCTCACTGTGGTGCAGCCTATTTAGGTGAAAGAGTTCCAATCCATTTTAAAAAGAGATTATCATGCAATTAGGCATAGTTGCTTATTGATCCGAACAGCTTACCAGAGTATTCCTATATAAACCAGTTATTGAGATATCATGATAGGTTATATGTGGGCAGCAATGGTGGCTTAAAGCACAAAATTTTGGGGGAACTACATGGATTTGGCATGGGTGGTCATTCAAGAGCTAGAGCAACTATGAAAATAATGGAAAGACATTTTTATTGGCCTAGTCTTAAAGCTCAAGTTGAGAAATAAGTGAATGAATGTTCAGTCTGTCAACAGTGTAAGGGAGAACATGTGCGTTATTCGGGTCTATTGCAGCCCCTTCCTATTCCAGCTATACCTTGGACAGATGTGGCTATGGATTTTATAAAGGGCTTGCTAAAATCAGAAGGAATGACTGTTGTCTTGGTGGTAGTTGACAGGTTCACCAAGTATGGGCATTTCATTACTTTGTCCCATCCATTCATTGCTCTCATTGTAGCCCAACAATACTTTGGCAACATCTGCAAGTATCATGGCCTACCATCCACTATAGTGAGTGACAGAGATCCTATATTTCTAAGTCAGTTTTTGGTCTAACTTTTCAAACTGTTGGGTACTAAGCTTCTACACAGCTCAGCCTACCATCCACAAATCGATGGTCAAACAGAGAGATTAAATCAATGTGTAGAAACCTTTCTAAGGTGTATGACTAGTTATAAACCTACCAAGTGGGTGAGCTGGCTTCTTATGGCACAGTGGTGGTATAATACCACTTATCATATAGTATTTCAAATGTTTCATTTTGAAGCTCTTCATGGATACAAGCCTCCTAATTGATTATTCCCTCAAGTCAGTACCAATGGAAATACAGAAGTAAAAGAATTTATTAAGGAGAGGTCTAATATGTTACAGGTTATCAAGAATCATTTAGCTCAAGCACAAGCCTGTATGAAGATATATGCTGATAAGAATAGAACTGAGCATACTTTTGAAGTAAGGGACTATGTCTATCTGCGTCTAAAGCCTTATAGACAAATGAAAGTAGTCTTACGCTGGATTCTGAAGTTGGCACCAAAATTTTATGGGCCTTACAAAATAATCAAAAAGTTGGGAAGGTAGCTTATCAATTGGAATTACCTGCAGGAGCTCGCATCTATTCAGTTTTTCATGTTTCTTAATTAAAAACACAAGTGGGTCAACGTGTTGTACCTATACCAGACTTGCCTCGCATTGGTCTGGAAGGTCAATTTTTAATCGAGCTAGTAGCTGTGTTAGATCATTGGATGGTGAAACGCAACAATAGTCCCATGGTGCAATGGCTTGTCCAGTGGTCTCATACCCACCCATCTGATGCAACTTAGGAAGATTACCCGGTTTTACATGCCCAATTTCCTTATTTTTGCCTTAGATGACAAGGTCAAGCTAAAGAGGAGGGTATTGTTATGCCCTAAAAGGAAGAAGGGGGTGCTTAAGTAATCACGTGACAGTCAGGTGCAAGTGTTATTTTGTGTTGTAACTAAGTAAGATGGGTGAATCGCACGCACTGTTAAAGTGAGTTAGGCAATTGCAATTCAACTGACATGTGTGTTAGCAAGTTGTTAGAAGTGGTTAGGTGTGAGAGTCGATGAGAAGAGTATTAATAAAATGGGTTGAGTTGTAACAGAAGTAGGCTACACATTTGTATCATTTGATAACTCAATGACACTTCTTTTTCTTTCTTTCTCTCTAAAATTCTCTTTTATCTCTATCTAGAACCTTGCTTGTGAGAATCTGCAAATGAGACCCCCAGGTCTCAGCCTCTCTAGTTTGGGTGTCTGAAACATCGAAAAGGATTATGTTGTTCCATTTGCTTCTATGTGTTGATAATTCATATCGGGTGTCCCTCTATCCTATTTCTAGATGCAAGAGGGTTCGTTCAGAGTGGCCAATACGTTTTACGAGAAAACAGATAAAAGAGTTGTGTAAGAAAAAATACTATAGATAAGTCTTTTTTTACACATTTGTCTAAGAAACTAGGATTTTATATGGTTCGGGAACTATAAACGGTTTGGGAAGGTGTTAAGCACCCATTCCTCTCTTTCGGTCTCTAATGGTCTTATATGTTTATTCTATGTTGGAAACTTGATGCTTTTACTAATATTCTACTGCTTTCTGGAAATAACTAATGAAAACCTGGTTTTGAAAAAAAAGGGAGAAATGGGTGAAAACCTTGTATTCCGTGATCCGATGTTTTGATTTTGTCAAAATCTGATTATTAGTGACAAAAGTTTATCTTATCTATTTTTGAAAAGAGAATGATTCAGTATTGTTTTCTCATATAACAATATCAATTATCTCGTTTGCTTAATTTAGAAAAGATCGAATCTTTATCGGAATTGATTTGATATAGAATTTGAACTCTTGAGGAGAGTATATCAGATATATTGCAGTCTATTTGAAAGATAGAATATATCTGAGTTTAATTCCTGAGTAAACTTTATCAGTCCGAATTTTGAAAACTTGGTTTTAGCCAGATGATAAATGGTCTTACTTCTTCTGGTTTTACAAATGATTTTATTATGATTTTATCAAGTTGTTTTGTTTGAAAATGATAGAATATTAGTAACTTGACAATAAGTTTATCTAACTAGAAAATGGATAGAGCAACAGATAAAAATAGTCTAAATAATAAACTTAATTAAAATTGAAACGAGAAGGGTGAAAGTAAATGCTTTCGGTTTATATTGACCTAAGTAAGCCAACTCCCTACTCACTTATAGTATTTTCGAGAAATTAAGCAAATACATATATATAATAAACTTAATTAAGAGTTAAACAAATCTATAATTACTAAATAAAGTACAATAAAACTAATATGCAGATATATTATTTGATTACTAGAAGAGACTTTAGTTACCTTCCCGACGATATATATAAGAATGAAAGAGAGAAAATATAATGCGACAGATAAGACCTCCGGCGGATATAAGCTTTTTTCTTTGAAATATTTCTAGCGGTCTGACTCTAAAAGATGGCACTCCGGGTGCCAAGATTAGGTCCGAGACTCTTACAGAAATAAATGTTATCACAAGTGCTTTCGGAGAAGGCTTAAAGATTAGAAAATATGAGAGAGAATAGGAAAATTTAGTGTAAAAATCGTGGTGAGAAATTGTCGTCTAGAACTCATGGGGGTGTTGCCTTATTTATAGTGCTCGGGAGGGTTTGTCACGCGACATACTGCAACAATGGGCCGATTGTCACGCGACATATACATATGTTGTGTGACAAATGGTTGAAGTAATGGTTCTGATAGACTGATGTGTCAGAAAGTTGTTGGTCGGTATTTGGGGGGTTTGTAGCGCGACAAACGACAAAAATGGCCGTTTGTAGCGCGACAATTGTCCGTTTGTAGCACGACAATGCTTTTTCGCGCTACAAACTCCTCGTTTGTAGTGCTACAAATTACTTTTCACTCTATAAATACCCTATTTGTAGTGCTACAAACACCTGATGCATGTTCTAGTGTGTGTATGAGTTCTAGACTCAATGTGAACTTTATGGGAATTTTCTTTTAGGGTTCTTGCGGGAGTTCCAAATTGGGGTGTCGACACTGTTGCAATACTGAACTAGACTAACCCTAAGCTAGGGCTTGTCAGATTGCAAAGTTATTGTTGATCCTTTAAAATTTCTGAGATTATTTCGTCTTTGGATCTTCTTGACGTTGTATTCGTCCCTAAATTTGGTAACAGGGTAACGCATTAGCTTGCTTTCGATGAAAAGTGCACCTTACTCCCGAAGGATTGGTCTGCTAAGAAACAAAGAAACATTTATTTTTGTCAATAGAGTATCAAAACCATCGTTAAAAAGGATGTTAGCATTTAAATTACAACCGCCTACCGAAACTTCGTACAACAAAATCCTTGGACCTAAGTAAGCTCTCCTGAACAAGCTTTTGAGACCTGGGGTTGAATTAAACTCTCAAAATCTGTAAAAACAAAATAAAATATAAAAGCTACTCAAGCTCAGCTCTGCTAAAACCTCATTTCAAAAGAACTCAAAATCTAAACAAATTATCGCATTTAAAGCTCAATTTTTTTATGAACTAGTCTTCAATCGAAATGACTTCACAAAACTCCACTCATTTACAGCCCTAGATCCAAACCAATATACCTTGACCCAACTCTTAAATTTTCGCATCGGGCTCCTCTACGTTCAAAAAATAAGATGGTTCAAATATTGACAAGTAGTTTTTGTCTAAATGAGTCCTCGCCAAAGGCATACACAATCTATCAAAAACTAAGCCATTCAATTTGAAATGAATGGTCTAGATTTACTTCTCTATTCTAGAGCTGCATCCTTTCAGTCACTACTTGCTTTTTTGCAGAACCGTAAGTACTTGAAAGCCTCATAGCCCACTTGTATCGGGTAACCAAGAAACTGGGAACCCAACAATGGCACACCACCGTAAATTCATAAGGGCAACATCAAGATCCTCCTTTGAATCTTCAAAAAGCTCAACCAACCTCAAATCCACGGCTTCCGAATCTTCTGAAATTTCTCTTCGAGAGTGCTATCGTATTCCTCAGAAATCATACGCATACTTAGAACTTGCAACGCTTCCATGGCCGTGGTCAATTAACTGTTGTCCACGTATGCAGAAAACATGTAACTGCAGGTTGATGGATGATAAGGTGTGACCCCCTCTCTGTGCATTTGCTCTACTACAAGCTCGATAACGACCGTTCTTCCCTATAAAATTCCGTGAACGGATTACATACATATTGATGGTACATTCAAGCAATCCAAATATATATAATGAATAGGCGTTCTAAGGGACATTTTATCTGACATAAAACAGTAACATTCCAACCTGGCAATTACTTGTTGGTTAGAATGTGTTTTTACAAGGATTACATAAAACAGTAACATCGATAAATCATTGGTTAGAATGCTGTGTAAAGGATGACATAAAACAGTGACATTCCAATATGGCAATTACTCATTGGTTAGTGCATTGTGACAAGGATTACGCAAAATAGTAATATTCCAATCTGGCCTCATTCATTGGTTCGAATGCGTTTTAACAAGGATGAATCTCATACGGACCTTACATTCTAACCAATACACGGCAGCTATACTAGATATGTCATCCTTTTACGTCAAATGTATATGTCCCTCTAGAATTATTGTATAATAATAATTACCCTTTTTTACGTAATGTTAAGATACGCAGGTTTCTGATTTAAGTTTGGAACTTTTTCATAAGAACTATTCTTGTAAACACTTGAACCAAGTATTTTCTATGTTTCACCTTTCGTAATATTACACCACCCCTTAACTCATCTCATACATTTATGCATACATACATATATATGCGTATATTTATCTCATGATAACAACCCTAACTAATCTCTCCTATACATTCCTTCTGAATGTTACAAAATAATTGTATAAAGTTTTGCGTGGAGCAAATGTTGCATGAATGTCAGCCAAACACATAAGATATAATATATATATATATATATATCTAGTCTATATATTTCACACTCTAGGTGTTGACGGTGATTCATAAACTCAGGTTAAGTTACTTTCTCACATGTTGCTTGAATGATGGTGTTAAATAACAATACCGCAAGTTTGATCCCTTTTGAGCATCCTTGCTCAAAAAGATTAAATGCTTCATCGAAATTTTCATATACCAACACAATCCAACATTAATTTTACAGTAGGAACAGTACTGAACTTAATTACTTATAACTGCATAAGGTGTACTATATTATTAACAGAAGAATATTGTAATGGCCTTTGGTTTACATAGAAAAAGAATTGGATTTCTCAAATTGTTTTAAATGGAGGGGCATGTTTAATTGCACTTCTTTTCCATGGAAAATGACTAAATTTTCATATTTCTTAGTGGTGTTTAATGAACTTTTGATGGATAGAATCAATTTCCACAGTTCAAGTTGGTTACCATAAATTTCTCATTTTCCATGTAATTAAAGAACCACAAGCCCCGCTAAGTTTTTTTTTCTATTCCTTGGAAAATATTTCCATAAAAGACAATCAAGGAATTCAACTATTTTCCATGTAAGATTTCTGAGTTCAAAGCTTCAAGCAGTGAATTGAACTAAAATCAAACTCAACCTATGGAGGACTATGAGAGTCCGTAGAGAATAGAGATGCATACCTTTATGAGAAGCGCAGGTTAAAGGTCAAAGCCTGTTGATAGAAACCATTGCATATCATCATGGAAACAAGTGTGCAGGCAGATTTGAAACATTTGATAATGCTGCAGCAATCAATCATGATATTGTAGGTTGTAATATCTGCTTGATAACCACATAATATCATTGTTTTGTATATTTCTATTGCCATGTGACTCTGAAAACCAAACAAGAAACAATGTTAGAGCTCAAAGGAGTATTATAAGATGCAGAAATAATTTGTGGAATAACTGTAAACATAGAGGCACAAACTACTCACTTTGTTAGCCTCAACAAGTGAATGAAGCACCGTGTTATGGATTGGGGTCAAAATAAAAGTGTTACTACGAGAGAGCTGATTTTCCGCCACACGTAGGTAATGCATCAGCTCCCTTCCCAGTGCTTTGAGCTGAACATAATAACCAAAAGGGGGGTAAATTATTTGATTCATGGATTCTCTTATTAGAGTATCCACAACAAGGTATAATAGTAGGATAAGTCGGATAAACCTATCCTATTGTAAATTAGGCAGTCTTGCATATTGGGCTAAGGATAAAGTTAAGTTCAGCTAAGTTCCTTCTCATATGGACCACTGGTCTCCATTTGGAACTTAAAACAAGTACCAGGTGTATGAACTCCAAACGGACATCAGTTGTCCTTACATCAGACTGACACCTGGTGTCTATTTGAGTCCCAAACAGACACCAGCTATCCATTTCAACTAAGCTCGACATCTCTTCTCCGTTTAAATTATATTTTCATTCTCAACCACTGTGGAATGCACAAAGTAGGCAGTATATCTTTTTAGTACTTATCATACACAAATAAGACTGTTGTGAAAGCTTGTACTAGAGTTCCCTTGCAAGAGTGAACAAATATAAAGTTAAGTTCGCTTTTAGGAATTTATTAGACAATGTCGTAGAAAAGTGTAATATTACAATATACTCCCTCCGTCCCTAATTAAGAACCCACCATTCCTTTTTGGGATGTCCCAAATTAAGAGTTCAGTTATTTTACATAATCAATGTAACAATTTTACCATACCAAACAAGTTATTTCTCCACCATTGATTAGTTTGAAGTTTGTGCATGCCTTGAGAAAACATTATAGTCAAATTGGACGGACAGAGGGAGTATATTTCATAAGGTTAAAACATGTGATAAAAATAGGATTATGAATAAATGTAGGCTACGGATTTTGCGTGGATTATATACCCAGTGGGAGCACTATGTAGCTGGTTTTACAACATCCGTAAATACAAGGGTGATGATGTATTCCAAGGTAAATGGTTCACATAAGATGCCCAATAGGTGAAAGAGAATATATATATATATATATATAACTATATAAGGATGCCAACAGGTCGGTTTGGCCAACACAAACCCAACCCGCCTATAAGCTTGGCCAACCAAATCACAATCTGCTGCAGGTTTTGTTTCGAAAAATTTGATCTCGCCCCATTTTACTATATGCATAAAGCCTGAACCCTCTCCAACCTGCATTAACCCGTTATAATGGTATGATCTTGTAAGGATGTTTAAATGAAAAATATGTATTCTGATCAGGTCGGGTGAAACAGGTTAATAAAGGAACCCAAGTTCCTGGTTGATATGCAGCTGGCATGAATGCCATTTCTCATCATATCCATTTCTATAGCATTTATCCTTTTAGCAGCATCGACCTGTAACAATATGTTGCCCTCTTCGTAGGGCGCATTCACATTGCCAAACAAGGAAAATAGCAGCTCGTATGTCCTTATATCTGGCATGAGTTTCAACTGTTTCATCTTTGCCAATATTCGAACAGCTCGTTCAGGTCAATCCAGCAGTTTTTTGCTTAATATAATTTTGATTTTTTAAGGAATAGAAGAACAACACACTGGTAATAGAATAACGAATAAAGGGACATGATCACTATTTTAATCAGTTTATGCTCTTATATTGCTCCCCTATGCTGATTGATAGTAAATAAGAGTCAACTTTCCTATCTAAAACGCACGAAAGGATCAAATCTCATGATGGGAAATAAGTTTTATTCTTGACTGTGGTTTGCATTGAAAGTAATTTTCTTCAAATGTTCAAAAGAAAAACATGACTCCTAGGGTCTGCTTGATAAAAAGTTGCAAAATTATTGAAAAGCACTACGAATTTCTGTGATAAGTTGGAAAAAGAGATGGTGAAAACATGAAGAAAAAAAATTCTTACCAACTACTTAACTAATTTTACTCCATTGAAAACCGAAATAAGTTATAGAACATTACTAAGAGATGATCAATTTGTCCTAACTTCTCACAAAATTTAGTAGTGTTTTCAATCATTTGCCAATATTTTTTTTAATTAAAAAAAAACTATGAATTTGGGATGAAAGGATTACTAAGAAAACAAAACTGAAGCGCATAAATGGTTTCTCTGCAGTAGTCTATTTTCTACCATACTGTTACAAATATTTTTATTATATCAATAGCAGAAGATCAAAAGGAGAAACAGAGTAAACTAAGCACCACAACCTATCCATCGCTACAAATTTATTTAAGCATTCAAAAGGTAAATACTTACTAACCATAATGTCACATGCTTTAAGAAAAGCACTATAGGGATGAGCATGACGAGGTTACAAGAGTTGAATCATATGGCTTCAAATTATTCTGTTCCTTTTTTTTCAACTGCAGAAACACGAAAATAATATTCATGTTTGATATTTCAAGTAGGGAAGCATGAGATGCTAATTATGCATTTATGCTATTTTCAAGAAAACAATAGAAGAAACCCAGAAGAAAGAAAATCATCTGCAACTCGAGAAAAAAAAATATGAGATATATAATATAATGTACCACTTTGATGCCATCACGTAAACCTCTCGTGAAAAGAACTGCTCGGATGAAACCATCATATGTACTGCATGATGGTTCCACACCAAGCATTTGCATCTACACCCAAAAATAAAATCATAATTAAAACCAATATGCTGCCGGTCAATAACCAGGAAAACACAAGTCTTATTTACAAGCCAAGTTTACAAGTAATTAAAAATGAGAGAGAGAGAGAGGAGCAAGCTTACAATAAGAAGTAGGACACGCTTTTCGTAATCTTTATATATATACACACACACACATATTTTAGTATGAATCATATCAAGTAAAGAAAGTTGTTCCTATCACGCAGTGAAGCAGTCGCTGCTTAACTTGGCAAGGAAGAGGCCTAACAAACTTTTGAAGCATAAGTTTTGTAAGCAGTCTCCCCAACCTTTGCTGTCTTTAAACATCCATATAACTTACAACAATCAATTTATCAGTCGAAATGAAAGAAGACCCAGAAAACTACGACTGCTGAAAATATTTAAAAAGGAAAAAAAAAACCAACTGGGAATTGCAAAAAACCGAGAGTTTGATGATGTTTACTGTTAACCAACGATCGACATTCAGAAATGGAATCCTGCACAAATACCTTAAGATTTCAGTGTAGCAAATTCTTCGATTTCACCTTGCTGGGAATTCGCTTGGGAAATCTTAAATCCTCGCCGCTGATTGTATACGCATTACCCCTTTCTGGTACGCTAAACTCAGCAGGGTTTCTATTCAGAGTGCACATTTCGCTCCTCGAAGTTATTTTCAGAGGCCTAACAGTTCCATGCCTGTAACTTCCCTCCAAATCAATGCTTTTGGTTAAGTCCTTAAATAACCGGGATTTTGAAGGACCAACAACGCCTTTCTGTTTGTCCCGGCTGCGATTGAATTCGAGAACTTTGTGTGGAGCATCAGATTTTGGTGATTTGCGGCCTTTATTTTGGGGGGGCAGATAAGATCTTCTTTCTCTCTCTAGCTCTCGAGATTGAAAGAAAATGAGGTTTTCAGAACCAACGGGCCTCTTCTGATTTCGATCTCTCTGAAGCAAAGATACAAAAGGATCAGCAGCAGCAGGTGAAGCACATTCACAAATAGACTCCAAGATTTGATTTTTGCCGTAATGGGAAAATGATGATGGGTTTCTTAAACTTTCACCGGACTTATATATGATACTGGAACCTAACCCCGAGAACCCCTTAGAATTGTAATTACATGGAAAGAGAGGTTTATCCATACTGAAATTCGGGTGATTTCCACATGGAAAGAAGGGTTTTTCGAGGACCCTTTTGGTGTCTACATCAAGAGGTTTAGTTGTCTTCAACCCCGCATGCATCAAGCTAAGCAACTGCATTGCAGGGATAGCTTCATTAGAAAATGAATCAAATGACCCCATCATCTCTGCGTTTCTATCCGTTTCTCTCTGTTCTTTCACAGATTGATGACAAGCCAAGGACGTCCCTTTGTAAGGTTCAGAATGAGGTGTGTTGTTCGGATTTTCAAGAATGGAAGTATTTGAAGCCACCCTGTTGAGATCAAAATCCCTAATAATCTTTCCCTTATTTTTCTCATGGATTTGTGCACGCATCACTTTGTCATCCTGAGTTGGACCATCTTCAAGCAAGTTAGGTTTGAAAGGCCAAAACTGTTCCGTTTTATCATGAAGTCTATTTTGAAACTGGATGCTCGGTGAAAATGAGTCAAACATTTTGAAACGTGGATTTTCCTCTTGTGGGCCCATATTGAAATGGTTTCTGTGATCAGAAGGAAAGAAGTTGACATGATTCTGTTTAGCGGGTCCCACATTTTCGCACGTTTGGAGTATGGCATTTGTTGAATTCGTAGGTGGTGGTTTTCTCATGCTTGGGTATTCATTGGGTAAAATTCTCATCACCCCATTCCCATGTACATTAGAAAAGCCCATCATCTCAGCATTATTTGTTTTGTTATTATTGGCTCTTCCAGAAAGGCGGTAATTTTTGTCGGCTTCGCAAAGTCCCCTCTCGTACTGATTCTTTGCCATAAGTTCAACAATTTCCATAGGAATCTCATCGGAATTCCCTTGTTCAAACACCTTCCCAGCTCTTTGGTCACTATGTGTCCTAATAGTTTCTAAATGGCCACGACCTTCAGTGCTTCTCTTGCTGTTGCTTGGGCCACATAAATCCTGGAAAAGACACCAAAAAGATTTATGTCAATTATCATATACATACGCATATACATCATTTGCATTGAACAAACATGTCTGATGAGAAATATAACCTACCCAGGAATGTAAAAACACATAAACTTTACAGATGCGGGACAAAAATATCATACTTGAAGTTGTATCAAGGAAGAAGACTTGACCTTTCTTTAACAGAAAAAAAGGGGGGAGAAGAAGAAACTAAGCTATGAAAATAGCGCATTTGGTATTTGGAGTCATACCCGTACCACATGGTTTTATCATTTTAAAAGGAAAACAGGAAAACTGAGCAATTGCCATGTCAGTTCATAAAGGAGAAAAATTATTGGCAGCATATACATTTTTGAACAAACAAATTTAGCATCAAGTCACATGTAACAAACCAACCTTAAAACTAAATGGCTTATGATATCGCTTTCAAAAACAGAAAGTACGAGAAAAATCTAGAGCAGAGTCCTCAATTACTTATAATGACCTTACTTCTGGCAAAAGATATTGCAATTGACTCCCCATGTGTATTGCCAACCATAGAACAAAAACGAAAAGACAAAAAGAAGGCCCAGACGGAACACGAGCGACAAAAGCATCATTTACAATTGGTACAACATGAGAACAAATAAACTTAGATATCAGACCTATATGGAAACTGGCCTCTGACGATGCAATACACTACAGCCAAGTCAATTCATCAAAATATTTCAAAGCTTAAGGTGAATTATTCAACCTCTAGTGAGAGATACTAAGGAAAAGAGACTTGACCAGAAAAAAGACTTTATGAATATATTCTGTAACTGCAATCAGAAAATTTAATAGAAAAAAGGAAGAAATGAACATACCAAATTTGGATGCATTGAAAAACTCCCATCTTCAAGCTGAGGAGAGCAATTTTGCTTCTCATGCAAGATATCTGTTCTATGTGCGATTCTATCACTAAAATCATAGTGCAACCTTTCCCTCATAAATGGATCAGGTGCAGATTTACGAGAAACGCTGGACTCTCCAACAAACATCCGATCTTTCCTCTTAAGATCTTTACTCTGAATGGCCTTTGGCTGAGGAAACAAGAAGCCACTCTTATCTGCAACTTGAGCAATATGACTCTGTTCATTTATTTCGGCACTCATGCAGCTGTTAAGGGAAAGATCGAGTCCCATTTTATCGCAAACATCGTTTCGCGGCCAAGATTTTACAATTTCAGACCCATTCTGTAGGAATCTTACATCATTTCTTTTGATTGCACCTTCTTCAAACACGCTTCTACTCGGAAGCACTGAAAAAGCCTGCCCATCTTCAACTTGAGGTATTTTATTTTTCTTCTTAGATGAAAAACTAGATTCTTTCTCAGTGCGTTGTGGAGACAAATAACCTTTGAAATACGATTCCATTCCTCTGCTTCTGAATGGATCGGCAACTGTAGCACCACTTTTCTTTGCATCTTTAATTTTGTTATGAACTTTGGGGATAGCATCTTTCCAAGACCCTAACTGCAAACACCCATCACCAACTTGAGCCTGCCTGTTTTTCTTTTGACCCAGATTAGAGTTTCTATCAATTCCATGCTTCTTCAACTTACTCTTAGTTCCAACAGGTGCATTACCCTCCATCTCTGAGCCAGAGATTTCAATGGCCCTCTTTGTGAGGTCTTCATCGGCCTTTAGGGTCCTTGCCTTCTTGCCAAAAAATTTCAAACAAGTAGAATCCATTGTTTTTGTGCTTTCTTCGATCTTTCTTTTCTTTTGAGGACCTGATGAACCATTCCCTGTGCTTCCATCAAGAGAAAGCTCATCTTGATTAGCAGAAATTGAACCAAGTCCGTTAGACACATTGGGCACTGCGTTTGAACAACCTCCACCTGTCTTCCTGTTCTCGTTTTCCGGATTTTCCCTACTCCCCAACAACTCAGCCAGTAGGCGCATCTTTTGTCCTTTTCTTTGTAAGCTGGTTGGACTTTTAGGGTGCTGACTATGATTTCTATCTCTACCCAGTATCTCATAACTTTCTGATGAAGGTTTCACAAGTTCTTCAACTTCCAAAGGAAGTCTGATTCTCTTACCCTTATCCACATTTTCTTCCTCATCAATTTTACAGCCTTTCACAGACATCTCACAGTCAACCAATCCATTTCTCTTTTCACCACCTGAGGAATTTGTTTTTTGAAAAAATTTACCCTCAGCCTTGGACTTGGGGTACTTAATAGCAGGAAGAACTCCTGCAGCATCACGCAGTCCGGGGTTTGGCTCAGAAGTCTCAACAGATCTGCTGCTTTTTGATTGAACAGGAACTGCTTCAAAAACCAGAGGCACAATTATTATTGCCGCAACAAAAATAAACGTTGACAATGCATCTTGAAAAAGGAAATGTCTAGTAAATGTGCTTGAATGTTTTAAATCTCTTCAATTTACCTGCGCTATCCGTACGTTTTTCATTAACAAGGTACTGTTGAAGTAATTGTAACTCATAAGTCCGATTACCAAGTTCCTGATTAGCATTATCTTCCAAACCATTGTCATGGCCTGAAAAGAAATGAGAAAAAAAAAAAAACCAAAAGTATTAGAGATTAAGAGAAAAACACTCACAGCTCCAGGGAAACAAAAACACAAGAACTGATCTGACTTCTACATTCTATATATAGGATATTATTTATTACAGTACTGAAATGACATTGGATTGTATACCATTGACGTCCATATCTCCAACTTCGGCATTCTTTCCTTTCTCATCACTACACGATGAGAAATAATTCTCAAGCCTGTTTAAATTAGCAGAAATATTTAACTCTGATTCCCTTCTCTCACAATTTTCCGGAGCAAAAGCTTGATTCAAATGTGACTGCTCCGCAGAACCATTGGATGGCATGCGAGAATAACTAGTACTTGATATAACTCCTCTTTCACAACATTTAGAAACCACTCCAATTTCTCCAGAAGCACTTACAGCGCCAATTTCCTGCAGGCAGTTCCCACATTCCCACGATCGGAATTTGGTCACAAGCATAGGAGGAAGTGCCTCCTCCAAATTACTGTCCTTACCAAATAAAGAGAATGGCGTGCATTTACTTTTGTCCTTCTCTCTCATTTCTGCTACATATCCACTGTTCCACAATAGACAGTGTGTCAGCAGAGCAAAAAAGAGGCAAGAAGTAGAGAATATAGTTTTACTTACATAGAGTAGAATATTTATGCCTGCCAAAGTAGTCTTGTGGCATCACAAATTACAATCCTGCCTATAATACTAAAAGAATTCCTTAATCATTGCCTAGTTTCTCTTCTTTTTATTTAATCATGATTGATTACCCACGCAATTGATGATTGTATGAAGAAGATTCATCCTCGTCCAATTATGATGGTTTTAGAGCTTATTTTTGCATATGAAGTACAAAACCCATATTCAGTCAAATGATTGAACAAGATGTTTATGCATGCATTACGATAATATATCAAATTGAAACAGCAGCTTAAACTGTATTAACAGTATAAATATAAACCAGCCACCGCTGGGGTCCGAGCTTAGTCCCCATCATGGTCTATCATCCTTATATCAAACAACTATGTCAGATAATTATTATAATTATTATTATTGAAATATAAAAAAATAAATAAAAACAAACAAAAAAAAAAGAAAAGAAAAGAAAACCATGTTATCTTCTAATTAAACAGACCAGCGCCCCCATGCATTACTCCAATCAAACTATTCCTACCAAATTAAGTGATGATATAACATTCCTCTCTAAGCTACACATAATTCCTCAACTAGTCAACTGTACCTAAGTACCAAAACAAAATAAGATCATTGACAATCCCAGGAGCAGCAAGTCAGCTACAAACAACTAAGATCAATCTCTTTTGTTTCAAAATGGAAATAAATATAATTTAAGCCACTAGATGCACATGCACCCCATGACTGTTTCAGTTATTATCATATATAGCAGCAGTGTTAATCAGCTAATTACCTAACTCGAATTGCAACTCTCAAACACACACACACCAAGCGGATGCGCATGCACATGCGGCACACGTACATACCAACACAAACAAACAAGAAATAATAAGTACATTGGCTGCTAGCCCAATCGCCTAAAAAGAGTATAGTCTTAAAAAAATACTACAACCACCAAAACCAGCTAAATGAAATGCTCACCGTATTGAGAAATGCTGGCATTTATTTCCAGGAGCATCGTTCTTCTTCTCCATTGGTATTCCAAGGTCTATATATATTGAGTCAATCTTAACTAGCGATCCCAAGGAATTGGACGCAGCATTAGTAGAATCGGCTCTCTGATGATTCTCTTCCACAGCTACAATACTCCCCTCCATGTTAAAATTAAACTAAAACCACCGCATTAAAATTGATAAATCTTCCATGCGCTCATAATAAATACACAAATAGATACATTAAATAATCACACATTAGAACAAAGATTAAATAATTATTACAACAAACCATATTAATCACCCAAGAAATTACAAAATACAAGGTAATTTCGCGATAAAAGGCCCAAACATGCGTGCATGTGAATGCTAATTTCCAAAATTACCCAAAGCCAAAATCTAATGCACTTTAATGGACTAATTAAAAAGACAGCTCAGCACAATTACCATATCCAAAACTAACAAATGCACGTACAAGACTCGCTTGATCGAGTGTAACAAACCCTAATAGCCCATCACAACAAATCAATGCCGCCACTCCTAACAATTTCTATGTTCCACAGGCAATAAAATCAACCGTGCGGATTAACTGACCAAGTCACCAACGGTTCGAACCATAAAATGTCGGTACTAGTCAAAATCACAAATTAGGGTTTTAAATATTTTCGAAAACGATTATCCTCCGAATTCCATCAACTTTTTCAAAATTGAAACTACAACAAACAAACACCACCACACTGTCACTCTAAAACAGCGATAGACAGACAGCACAATCATCCACAGCTTTCTACTAAATAAAAAACCAATAAATTTTAGGGTTTACTATCGAGAACCAATTCGAGAGATAAACTCCATAAACTCAACCTCAAACAGAAAATTAATCGTGATTAAACAAAATATACCATAAACAATGATATATATAGTCACACAAGATCAGTCCAAAAACGGAAAATAAAAAACATTTCAAACAAACAAATTCAGCTACATAAATCAGCTCAAACAAAAAGTAATTCAACTGCACAAAAAATCATCAATACAGAAAAAAACTAAACAGAGATCCAAAAAACAAACCTTTTCCACCGTTCAATTTCCAGATCAGATCCTCACTAGTAGACTTCACTCCGATTCTCCACGGCTCGATTCAAAAACACCACCATTCAATAGAGCTCTCGAAATCGAACCTAGAAGTGTATAATTCACCTCAAGATTCAAAGCCGCCTTCACGGAATTCGCGTGCGAAATGCTCTCAAACCCTAACTTTTTTTAGGTTTGCGATTCTAGAGAGAGAGAAAGAGAAGATAAAAAAAGTAGAGAGAGAGAGTACACAGACAAATACTCTGCGTGTGGGGCTATTATTATCTAAATAAACAAAAAAACGCTGCAGTACTACTCGCATCACGATCGGACGGCTGAGAATGCCCCCAGCGAGGCAGGTGTAGTGCGGTGCCCATCACTGTCCACTAAATGGACCTTTTCTAAAACCCTAGTCAAGTGCTTTTCTTTGGCGTTTATTTCACGCTCCTATTGGGTCGTTGTCTTGTCAAACTGGTCTAGATTCAGATTGGCGCGTCTGTTCACGACAGATGGCGAGCGTGGGGGAGGTAAACGTCAACAACTGAAGATAATGTGTCGGGGTAAATGAGGAAAGTAAAGTTGGGATAACCCTAAACCTGAGGTTATTGCAAGTATATTTAACTTAATTTAATTAACTTACCAAAGAAGAAAAGAATAAAAATAAAATAAAATTGTAATATATATGTATATTTTAAGGTGAATGGGATTATATTATCAGGGCTCTTGTTTGTATATATTCTTTTTTTATATATAAAAAGTAATATAGTATGTAACATTCACCCTAAAGTAAAATAAAATAAATCGTAGATAATTAATAAGAGAACACACCTTAAAAAAATATTACATTCAAGAAATATGGTTGTAACGTATTACAAATATATTGATTAATAGATCGTGACAAATAAAAAGTATTTATAACTAATTGATTAGATAATAAAAATATGTTATTGATCATTATACAAGTCATATATTATTGTATTCTCAAATCATACTAAATTTTGTCAGCAAATAATGTGTTACGGATCAATATGTAAGTCGTATATTATTATATTCTCAAATCATATCAAATTTGTGTTACTAAATAATTACTGAAGTTTAAAATTAAATTTTGTGAAATGTTACGTTGTTGGCTTACTCTTTATTTTTTGTGTGCGTTTTAATAGTGGGATAGTTTTATTTATTTTATGTTTTATTTAATTTTTGTTAGTGTCAATTTTAGTTGCACCAAAGTGGGGGGATACTTTAAAGGATGAGGTAAAAACATTCCTCCTTATACTACTCATATAATATGTTAGATCTAGTAAGACTTATTTAAGGGGTCAAACCCTAATTTTATTGTTGTTTTGTGGCTAAAGTAAAAAAAATATCTTTTAACAATTGTAAAATATTCTGGTAGTAAGCATTTTGCTTTTTGGTAACATTACCACCCTTTTCAATATAAATAATTTAGTATGTCATAAATATGTAACAACCAATATAAGAAAAATAAGTGGTGAGTATTAATAGATCGAGGACAATCATTGATTATAGACACATCACATTTTGATTATAGACACATCACATTTAAAAGATACGATGATATTCGTCAATATATTATGTCCATAATGAATAGATTGGACACAAGGTTTATAATTGACTAAAATACGGGTCCTACATGTGTTCTAGCAACATGGTTAAATTTAAAATTATATTTGTATACATATTTTTATTTATAAAATAATATAGTATATTATAAATATGTACGTAACGTACAACCACTAAAAAGTAAAATAAAATAACTGGTGAGTATTAATGCCAAGAACACATATTAAAGACACATTACATTCAAAAAATACAATAATATTTCGCTAATACATTAGTTAATAGACAATGTTTATAATGAATCGACTGGATAATAAAATTCATTGTTGATCAATATAAGGGTCATACATTAGTGTGTTCTCAAAACATACCAAAATTGTGTCACTAGTTTAAAATTACATTTTTGAAATGTTACAGTACTTTTTATGTGTGTTTCAATATTTGGATAATTTTTGTTTTCAATTTCTCTTATATTCAATTTTTTGTAGTGTTAATTTTCGTTACGGTGTCCTCATAATTCAGCATATATTACACAAACGTATATATGGGATACTTTAGTTAGATCCAACAGCAATTAATTAAGGGGTTAAACCCTAATTTTATTATCAGTTTGGGGCTAAAGTAAAAAACTCCTTTGATCATTATGGTACGTGAGCTATTTCAATTAAATCATTTACAGCAATTAATTAAGGGGCCAAACCCTAATTTTATTCTCAGTTTGGGGCTAAAGTAAAAACTCCTTTGATAATTATGGTGAGCTATTTCAATTAAATCATTTACATAAATTAATTAAGGGGTCAAACCCTAATTTTATTATTAGTTTGGGGTAAAGTAAAAAACCCCTTTGATAATTATGGTGAGCTATTTCAATTAAATCATTAGTCCATGTTGAATTTTTTTCTCAATACCAAGAAAACCCCCAGTTACCACACAAAAAAAAAAAAAAACCTTTTGCACTGTGTAATATTTTTATAGACTATTTCTCGATAGTGTAAACTTTGAAACATATTTTAATAAGTAAATAGATGAGATCATAATTATTCTTTTTGTCCTTAATTTAACATATATTAATGGAAAGTTTATGGACATTATTTTAACAACTCATGTTTAATATTTAATTATATTATTTTTGTCGAAGTATATGTATTTAACATATATTAATAGAAAGTTTATGGACATTATTTTAACAACTCATGTTTAATATTTAATTATATTATTTTTGTCAAAGTATATGTATTTAACATATATTTATAGAAAGTTTATGGATATTATTTTAACAACTCATGTTTAACATTTAATTATATTATTTTTGTCCAAGTATATATATTTAACATATATTAATTGAAAGTTTATGGACATTATTTTCACAACTCAAAGGAAGGTTTAATATTTAATTATATTATTTTTGTTAAAGTACATGTATCATTATAAAAGATATATCCACATGTATAAACAGTGATACTCCAATACAAGCCGACTCAAAAGAATATTTAACTGATTCAAGCTCGAATTATTTGGATTAAAAAGCAAATTAAATCTAACTCCTTTTATGTTTTTATTTTTTATTTTACCCAAAATGGGTTAATCTTGAGTCTGAGTTATGATTACTAGAGTTGTTTAAGGGGTTAAAAGTCCAAATAATTTCACTTATTGTAATATCTAATTTTTCAAGTATATCATTTTACCCTTAAAATTTATTATTATTATTATTATTATTATTATTATTATTATTATTATTATTATTATTATTATTATTATTATTTATAAATTTGCCCATAATTTAAGCGTTTAAGTAAAGCGTTTTTTAATTTAAAGATCAAAGTGAGACTGAGCCAATAGTTTTGTCTTTAAATACTAGAGGTTCGAACACACGTGAAGCGTCTATACGCTTTCTTTGTATGCACGCGTATATCTAAGTTAAAATAAAAAAATATATAATGATCGATAATTTAGTTTGATGATTAGGCATTCTACTTTATAACCAAGAACATGTGGGTTCAAACACTATCCTAGAATATATATATATATATATATAGGAATGATGGTTTGCTTTCTATATTAATATATATAAACCATATTATTTATTTAAATTTTTAAATGTGCACGTGAACATTTAGATTATAGTGTTCATATACAGATTTTACATGACAATATATAGTAAACAATACAACATCAACTTATCACTTCATTTCAGAGAGATGTAGAATTTAATATTTCTAATATGGTAACTAATAAATTAAAATATAAAAAGAAATTGAACTCAAATAATATCACTAAGTAATAATGTTTTTAAATGGAAGATTCATACTGCCATACAACAAGCTCAATGGGTGTGGTGCCCTTGATAAGAATCTTGAATTAGTTAAGACCTTTTAGATTTAAACAATGAAAATTTTAAAAATACACACTTAAAGAACAAAAGTGAAACTCGAAACAAACTTCGAGAGACGTTAATGTAATTGTTTATTAATATTTTTTTTTATTTGCGCATTATGAACATGCACGTACGTGAAGAGCACGTGCTAACTCCAATTAGTATATTAGAAATTATTGTGCACTTTTGGACTAAGCAAATTATGGATTTTAAAGCTTCATGAGTGCATTTTACAGGATTAGGAGACTAAAGTGAAACCTGATCTAAATTTTAAGTAAGAAAAATGTAATTTCCCCGTTACAGATTTTGTCCATATATTACAGTTTGACCAAAGAATCACTTTCCATTACTTTTTTTATTTTTGACAATTTAATACATGGAGTTGTCACTTCTTTAGTTCTTTTCAGCATAGTCAAAATTGCGTTGGCCCGCAAATTTCTTTGATGGAAATCGCATGTGAAGTGCATGTGGGTCTACAACAACGGGTAAATTGGAAAAGTAACAAAAGTTGCCATTTGGACCACATTAAAAATCGGTAGAGATATTAACACTAAAAAAAATATTTGGCAGTACTCTTATTTTTACTTGGTTTTTCACAATCGAGTAAACTGTTTATTACTCGTTTTTTGAGAATCGAGTATAAGTTTATATAGTCGATTCTTAATAACCAAGTAAAGTGTTGTCAAGTTTATACTCGATCCTTCCCAACCGAATAACATACACATTGCTCGGTTGTCAACAACCGAATGAAAAGTGGAAATATTTTCAAAAGATATTAGGGGTGCCAATATTCCCCCCCCCCCCCCCCCAACCCCCAACCCACCCACTTAAAAATGGGCACAACTTTATGTATTAAATTGTTGAAATTGTGGATCAAAGTGATTATTTTGTGGATCAAACTTCAATGGAAAAAAAAAGTTAATAACTCTAGTCTCTTTATACGTGTTACAATATAATTCAAGTGGTACAAAACTTGTCCTACCTCATTTGGATCCTGATGGTGCCAAAATCTAGTGAAGATAATTACTGGCTAATCAATAAGTGATTAACAGTGATTGGGGTGTTTAATAATGATTAGCAAGTAGTTGACAGTAAATGATAGGAAAATAGATTTATGAAGGTGGTTCAACCCTTCGATAATGAGGTTTATTCCACCCCATGAATGAGATTAGAACATGAAGATCCTTTATATATATATATGAAGATAAGGTGCAAAGCTCGAGGTTACAAGGGAATATATATATTAACTAATCAATCACTCTGGCAATAAATATACAAATTTTCTCAGATACTATTTTAGTTAATGCTCTTAGGGTTTGTAAGCTCTAATGCAGTTATCATAGTTGATCATTGGCAATAAATATTATTAATATCTTTTTATCTTGGTTTATAAACGACACTTGAAATGTAATGCTTGAACTTGTGTGCTAGTTGTTCAGCTTGATTAACCTGGTTTCACTTGGTTGTTAAAGGTAGTAAATGCTTCGTATATGTAGGTAGAAAGATGTAAGCCTCTTCTAATTGGATTGGGTTAATTTCTGTAACTCTTTCATCATTGATTGAGCAATGATCATCATGCCTTAAATCTGCTTCCCCTTTTACATGGGTATAGGTTAGGCTTTAACGTAGAGTTGGTATGCATTTAATGCAAGCGTCGTGGTCTACCAATAGGAGAAACCACCTTAACATGTACTTCTTCCTTTAATGATGATGTTGCTACATTCTACTGTCCTGTTCATATTAAGCTCCATATTGGAAAGGCTTAACTCCGAGGTCAGCAACCCAAGCCGAGTTGACCTTTTACTTATTTGCTAAGTTGGTTGAAGTAGCTTTGCAAAATAACTCTCCGAGTAGGTTAGTTACGGGGCTCTTCCATCTTGTTGACTTTGACTTTTTCCACGTGTCAGCCACCCAAATTTTCACGTAAGGTGCTATATGTCCGTTGCGCATTGGCCCAAATGTATAGGTCCTATGGGACAGGGGTAAAATTACTACTTGCCCGCATCAATTGCCCTTATTTTTTGCATTTATGTTGAAAACTAGATGTGGAGCATAAGTGTGAACTCTAAGGTCTCAACTGAGTTACTACGAGTAGAACTAATCTGCCGATCCAAGCTGTAGTCAGCAAAGTTAACCTCGTGGGCAGACATGCCATGAAATTATGATTTTCTCGAGGGACATGCAACCGTTCAAACCGCTAGAGGGAAATGTGCACACATGCTTTATGGTAAATGTGGTGATTTGATGGCATGGACAAGCCCTTATGGTTATCCCTAATCCTTATAAAAATGGGACATCATCACTCTTTCAGTTTCTACATTACTCTATCTTCTTCCCCACTTAGAGTTTTTTTTTTAAACCCTAGTTTTTCTAGCTTATTCCTTCTTCTCGTCTTTTTAAAGACCTTATTCTTTTTTCCTTCTTAACGTTAACCAGTGTCCCTTTATCTCCCTTAGAGCGTACTTGATTATTTTGCCTTAAATACATCACTAGCCCTTGTTAGGAAAAGAATGGCTAAAATAAAGAGAGATGCCATTGTTATCACAGGTAGGAACACCCTAGAGGTATGTGTACCTCCTCATATCATAACCCAGGTAGAGTTGGATGAGTACGTGGCTTACTTCAATAGCTCAAGTGCAGAGAAACATGTGTGCACCTTAAAAGACTCCGATATTTTTTGTCTCTGGTGCTGTGAAAGCCCCAAAACTCTACCGGATCTTGATTCGCTATGTGCTTGTCTTCGAGTTCTTGTTTTAGTTGGTTTTACATGCCGTCACTTATATAGAGTCGCCAGTCTTTTTTGCTAGAAAAATAGACAAAAGATTTGGATTCTCAATAGATGAGAACCTTACAATACGGTCCACGAAACCATCTTTTGAGTTTGGGAACTATATTATGGAGAGGGAATGTGTTAGGCACACACTTAATTCACCCTTTCGTTCTCTTGATACATTAGTGTGCTATAATGATAATATGTTTCTTTGACATCCATATCTTACTATATTCATTTAAACACTCGGCGGGCTTAACAGAACAAGATTTAGGACATAGATTAATATTACTAGGAACCAATTTGGCTCTGTGTGGTAAAGCCGACTAAGGCCTGGGGCCGACCAACACCTGATGTATTCTACTTGCTACTTTCTATTTATTTTCTTATATGTAAATCAGCTATTTAAATCAGTTTCTTGCTTTATGTTGCTATGCTTATTTATACACTAAACTTTTCACTCAGCAAAATATTTCATTCTTACCAAAACATCATTTATATTTCTCAGAATAGTTTAACAAAGAAAGGTTTTTATATATGACATTTATTACAAAATTTTGGTAGCATAACAACATTTGTTGATCTTCTTACATCCTTGCTTAAAGGATTCCACCTCTTTAAGGATTATAAAATCAATAACTACACAGAAGTAAGCTCTCGTTCATAACTTTGTTACATCACATGCGGTGTTTAATGTCCATCTAGATCACGGGTCCTATGCAAAGTCGAACTAAATTGAGTCTTCTATTAAGGGCATTGACGTGTCGATATCTGCCCAGTTAATTAGAGAGTTATATGGCCTGCCAAAACTGCAGGATTCATATCTACAACGACCTCTGGAATGCAACCAGACCTAGATGCCATTGTTTATTCTCTTGTTAGTCTGAGATTGACATACGGAACAATGTTTTCTATCCTTATTAGCTTATTTACTTTTGACCACCGTCGTCTCCTGGTTAAGATGTACCACCACTACATTCGATACTCAACTTCTCCATAAGTGGTCACTCTTATTGACCCATATTTTATATATGCAATTGGTGAGGGACTTCCTATATACTTGTTCTTACTTTTATTTTAAGAGCTAGCAATGTGTATTGGGAAGTTCTCAGCTGGCAAATCTGAGAATTAGTAATCGAATCCTTAGTATACTAGTTTCTAGAGGCGAGGGGTGTGCTACTTCTAGCTAGTGAGGTTATAACTACTTAACCCGATGAAACGTATGATATCGAGAGTTTATCCAAATCAAAGGCACTTGGTAAAGTTTATAAGAAAACGGATAAATATAAGGACGATGAGTTTATTACACATCAGTGATCCTTCCAACACTGTAAGGGAAATATTGTAGGTGCTAAGTCGTCAACTAGGCTCGAGACTGCCTCCGTTAGAGACATTCCTAGAGCTTTTAGGACGCCCTCTAGAACTACACAAACAAATCTTGTTAGAAGGGTTAAGAGTATTAAGCATGAGCTGCATGTCACACAATATATGATCCAAATGATGGTTTGTACAGCTCACCAGGATGAATAGCCCGAAGCATCAGCAGCTTTTATTTCAAGATGGTGAGAAAGATTCGGGGTTGTTTCAAGAGGAGATGGATACTTAGAAGGCAGCACTACCACACTTAGGGATGGTTATGACTCTACTAAAGCGTGGCTTTAGCTTGCATCTGAAAGATGATCCTATTGATGAGCCACTCTATGGTGTTAGGATTAGATTAGCTAGGATGTTTCTACACAGTGCTTATTTATCTATCTAGCTAAAAGTTATCTCATAATTATGGAGTTGTATTATAATGGATTCATAGGTTGAGTAGGCATTTATTTTCTATTTATCTGATGTACTCAAAACTATGTATTTTGACATTTATATATATGTCTTATCCATCTTCTTGACATATGTGTCTATAATTAACTACTTACCTGCATACTTGATGGAATTATCTTTAAATTATCTCTTCCTTGTGCTTAAAAGTTAATTAAATGCTTGGCAACAAGAATTACTTTGTATAGACTGTTGAAGCTTAAATATGTATAGCTATACTTAATAATTTTTCATTTTGGTGTTGGCAAGTGTACCAGTATTGAAGCTTAAATATTTATACTTGTACGCTAATTAACAGAGAAATTCCTCAGGAATCATAGCCAAGTGTATCGATATTGAAGCTTAAATGTGTATACCAATACGCCAACTACCAGAGAAATTTCTTAGGGGTTCAAGCCAGTAAACTTGTATTGAAGTTAAATGTGTATACCAGCTTACTAATCAGCAGAGAATTCCTCTGGAATAATAAAGTCAAAAGACAAGCATTCCCAAACTCATAATTATAACATATTTGCCTATTCCATGACAAAATGGGCAGAAATATTATGTTAAGGGGGAGAGACATTAATATTACTTACAGGGTAAGAATAGTGAATGTATGTGTTGAGGAGGAGATTAAGTGTTCTTAATGAATTCTATTATTATTGATTTACTCCATCAATAACATACATGTTACTCAAGGTATTTATTGAGCTTTGATGTTTTAAGTTACGCAGTTATACCTTGAGGAAGTGAAATAACCATCTATCAACTAGATTCAAGTTAGATATACCATGAGTCTTTATGTATAGACCAATTTGACAGGCGCGTTTATAATAGCATATGGGACTATGTTGGGCTAAATGACCAAAAATAGTAATGCAATTTACCTCGTTTTTCACTTAGGCCAACAAACTTTTTTTTTCATCAAACATACCAGTAAATTTTGCCCATTTTTTCACTTAGGTCCAAAATGTAACTTTCGTCAAATTCATCTAACAGAAGTGCATGTGATGTGGCAAATGATGTGGCCTAAAATTTAATGTGGCTGCTGACATGGAAAATATCTCCATTTTCTTCGGCCACCTTTATTGATTCCAGCCATCACCACCATTTTTTTCAGTTTTCCCTATTTGTTTTTATTCTTTAATCATCACCATAGCTCCACCTTTTCATCATCTTTACCATAGCTCTATGACTACATGCAAAAAGTGTGAAGTATTACACCCAAGTGCAGGCAGTCAAGTTATAGTATACTTGGGGAAGTACAAAGTCGAACAACAGGGAATGTAATGAACATATTTCTTCTAGGTATCTCTATAGGGGAAAAAAGGAAAAAAAAATAAAAGATAATAGAATCGGGAATAAAGAATGAAATGAAATAAAATTAAAATTACTAATTAAATAAATTAAAACTAAAGGAAAATCTAAACCTAGGGTGCAAAAGTAAAGGGAATCCACAAGCACAAATTTTCTACCTAAAAGACTTTATAAATGCACTAAGGGAACATGCAAATAAACTAAAAATAAATTAATTATTTAAAACATCACACTAATTAAATAAATCATAATATTAAGTGAATTTAAATCAACGAGAAACAAATGTTAGGGGTATCCGTAGTTAAGAAGTACGAAACTAGTCCAATCGGGGTAATCCAAATCTAAGTTTAAACAAGATTTTTCACTAAAGTTCAACTCCTAGACCTTCCAACCATCCAATTATATTGCTATTACAAGTATATAATAGCCCATGCGTGATAAAGACTATATAAACTAGCTTCGAGTAATAAAATTTGATAGTGAAGCTTTTTGACTTTGAAAAAGTGTAATTTAGAACCTAGTATTGCTAGTGCGTGACAAAAATAATCCAAGTTGATTAAACTTTTTAAAAATTAGTATCTTAACACTCTTATAAGTTTTGAATAGGTTTGAATGTGATTCAAATCAAATTCGTCTTAAAAAGAATGCCAAAAGTCAAAATTAAAACTTTTTTGGCACTTACGTGAATAAATACCAAAACAGCGCTAAATCAGCCAATTCACTTAAGAAACTAACCCAACTAATTAGAGGATAAATACCATCATCAAATTAGTCACGTTAGAATTTTGGTGTAAAAATCTGTGAATTGACGTTTTACGGTTCTTAATCAAATGGAACTTTTAAGCTAATTTATAAAAACATATTTTTAATGGATGCAAAGATAAGAAACTACTCATACATTTAGTAGGTGATCTATAACCAATAGAAAAAATAGATTCAAACCTAAATTGGATTACATTCAAAGGTTAATTACGCATCTTTCACTACGGACCCTTAACAAGTGATTTAGCTAACCATAATCAAACCAAACATAAAAATACGCTTAGAATTCATGGAAACCAGAATACAAATACCTATTAATGTATAAAATCATATTTTAAAACTTTTGGCTTTGGAATTTCTCAATTTTGATTTAAAATGAAGATTTTACGCTTAAAACAGTAAACGAACTCAAAAACCAACAAAAATTGAAGAAAATCGACTAAAACCCTAAAAATTATGGAACATCAGATTACTAATGATCAACAATGAATCAAACATGAATATCATTGAAAAAATACAAATTATTTGAATATAAAACGAGAATCAAGCATAAAACGATGAAAAAATCGACACACTGACAAAACAGATCTATAAACCCTAGAACTAGCCCATAAAATGAGGGTTTAAGTTTGATTCCAAAATATGTAATATCTCAAACAACCAATCTATGAATAGCAAAATAAATAAACGATTATAAGCAATTGAATTAAAATAAAACAAAAGGCTAGGGTTTATCGGGTTTGCGATTTAAACTTGAATTGAAACTGAATTAATTGATAAATGAACGTAGCATACATTGATGTTCCAGCATTAAAATATGATAAGTAATCTAACCTAACAATTCTTTTGAAGAAAGAAAAAAAAATCACTCAAGATTCGATCGTCAGACAAGCGCAAAAGCTCCCAAAAAGTTACGGTGCTCTCTGCCTCTCTGTTCTATCGATTACAAAGCGTGGTGTACCCTAAAAGATGATATATGTGGCCTTTTATATGTTCCACAAGTGTCTCTGGTCGTGGGTTGGATGATCCTTAGAGAAATGGGTCGAAAATAGCTAAAAACCAAAAACGGGCCAAAAATCCAAGTGGGGATTGATCTTGGTGTGGGGGTCGATCTTCATGAAATTTTTTTTCTTTGGATGCTTCTTCTTTAACTCATAACTTTTTTTTCTGAATTTCGATTGATGCACCGTTTTCTCCTACGCGTAGGTAATTTAAAGCTCTACAACTTTTATTTCTGAAATTTTCTTCAAATTTTCATTGTAAAAAAAGCTTTGACCAGTTATAACTTCGTACTTTTTACGGTAGTTCTCGATTTTGCTCGAAAACTTCTGGAATTGATTCAATTGAGCTTCTTTCCTCTTGGAATCACTCTTGGATATTTGCATTCACTTCATTCATGCTTGGGGACTTGGCGTTCTCTTCTTCGTAGCACTTTGGGGGTAGTTGCGGAGTTTTCCTAGCCTCGGGCCTCGGATTGGATCTTGACTTCTTCTTCAGGCCTTCTTCTTGCACTTTTTCGCTTTCAACCTTCTATCTTGCATATAATCTCAGTTTCTTAACTGCTTTAGGCCTACAAAATGGCTTTGTAACACAGAAATACAATGTAGTGCCTTCTTTTCATGCTTACATTGAATTTACATGCAATTTCCGGTTTTAGACGATAATTAGAAGCTAATTGAGTCTTGTTTAAGGGGTTAGAAATGAAATTTCTGGGCTCAATCACTCCATTTTTTCATCATCTTCATTATAGCTCTTCCATTTTCTCTGGCCATCTACATTTGCTTCGGCCATCTCTATTTTTTCTTATTTTCTTCTTTAATCATCACCATAGCACATTTTCATCATGTTCTCCACATTTGATTCGGCCATCTATCATTTTCTTCTTTAATCATCACCATAGCTCCACATTTTCATTATCATCACATGTTTGATAAGTAGATATAATGGATTGGGAAGAAATATTAAAAAAAGAATTTTCTTAGAGAGATAAAGAGATAATATAAAGAGGATAGAGAGAGTTTCCACGTAAGATTTAAAAGCCACGTCAGCTGCCACATCATATTTTAAAGTAATATCAGCTACCACATCACATTTACGTTAGATGAATTTGATGGAAGTTACGTTTTGGACCTAAGTGAAAAAAATCAGCAAAGTCTACTAGTACATTTGTTGTAAAAAAAAAGTTTGTTGGCCTAAGTGAAAAATGGGGTAAAGCACACTGCTATTTTTGGTCATTTAGCCGATTATGTTGTTATAGAACTTTGCATCATATAGTATGTATTGGTCGGATAATAACCCTAAAGGGGTTTGAATAGAGTTTTAGGAAATAAATGAGGAATTTAATTTAATTTCAAAAAATTTCATAAGTGATAAATATATGACTATATGTCAAGGAAATATGTCAAGGAAAATAAATTCAATGTAAATCAATGATAATATATAAGGAGCTTAGTTTAGAAAGATAGAAATGTAAAATACAAAGTCGTTTTATTCACGAAGTTCGGATGTTTAGACCGTACGTCTGCGCTAGAGTAGTTTCCCCGAGTAGTTTCATTAAATGATTTTCTTACGGGTGAAAATCAGACCTCAATATGAGTATAATTTTTCTTACTATACTCAACAAATTGTATTCTTCTCACAATATTCAAGTAAGTGTGATTATTTTCACCACACTCAACACAAGAAAACCTTATTTCTGAACTATGAGAAATCCTCTCACAAATGAATAATATAAGTGGTTAGGTGATACATACCAATGAACAACAACTCTCAAGTGTTTACAAAATACAAATAAAGCTCACAATAAAATTATCAAGATTGATCAATAATTTTAGCTCAAAGATGAATGATATGATCAATGCAAAGCCTTGACTCTTGGAATACTATGAATAGATGAATAATGAGTAAAAATGATGATTCAAATAAGTTTATATGTGTCTTAGACCTCCAATATATAATCCAAAAAAAGTATATGGCTGTTTTAAAGGTTAGGTAGAGTTGTTACCTTAAAACAATGGAAAAATCAAAAGTCCAAACTGCTATATTCTAAGGCATCAATCGATTAAGCAAAGTCATTTGTTAATTAAGGGCCCTTAGTCGACTGAGCAAGGCTCATCAATCAACTGATGAGTTTTGTCAATTAGGCCAAAAATTCAATTTTTCAACTTCTTCAATTTTTATTCAAAATACATTTTAATGCTTCGAGAATGTTCCTAACAAGTTTCTAAGACACCCAAATTTGTTTTTGGTTCAAAAATCATTCGTATGATTTAATTATGAATTTATTATAAAATCGGTTTATGAATTAAAGAAGTTGTTCTTCAAAGAAATTCTATTTCAAACTTTTTGTTGAATTTAATTTATGAATGATGCATGAACATAGAGTAAACTACTCTAATGGCCCTTAAACTATTGGCCTAGTGTTATTTTGGCCCTTAAACTTGAAAATGCGCCACTTTAGCCCTTAAACTATTTGCAAGTGTCACTTTAGCCCTTTTGTCCAAATTTTCTGTTAAGTTGGACGGAAATAGGGGAATTTTTGTCATTTTAGTTATTTTTTTAAATAAATAAATTTAATTTATCTTTTTATTAAAAAACAAAATAAAAGAGAGAGAAAGAGATATAGAGAAAGAGAAAGAGAAACGCATATATATATATGTGTTATCCGTGTATTTATGTATGTATAGATAGAATCAGGCTCTAGAAAAGGGCATTCTTCTTTTCACTAAAGAACGGACTTCTTCTTTTGAACTGGTAAATGATTGAAATTTTTGATAAAATTTGGTGGGGATGATCTCGATGATGAGTTGATCAACTCTGCCAAATTTCATCAAAAAATTTAACCGAAAAATGGATAAACTAAAAATTGATATATATGCACCCACTTCGACTGTTGAAATTTAAAATTTTTAGATCACCCACTTGCTGGTTGAATATTTTGATGAAATTTCATCATAGAGATCATCCCCACCAAATTTCATCAAAAAAAATAATTATTTACCCCCTTAAAAGAAGAAGTCCATTCTTTAGTTAAAAAAAGGATTTCTTTTCTGGAGTCTGACCATATATATATATGTGTGTGTGTATGTATATATATTACAAAAAAAAATTGGTTTAAAAATAATATATCCATAACTAACCTGATAGATCTGTCACTATTTAATAAATTCAAATTTCTCCATGTAAATGAAACTAGAACCATATTATCTACGTAAAAAATTCAACATCTCCGCAGATGTAAAGCTAAAGCCTTATGTACAATGATTTTCTCAACAAAATGAAAATTGAAAACATATAGCTTAATGAAATTATATAAATCCATATTCAAAACGTAGATCATGGAAGTTAAAACCAAATCTAAAAGAAAAACTGAGATTAGAGAAATCAATATGAATAGATCTAGAAAAATGAGAAGCCAAAAATGGTTGTGTTAAAAGGGAGAAAGGGGGATGCGAAATGAGAGGAAATGAGACAATAGAAATAAAGATGATAAACGTAATTTGGGATGAACCTGTGTGTTGGAATCGGATGATTTCAAATGAAGTTTGATAGTGTGGTGAAAAAATAAAGAATGATGGTGGTGATAATGGAGGTATAAGGGTGCGGGTGGTGGAGATATAAGGATGATGATAGATTTTAAAAAAAAATCAAAGTTTTAGATCCAAAAAAGTTTTAAATCAATGTTAAAAAAAATCAAATCGATTTTTTCTTGAACCAACTTAAAAAAATATCTAACTAAAATAAAAATAATTAAAATGATAAAAATGATCCCCATTTCCGTCCAACTTAATAGAAAATTTAGACGGAATGGCTAAAGTGACACTTGCGAATAGGGCTAAAGTAGCGTATTTTTCAGTTTAAGGGCCAAAATAACACTAGGCTAATAGTTTAAGTGCCATTAGGATAGTTTACTCATTAATGAGTTATATGTATTGATCAATAAAGAAATTTTACATAAATACTAAACACTCACTCAATTATTAAATTAATGAGTTTTCGAATACTTTAATATGTTTCTTCAATTTAATCTTCACTTGAATCATATGCTTTAAATATTTTCATATATTTCTTTAATATGTGTTCTTCATAAATTGTATTGTTAACATACATGTTGCTCTTGAAATGTATGAAATTGAGTGATTAATCTTCTTTGTCTTATCCAATGCTTTATTGACTTGATTAAATAAAGTTCCAATGATCCTTATAATGTTGCAGGCTTCTTTTGTAAAATCCATACTTTTCTTAAATTTCTAAGATAATGAACTACAAACTTATTTCAAGAAACATGTTAAACTACACATGTTTAAGTTATTGTTATTATCAAAATAAGATTAAGACATTGTAGGCCAACAGTCTGTATTAGGCTGTAATGATTGTTTTGTAGCTAAAATAGCCAAAGGGGGAGATTATAAAGTCCAAAGTTATGAGAACTCAGTGCTATATTGGCTTTTTTTCTAATGCAAAACAAATCAAACAAGTTTTCCAATTGTAATGTTACATGGAGCTAGTCATTGAAGATTAAGAATCCATAATAATCAAGAGGAAGAAAGCCATGTTTACCAAAAATCAGAATCATAATCAGACCAATTGGATCTAGGTAAGTCAGGTAAGTGGTTAGTTATATTCAAAATCCTAGTGATGGTGTATTGTAAAATTGAAAACCGAATTTTGAACTAAACTTGTTTGAGATATAGTTTTAAGCCATGGTTGTGTTTTACCTAGAATATTAAGTATCTAATACATCCCTAATGAATTATGCTGAAAGGAAATAACACAAAACACTTAATAAACAAAATACATTGAGAATTATGTATAAGAATAACAATTCTTATTGGTATAATTGGTATTCAGGTACATAGCTAAAAAACTCAACTTAAATTCTCTGAGATTTGGCATACCAATATTGCAGTGAAAACAGCCATACTAGTACGCAAGGTTGTATTTAACTTAGAATCTCTAGCACCCGACGTACCGGTATAGAACCTTATTTATCGATACTGGTATGCAATAAAATTAAGGTTTGCAGAAATAAAAAAACTTAAGAGGCGGTTGAATATTCTCGAGGTTTTACACCTATATATTAAATGCTAAATATTCCCTTAGCAAACCTATTTTCATCTTTAAAGAGTTTATTTCAAAAGAATACATCTAAGTGTACAGAGATACACCCATATCTAGGGTTAAAATTATAACATGCCAATAATGTTCTTAATCTAAAAATAAATTATATCCCATCAAGTCCTCTTTTAGCATTGTTGAATAATACGATCAAAGTGGCTAACGGCATAAGCAAGCGGTGAAACGCTAAGGAACCTAGTCATAGTTAAGGCAAACATGGATTATATATAAGGGGTTACATAAGGCATAACGCTAAGCGTAGACTGATCTATCACATCAAAGAAGAGCTACATGATGAAGGATACATCAGGGACGTTGCCAAACCGCTACATGATATAACGAATGATTATGCAGTTAAAGATTACACTGAGCATAGTGGCACATGTAAGCGTATAACTCATGTTGTAAATTCGTGTCTGTGTCGTTGTAAATCGTTCTTATGTATAATGCACTACACCGAAATCAATGATTTGTGACTGCCAAAAATTGTCACAAATAATTGTTAGAAAAATGATAGTCACAAGATTTTTGTGACTGCCAAAAACAACCATATAACAGTCACAAAGCACTTTTATATGACTTTTCGAGCTCACTTTCCATAACAGTTGCAATTGCTATTTATGACTATTAGAAGCAGTCACAAATTTGTACTTGTGACTATCAATGGCAATCATAATTTTTGTCGTTTGGTAGTAACAAATCTTATCACATGTGACTATCATAAACAATCACAAATTAGTTAGGATTGTTGTCACATATGATTATTTATGACAGTCACAAACATTATATATATGACTATTTATGGTAGTCACAAACAGGATTGCTGTCATAAGTGACTGTTTGTGGCAGTCACAAATCTTAGATATGTGACTGTTGCTGGCAATCATAACCAAGGTAGTTAATATCGTGTATTGAAAGCGTATCATTTTGCTAAAAAATAATATCATGTATCATAACGTATCATAAGATATTTTGATATTTACATAAATATTAAAAAAAATTATGCACAAACACATGCATACATACACCAAATATGCATAAAAATCAAATGAAATACAATATAGTATAGTAGTACATATTTCATTCAAGATTAAGTAATATCCCTTAAACATGAATAATTCAAAATATATACCATCAATTCATCACAATTCATCAAAACACAAAATAAAATAAATTTAAGCGTGTTTTCACGTTGAATTCAATAGATAAAATTTAAATTAATAGCATTCATATCTTCATCGGGCAACACATCTTCACTTCCTCCATTTTCATCTTCATTTCTTCTAACTTCATGTACTTCTTGAATTCCATCTCTATCTCTCAGTCCTTCACCAATAGCTTGCTTTCCTTTGGTATTCTTTTCATAAGTAAGATTTTTAAGCCCTAAACTACGGTTTAATAAATTTAGTGTAAAAATATTGTATGAACATTAGTTAGCCAACAAATTATAGTGAATTAATATCGTACTAAAATATCTCTTTTTTTTTTTCTTTTGGATACTCCAATTTCTTCCACTTGAAAACAATCAACATTATTTCTATCCATCCAAGCAAGGTCCGAAAGTAAAACGGGGTCCTCTTTCTCCGTAATCCATTCATCATCGGATTCCATATCCGACAATAAAATAGGATCGTGGGACTTTCCTCTTACAACTATTTTTTTTGTCGTTACTCTAGTCTAAACCAAATATTTTTCCAATATCCTATAAATGTTATTAACTTATACCTGATAAAAAAACTCAAATTCCTTTCACAACCTGTAATACTACAAGTCAGACTAAGAATGCGAATAGCAAGCGTTTAAATCTCTTTACAACCTCCACTATAGGACTCCCACCACAAAGCTAGAAAAGAAGCACAATATTAGTGAATATTTTTTTTACAAACAAAGTGTATATTTGTTTTACAAATAAATAGTGAGTATTTGTTTTACAAATATTAGTTCATGACTTATCGGGTTGCTTCTTGTTTCTCATTTGGATGGCCAAGTTTATCTCAAACATCATCTCCGACTTTGTAAATATGTCCAATTATTTATCAACTTGTTCTCTTAACTTGGGAGAATGACACATCCTTTCTATGGTATCATAAAGGCCCTTTTTAATCTCATAATTCGCTTCAAAGTCAAGAGAATATTGAAACATCAGGTTGAGAAAATATACAGATACATGACTACATGAAGATGCCTATGCAATTGTAAATTCCATCTTTCATCGATAATATCCCGAATAGGCTTGTACCTATTCTTCGTACTCAAGCTCTTTATAATTTGTTCATTTGCTTTGTCCATTGCCTCATAAATGTAACCCATTACAGGCTTTCGATCGACCACTATAATGTCCCTCACCTTCATCCTATCTTTCTTCTTGGCAAATGGACTCCTTTGCCATTCTTTTGAAGAAAAAAATTGTGTTGAGTTCAATTTTGTAATCTGCAAAAGTCTTCAAAATCAAGTACTCTCTTGCGACCCGAGTCATTCCCGCTCTAGTTAGATTTTCCTTAATAAACTCCCTCATTAAGTTTAGTATCCACATGTGGTGTATATATATACCGTCATCACTCTTGCTTTGGAGAAAGTTTCTTGATGGATTGAAAATGCCCCCGCTATTGTTTAACATATTATCCAAGCAACAAGCCGCACATTGGGACAAAAATATGCACTTTAACATAAGCATATGCACTATCTGTAACAACATGTACCAAACTTTAAATAAGAAACCAAATTACTTTTAAAAACATAAATGTCATGATACCTGAACAATATTTTCTTCACCAACTTCTTCTACTAAAGAATCAAGAAGGTTGAATAGTTTATCTGCATCATTGTGTATAAAAGATGTATCAAGGCTTCGAAGAAAAACAGTTCCTCGTGGGCTATTTACTAGAAAAAATTTAATAGACCGATGCCATCAATCTGTCCATCCATCCAACATAATAGTGCAGCTCATCTTCTTCCATTCTGCTTTGTAATTCTCAATCTTGTCCCATTATGAAATTTACTTCATTTTTTAACAATGATACCCGTGCTTCATGATATGATAGTAACTTTAAATGGGGACCATATTCACCAATATCTTTTACCATTCATTCAAAATAATCACATTTAACCAAAATATAGGACAAATTATTTGCATAAATGCATCTACAAATGTTTTGACATATTTCATCCCTTTGTTTCTTTTTCAAGATGGTATTAAGGGTGGTCCTATGTATAGGATTACTAGGAGTTACACCTTTTCTAATACCAATATATTCGGCTACATCCTCATCTCCATCGCCATAATAATCATTAAGGGTCTTCTTTTTTCTTAATCCCTTCCACCAATTTCCTGAACAAATTTCAGACATCTTCCGAACACTTTGTACATGGGATAACATCTTGATGTGTACCCGCTAAATGGTGTTTCATTCTTGTCTTGCCTCCTCAATATTCAAGTCCAAAATAATTACACTTTAATTTAATTCTCATATTTTTTCCATTTTTTTCTACTTGGGTAGAATGTTCATATGCGGGATCGATTACCTTTGATTTTGTCTTTGTCATTATTAATCTAAGGACAATTTAACTATACAATTAAAAAAAAAATCAAAAAAACATATAATTCCTAATAATCATATAAATATAAATTGATAATATTTAATAATTAATATAGAAAATTCAGTTATGATGTTTCCCATTTGGTTGAAAGCAACAAATAAACATCTTAGAAAATTAGAAAAGCAGTGTGAAAATGGGCTCAAAACTAAAAAGAATTAATAATGTAAGGGAACTCAGAGTGTGAAATTGAACACCTAATATTGAAGAATTAAGAATGTAGAGTTGTAATTATTGAAGTAAAATTATAAATATATAACTAGACAAAAAGAAATTGAACATTCAGTTAAAAAAATAAAAAAATTAAACACCTAATATTCATTTCAAATGCCCAAACGCGCAAACCATCAAAACTATAAAGCTTAAAACATTGCAATTTACAGTTGGGCGTTGTCTCTCTTTCTCTCTCTCTCTCTTGTTTTGATTTTTGGAGTGGAAGCTCCGTTGCGCAGCTTCAACGAGTTTCTTTTTATTTCCTTTGGGCACCATCGGTCGTTTAACTCTCTCTCAATCGTAGCATCATAATTGTATTGAGGTTTTAGGGTTCAATTCAGCTATTTTGTTAATTGTTTCTTATTCTTTTTTTGTTTTTTAAAGCAAAACTACGTTGTTTTACTAAAAAAACCTAAAAAACATATGATACACATAAATCACGCGATAGGTCAACATATCACGATAAATACATGTGTATCATCCGATACACAGAAAACCAATACACCTAACGATATGTATCGTTTTGTGCCCGTAACATGACATATCATATGATTCGTATCGCAAATCCTATGATACTAACTATGTTCATCATAATAAAGTCATGGTGGTAGTCATAAATTAATCAGAAAACCTACAATAGTATATGACTGTTTGCAACAGTCACAAATGTTGAAATTATTTAAAAATAACAATAAAATATTGGAAAACCAATAAATTTTCATAATTTATTCACTATAATCCAATCAATATTCATAAAGCATTCACAGTACAACTGAATCAATAGCGTTCACAGTACAACTGAATCAATGGCGTTCACATCACAACCAAATAATATTCAAAATGCAATTCAATTAATATTCACCATACACTGTTTTCTTCTCAATCACATCTTATTCCTCTATGTATTCAAACAAATAAATAAATATTAGCCTCATTAAATAGTCTAATTAAACAAAAAATGCTACTTGATACCTTATGGCAATCTATAAATTAACCACTCCCAGGTTCTGCAAATTCTTTTACTCTAGACTTATCCACCTCATAAACTATAGATTTTTCCTCCGTAACTTCATTCCAGCATGAATGGCAAGAATTTAAGTTTTTCAATTCATTTTCAAGCTCAAAAGAACGTGTCCTTTCACTGGTCTGAGACATTGGTTTTCATTTTCAGCCACCTATGCAAGGTTGTAAAGTTGAGTTCTATAATTCATTTACTAATGAAAACTTAGAACCCATAACCATATCAAAACACCAATGATGATATTTGAAAAATCTTTAGTGGGCGATGTAAATGAGAACAAAAGACAAACTATAAGGAGGCAACAATCATTACCTCGAGTTTATTTTTATATTACTTTAAGAATTTCCAAAAAACTCTTATCAAAACCCTGCATAATCTGATTATTTTTGTCTCCTTTTGCCAATTCATCGACATTTTCATCAGAAAGAGTATAGTCATTTAATTTTGAACCAATAGTTATTTCACATTGAGCTAAAACATTTGTAGGTTTAACTTCTTTCCCTGGATGGAACTTTGCTCTAAAATACGTGATGTTAATCTCATATTATCCTTATTATATAACCCAAATAAGTGAATAATACCAAATTGGTACAAGCTACAAAAATAAAGCAAATTTTACAAGTATTTTTGAACAACCTATTTTGTGAAGCTGGTAATCTTCATCACCCTTCCATTCATTGGCTTAAAATAAGAAAACCACATAACTAAGATATGAACATCAATAGCAAATTAACACCACTTAACGAGGGCATACAAACCAACATTAGAAGATAAAGAAAAACTTGATGTAGCATATATTAACTACTAACTAAAGACTAATTCAGTGTTCACATGTTATAATCAAGATATTCAAAAACAAAATAGATTTAGGCTAATTACAGATCAACACATGCATGAGATTCATGAAAAGATTCTAGTAATATATATATATATATATGAACTATTACATCTTTTACTAAAAATGCAGAAGGTGAAGTTTTATAGCCATGCTGAAAGTTCTGCGAGACATTAAGCACCATATTTATTTTAATTACTTTATTTTCGTCAACAAGATGTGTGAAGTTTCTATTATGACATAAGGATGATGAGAAATTGTTTGTGTTGACCTAGAAGGTCTTAATCTTATTTTGATAATAACAATAAATCACTCATGTGTAATTTAACATGTGTGTTGAAGTAATTATACCCACATTTCAATGATCATCATACATGGACCAAAATTGATCAATCCTAACGGAGATCATCCCTCTACAAGCATTCAAATCACATTGGATTGCCTCACTCAACATTTTTGATCAAGGAGCATTGATATACACATTCCATTGAAGATCAAAGTCAAAGTTCAAGAGTAGATCAAATTAAAGAAATAAATCAAAGCATTCGAAGATTCGTTAATTCGACAATTGAGTGAGTGCTTAGGATTTGCGTAAAGTTTCTTAATTGATCACTTTTATAGCTTAATCATGTTCATGAATCATTGTTAGATTGATTGAAAACGAGCTTGAATTGAATTTCCTTTGAAAACATCATTCTTACAAAAATCGATTTTCAAATAAATTCATAGTAAATACAAATGATCATATTTTGAGTTTTTCCAAAAATAAGTGTCTTAGAAACATATTTTTAAGGTCCCCAAAGCATTAGAATAGATTTTGGAGCTAAATTGCAAAAGTCCAAAAATTAGAATTTTGGCCTGATGGACAACATCCATCAGTCGACTGATAGATTGTGCTCAGTCGACTAATGCCTCAGAATATAGTCATTGGATTTCTGATTTTTTACCATTTTTGGTACCAAACCTTTCAAATGACTATATCATCTTTGGGATTATATATTGGACATCTAAGACACATTTTGATAAGCTTGAATCACTATAGAAACATATTCTTCATCTATCTTCATCATTCAAATATTCAAGAACATATTTTAATCATTAATTCATTCATTGAATTATAAATTTTGATCAAACAACATAACTTTAGCAAATTGTATCTATTAAACACTTGAGAGAGTTATTGTTCATTGGTGTGAATCACCAAACAATTAAAAATATTCATTTGTGATAGGTCAATCTCATAGGATAGTAAGAGTGTTTCTTGTGTGAGTATTGTGGTAGAGTAATACTTATGGAGTGTAATGAGACAACAACACTTGTAGCGGTTTGATTTTCACTCAGAAGAAAATTAATTTTAATGAAAATTCTCAGGGGCACCACCCGAGCACGAACGTATGATTTAAACAACCAAACTGATTTAACTATTCTTGCATGGCATCTATCCAATTTTCGTCTTGTAATTATTCAGTTATATTTTTAGGCTCAAAAAACGAAACAAAACATGAAAATTGTACTATGTGTTTCTTAGCTTTCGATCTAATTATCATAGGAGCATCAATATAACCAATAACATTTTTCTCAGGATGCCTATTTCTAATGTAGTTAGGAGCAAGTAATTTCATTTATGAATCTGTGATTTTTGGAGATTCTTGTGATTCTGAAAAATTCTCAGTTTGTGCTGAAATTTTTGGTTCACTTGTGCTCTCATTTGTACTTGATGTTTTAGAATCAAATTCTACAATTTCAAAAATTTTAGTATTTCCAAAAATTCTAGATTGAGAAGCATTAGAAACAGTAGTATCATTTACAACTACATTGGCAGATTCCATTATAGATTTAGTACGCAAATTGTAGACTTTATATGCCCTACTATTCATGGAATATCCTAAGAAAATAGCTTTATCTCCACGTGTATTAAAATTTTATAAATGCTCTTTATCTCTACACACATAGCAAAGACTACAAAAAAACACGAAGATATTTCAAATTAGGCTTTTTACCATACCACAGTTCATAAGAAGTTTTATCAGTTTTGGGTGGGTCGAATATAAACTCTATTTATTACATGACAAGATGTTTTCACAGCTTTAACCCAAAATTGTTTTGAAAGTTGTTTAGAGACATTACCCTTGCCATGTTTTGGATTGTTCGGTTCTTCCTCTCCATTACACAGTTCTGTTGCTTTGTTTTTGGGGCAGAGAACTCATGAACAATTTCATTTTTTGCACAATACTCACTAACACCAGTATCAATAAATTCACCTCCTCTATCACTATGAATATTAGTTATGGTTGAATCTTTCTCATTTTGAATATTTTGGAAATTTTTATGAAATGAGAAAAAATTTCAGACTTTTGTTTAAGAAAAAAAATCCAAGTAAATCTTGTAAAATCATCAACCATTATTAATATATAAGATTTACCACATAAACTAACAGTTCTAGAAGGTCCCATTAAATTCATGTGAAACAACTCAAGAGGTAGGGAACTCATAACATCTTTTACCTTCTTGTGTTGAGCTTTAGTTTGTTTACCCACTTGACAAGGTTCACACACTACATCTCTTATTCTTCCCAATTTAGGAATTAACTCCTTTTACAAGTTCTTTTGTAGTGATATGATTAAGGTCTTGATAATTGATATGACGTAATCTTTGATGCCAAACATTCGTATTATCAAGTTGAGTCAGTTTGCATGACTAGAAAGAGACATTATGTATAACTACATAGCAATTATCCCTTGTTCTGTTTTCAGTTAGTACGCATTGTCCTTTTGAGTTTAAAATTTTACAATTTTCTTTTGAAAATAAGACAATATGCTGAGTATCACAAAATTGACTTATACTTAATAAGTTTGCCTTAAGACCTTCAACAAAAAGAACATTATCTAATACAGGTAAACCAGGTGCTTGAACAATGCCTTTACCAATTATTTTTGAACTTTTTCCATCACCAAAAGTAATATTTCCACCTCGAAATTCTTTTAAACTTGTGATAATATTTTTATCTCCACTCATGTGCCTAGAGTAGCCACTGTCCAAGTACAACTAAAATGAATGTTCAATAGCATTTAATGCTGTTAAAATAGCATTACATTTCAATTGAGGTCTTAGTTCATCTTTTTTAACCCAAATGGATTTTAGTTTTTTAGGAAAATTTTGTTTTGATCCATTTGAATTTGAATGATGAAACTTAGACTTTCTTTTAGACTTGTTCTTCTTTTTCTTAAAAGAACTTGTATAAGTATCCATATAGTTAAGGTAGCTTTCATACCTGCACTTATCATAGTTATTAAAAGATTTATTATAGTACTTTTGCCTTGAAAAAGCACAGTTAGACATTGTATGTCCAAAACAGTCACAGTACGTAAACACAATAGGGGCTTGATTTTTGACTATTCCACTACTGGAACTCCCTTTTTTTAATGCTGCCAGCCTTTTGTACAAGAGGTATTTTGTACAATTCATGGGTATTGGAAGATTTAACAAAGACTATTTTTGACACTTGAGAAGATTCAGCATTTTGCTCAGTTTTGAAACAAATTCCATCTTTGTTATTTCCTAATTGTCCCACAGATAAAATAGAATCGAGATTTTTCTTTCCCTTTTCAAAACTTTTCACTATTTTGGATAAATCTACAAAATCTTGTTTTGTTTGCTCATATTCCTGCATCGAGGTTTTGTATTTATTTTCCAATACAAGGTTTGTTTCTTCCAAAAACTTGATTTTATTTTGAAAATCTTGTCTCTCTTGTTCAAAGGCTTGACATTGCAAAAAAGATTCCTCAGCATTGGATTTAATATGTGAATTGAGTGTCTTAATCTTGGCATTTAATTTATCAATAATGCTGCCCAGTTTAAGACACTTGTTGATGGCTAACGTGTACATTTTCTTGTAATTTAACACATCACCACCTTCACTTTCACTTCCCTCAGTCATACTAGAATTAGAATCAACATTATTCTTACTAACAATGCTAATAAAGGCAATATAATTTACAGAAATATCACAATTATCATCATAATCATCACCAAACATAGCATTATTAGTATCATCTATATCATCATTCCAAGTTTGAGTAATATGAGCCTTATTCTGATTATTCATGCATGTATGACAATTCTTAGCATAGTGACCATACTTTTTGCAATTCCTACACTAAATGTGACTAAGGTCTCTCCCTGAAGTTTGTCCATTCTGATTTCCGTAACTGGACTTATTATTATTTGAAAAACCATTTCCATAATTATTTTTGTTATGTGGAAAATTAAAGTTAGAGAACTGAGGCCTACCTTGTTTTGCAGCATATGTGTTTCTAAACTTCACAATTTTCTTAAATTGCTTAAATAACAAGGCTATTTGTCTATCAATAGACTCCAAATCAACACTTCCATTTTAAAAAATATAGCCTTCAAAATCAGTTTCAAGAGAAGTATTAAAAGCAATAGAAGTATTAGTTGAAACTGTTTTGTTCTTATTCCTTTGAGATTTTTTTATATTAAGTTTCATTTCAAAGATTCTTAGTTTGCTAGATAAAATCTTAGGTGTCAAGGTACTTAGATCATTAGAGTCCTCTATAGCATATTTCTTTGGTTCAAATCTATCGATCAACAATTTAATTATCTTCATGACTATTTCAAAATCAAAATGTTTAACTCCATTGGAAGCAAGCTTATTCACAATGTATATCAATTAATTTCAAGTAAAAGTCATCAAACTTCTCATTATCTTCCATAACTAGAGAATTGTATTGAATTAGAAGCATTTGAAGTTTAGACTTCTTTACTTTCTCATCACCCTCACGGGCACTAATTAAGGTATCCCAGGCTTCCTTAAAAGTCTTACATGTTGAGATTCTTTTAAACTCTGTTTCTCCCACAGCCATGAATATAGCTTTCTTTCTCTAACTATTAAATTGGGATTTAGATTTTTCGGTCGTAGTCCATTCGGACATAGGTTTAAAAACTATAGAGGTGACTTCAACTTCCGTCACAGTTTTCATAGGAGGGGAGTATCCCTCTTTTACAATGTACCAAACCTCATCACCCAAGGCTTGTAGAAAAGTAGTCATTATAACATTATAATACTGAAAGTTATTCCCATCAAAGGGGGGATGAGTAGTCAAGCTTCCTTTATTAAAGTTCATTTAAAAAAATAAAATCAGATTTGAGTAAGGATCTTTAATCAAAGATTTGTAAATCTTTTTGAAATAGATACTTTCCTCTGATACCAATTGAAAAAACCTCAAACAAAACTATTTTATAAACACTAATTTCGAAAATTAATAAATCCGACTTTTAGAATTTCGAAAAACCAAACAAACTGTTTGGTGTAGTAGGAATCTGATTTTTATTAAAGAATAATGTAAGTGTAGAATGACTGTTTGTTAAGCCTTAATATGATAAGATCCAAAATAAGCACAAAATTAAACAATCACACAAACACAAGCAACCACAAAGAACACAATGATATAATGTGGTAAAACTCGTTCAACGGGGGAACGAGAAAACTCCACGGAGGCTCCCAACCTCATAGTTTATTCCATTATCACAAAAAGAGCACAAGAATATAATGAAAAATACTTACAAAGGGTCCTACACACACCACTAGTGTTCACTGCGTACCTTTGTAATAACCGATCACCAACCGAACATCATTTTGATCACCAGCAGCGATAGATCAAGAAAATAGGCTGCATAAATTTGCCGCATAGATGCACAATATAATGATCCAAAATAACCCTAAAATAACAACTCGAAAATCACATATATACCGAGAAGGAAAACCACTTTTGAAACCCTTAGAACAAATTTCGAATATAAAGAAATTCTCAATAGTAAAATCAGATCCAACCAAGATATTATAATACAACTCGAAATACACGAAATACTGAGTATAAAATAACCTTGACACTTTTGGAATTTTTTTAAACCACAACAATGTATATACACCAACGGCCAAAGATGCACACTGCCACGAGTACAACCAAAATACACAGCCAAACCAAACTAGATTTTAACCAAGAAATACAAGAACATAGCAGATCTAAAACTCTTATCAAAATATTAAATGAACCCTAGATATAGATACACAAAATCGCAAAACATCTAACTTTGAGAGAACAACTGATTGCACAAAATAGGAGACGAAAATCACAATCGTTTCACTCAACAAACTAATCAAACTCGAGAAATACAAACTAAATGTTTCTAGGGCTTTGAATCTCACGAAGAAGAAAGAAAATGAATGAACAGAAATGAGAGATGAGAGGAGAGAGAAACCATGGGAGATGAGGAGATAAATAAACTCTCTGTGTGTTTTGTCTTAATGAGAAAAAGAAAAAGAGTATATATATTTTCCATACAATCACGTGGAATGAATAATGCCATCCGTAGATAAGCGATAGAATGCATGGCTAAGATCAACTCTAAAGAAACTCACTTTATAACAAATACACTTAACTTCCCAAAAGTTATTTTTTTGACATAATATAGATAAAATATGTCAAAATAATAACTAATAAAATTATATATTTAAAAAAATAAAAAGTTTAATTTTTAAAACCAAAAGCCAAAAATTATAATAAAATAAAAAAAAGAATATTATCGAAAATAATTTTTGGATCAAGATCAGTTACTGAAACTGTCAGGCGTGCCTTATAACATCGGCAAGCAGCTCGGACAAGACAAAATGCAGCAACGTAACTTGACAGCTACTAAACTAGAGCGGGACAAACACTGGCGGATATGCGATAACACTACACTAGACTCTATACGTCTATCTTAAAATGAATAATTACTGAAAACCATTAACCAACCCTTGGCCTTTTAATTTCCTACCAAGATACTGGTCATCATTCTTGTTAGCCCTGTTCGCTTTTATAGACTCTTTTTATTGAAACTTTTTTTCCATTATTTGATGTTCAATGAAACTGTTCCATTTAATGAATTGAAACTTCTCTTTTGTGGGTACTTTGTCCTTTAAAGCCATTATTTTGGTAACATATGTCATGTGTTCCATCTCCAAGTTTTTAGTTCTTCACCCATATTTTTCAAAACATCTTCTTTTATAATGAATGGGATATTATACTCTCAAAATAAAATCGTACACATTTCATTCTTTATGACTTGCTCAACTTGTCTCTAGTCATCGTACTCCAACCTCACTTGTATTTTTAGTAGGTTTAAAGCTCGAGCCTCTAACTTATCCTTATTTCCCACTATTTGTCTTGTGCTATTAATGATAATGACAAGTAAAATATCTCTAGCCAAGTGTATCAACCGCAGACACTCAAAAATTGGGTGGAGTTTTAGGCTCAATTTCTTAATAACTCGATGAATTTACCATTATCTGCAATTTCGAAAAGCTATGTGTTAATTTTGGAATGAGAAACTTGCAACTTCGTAAGGTATCACACAGTTTGCATATGAATAAATTGGGGATCCCTCTGAAATGGTGTATAGAGAAGTTATTTTTTACCATGTCTATATTAGAATTTGACATATTAACTTGAAAAATACAAGATATAAAAGGCATGTTCAAATAGAATTTTAAGGGTAATAAGAGCCGACCCACTAACCTTAGAATCAAGTACATAAAAGAAATGAATCAAATAAAAATTAATAAAAGTATACTAAAAAAATTAAACATTTAACCATTTATTTCTTCAACTCTAGGTTATCATTTTTCTAAGTCTTCTATAGATATAGTCAAACACTTCAAGGAATATAGAATGACAGACCACGAGTCATCCTTTGGGTTCTTTGCATAAAACACTTGCTTGTGATTCTTGTTAGGAACCATCTCTCCCAAAAGCTTAAGTTGTTAGGAGAAAGAACTACAATGAATATCATGCTTAACACGCCCCTCACATGCGACCCCATACTCGCACATGGAGAGTAAACAAATTTCAAAATTCAAATTTTGGATTAATAAATAGGGAATGGAGGTGCCAAGGCTTGAACCTTGGACCTCCCAGAAAACTAACATCTGATACCAAGTTGAATTGTATACAAGATAATGAATAAAGAGAAAAGTAAAATATGATAGTTGTATTGATATTTGTATTAATAATTGTATGATTACATAGACTCCCAAAGTGGGTTTATATAGGACACAACCTAAACCCTAATATAACAACAAATGAAAGAACATTAAATGGAATATATAAGGAAAGACTCCAAAAGTAAAACACCTATCAATGGTATGTCTTGATATAGGACAAATAAACAATACCACAACTAATATAAGTTCTATAAATAAAATAAACTCCCATAAATAATAATATCTTGATTTCCAATACTCCTCCTCAAGTTCGAACATATTAAACAAACATGCACAACTTGGAACAAATAAAAGCCAAGTTGGTAGTAATAATACTGAGTGGAGCATCGTATCCATGTAGTCTGTAACACTCTATGTTTAGTTTAATGTTAATTACGTGTATTATGTTTATTTTGTGTGGAATGTGTAAGTGTAGAAAATTATCTGTCCATAATTTGGAGAAAAGTTCCTTCCATAAATTATAGGTCTCTGAATTACCTTTCCATGGACATAAAAATCGTCTCAATCGGAGTTCCAAGCGATAAGTTATACCTAAAATAAAAACATGGTAGCATGGCAGAAATTTGGCATGCAGACCGATATGAGAATTTGCCATATCGGTCCGGTGTTTAAGTTTTGGGGAAATGATGCACTGCGGATCGGTATGGGATTTTGGCATACCAGTCCGGCATATGCAAAATTGGGAGAAATTTAGCTACGGACTGGTATGGAGTTTTTGCATACCGGTCCGGCGTTTAAAAATCTAAAATTTTGGAGCTGCGGACCGATCTCCCATTTTGGCATACCGGTTCGCCAGTATGAACAGTACACCGACTTAAGTTGATTTAAGATCGTTTTATCCCTCTCCTTTACCCATGTTTCGACCAAAACACACCCCCACCTCCTAAAGAGCTATAGAGAGTTCTAAAGAGATAGAGCAAGGAATCTCATTCATTTTATATCCTTAATCCGAGGTTTAAGCTTCAAATCACTCAAAATCTTCTTATTTGCTACTATTCATTGTTTTCTTTGTGCGAACTACTTGGGGAGATCTACAATCTTCATCATTTTTCCTTCTTCTTCGCTCATAAGTCGAGGTAGGGGTTTCTTTGTTTATAAAACTTGATAAAATGGTTTTATTACTCGATAATTTTCGTATTAGATTTATGTTTGATTTGAAACTTAAGTATAAGGAAGTTCCATGTTGATTTATGACTTGTGAATCTATGAATGCTCTATTTGAGACACGATATGCCATATATACTTAATACAAAGTATTATTTGAACTTAATGGAATATCTCTTGGTGGTGTGTATGATAATTATTAATGAAAGTGGCTTGTTGAATAATTGCGCCTGCCAAGGGATATGTGGTGGAACTTTGAGAGTATATATGGCATATACTTCTTCAAATGTACATTAATATCATGTTGTGCACGATACATATTATTATTGTATCAACCGTCAGCTCGAAAATTCTTATGGCAAACTCCTAGATGGTTATGTGATTCTTAGATTGGTAAGCTATCTCGGGAAAGGCTTATATTATAATGTATTGATTGGAGAGCTTGTGTCTCTCGGGAAATGAGTTCTGATACGAATGGATAGTGCTTGACGGGATGGAAAAATAGGCAGGGCCCAGTGCCCTTGAGTTGAAAAGCTCTAAACCCTTGGGGGAGCAATGTTTAGCCCCCTATAAGCCAGCGGTGAGAAGCCCGAGAACTTAGAAAAATTGGCAAGGCTCTATGGTTTTGTTGTTATTGATGATTATATGGGATCGGGATGATTGATCCTAGAGCTATAGTCTTATATTCACTTGGGATAAGGACAATTGATCCCAGGGTATCAGCTTGATGATCTAACATTTCGGTGACAGTGGCATATACTCACGTATCAGGCTTTTTATTATACGGTAAACGGTTGACACGAGAGGTAACATGCATTAACACGTTCATGCATTGCTATTTGATGATAATGATTCTTGTTGATATTGATTTTAACACATGTGGTTTGAAAGAGATAACTATGAACCTGTGTTCCAATATATATGCCCTATGTCCCCCCCCCCCTTACTGAGCAAATGGCTCACCCCATGTTTTTTTCAAATCCTTACAGGTACTCACGAGTCCTATGAGGACAATGAAGTGACGGGATCAGGGACAAAATAGAAGTTCTGATACAATTCATTTTTGTGATGTATATATGTTTTTTTGAGAAGCCACGGCTAGCCCGAGGATTTTATATAATTTGGGAACGCATGTGGTTTATATTGTATACATGTGATGCACAATTAGATGTTATAATATGATTTTGGTATCCCATGCTTGTAATACTTAATATATATGTTGTTGTTGAATTGTTTTCTTTTTATATACCTATCTTAGTCCTACTAAGATAGGTTAGTAACGCTCCAAGTCTTAATTACAGATGTTATCATGTAAAATAAGGCGGGGGTGTTACAATCAATCACCATCGAAAGTTGTCAACACCCAAAACCACAACCATATAAAATGGTAGCTCACAAGGTGTACTTTTAAAAACCTAACAACGAGTACTTATACTAAGCCGCATCATGACTTCAACATAACATACCGCCACTACGATATCAACACACCAATAAAAGGAATTTCATCACTCATCCACAATAAATGAGAACATCTACTAAGAATCTAAAACAAGGTGCAAACACCTAGAAACACATGATTATACCATCACTTAAACAAATAAACCTCCACTAAGGTTCAACCAACACAAGGTGAAAAGCACCTATCAACAAAAGGCGAAACACCTACTAACAAAGAGTGATGAAACAGATCCTTCAAACTAAGAGTGATGAAATCCTATCAACCAACAAGATGATAAAGTATATAAAGCAAGGGGCGTACGTGGATGACAATAAACCATAATAGACATATGAGGATGTGATGAGGCTCCAAGAATAATGGAAAGCTGCCAAGATCACCAACAATTGAGGGGAGGAGTGAATCACAAGCTGCAGTTGGGCTCGAAATATATTAGTACCACAACTAAAAATGACCAACCACCAAACCAAGAATATTATTTACGACCCTGCAGCATGCTGTTCACATAATGACTATTGTTCACCATAATGTTCACAGATTACTATTCACGGACACTATTCATCAAGCTCTTTCACCAATATAGGAGACAAAACTGTATATATAATTATAAATGGAAAAAAGAGTCCCATCCGACGGACGATAAGGTGGGTTGCCCGCTGGTGGTAGAGGAGTATTTTTTTAGTAACCTTCGATGCTTAACAATTCTAGAATGCAAAAACAAATTGTTCATCATTTATATGGTCCATGCTCTTCTTTTTATTAAAATTTACCATAACCATGTTAGTTTAAGGGTCGAACATGCAAGCTGCTTTGTCTTACACTTTAACCCATTCACAGTAAAAGGTTGTGACATTCTCAATTATTATCATATACAAAGCTAGACTTAACTTATTGTTAGCTTACCTCTTTTGCTACCCGCTTGCATTCGTTATCTATATTCTTAGCCCTCTTTTTTTTTCTTAGCTCAGATGCGTTATATTTCCTATATTATAAATAATTAAATTATGATGGCCGACAAATATTAAGCGACATTATTAATTTTAAATAAAGTTTAAAAAATTTCAATCTTTCCAATGGCCTATATCTTCATGCATCTCAAAAATATATCGTGCTGCTTATTTGTATTAACAATTGTTAGTGTCATTAACCTTACATTCCCTAAAACCTCCTCATCAGCAAAACTTTCTGATTCATCAATAAAGCGTTTATGTGTTTCTTTAGTTGGATTATGAATACATTCCTTCCCACATATGGAAGCTTTTTCTGTGATATACTCCTCTGCAATAGAACCTTCAACATATTGGCAATTTAAACATAATCTTTGAAGGTTTTCATTAACTGCTTGAAGGGATACATCTAACAATACTTAATTGGCCCGCATTGCAGCACCTCATCACATAAATGCACTAGTAAATGGATGCTTATGTTGAAGAATGTGATAGAAAAATACGTCACGAAGACACGTCAAACCTCAGTCAAGTAGCCTTTGCCGCCATAATGTGCTTCTTATTGACAACTTTTGCCCACAGTAAGGTAAAACACAAGCTTATCTACATAATTGTCCTTGTTAGATCTTTATGCTTTGCAAAACAATGTCCAAACAAAACTTGGATTAATTGCATAATTACATACCAATCGTGATACTTGCACTACTTTAAATAATTGGTTGCATGATGGACAATTTTATGTAAATTTAAAGAGAAATTGGAGGGTACCTTCAAGTCAAACAACATATTTAAGAACAGCCTTCTTTCGTTAGTCGACAACGAAAAAGGCTTAAGCCGAAAATATATTAAATCAATCTCAAAATATAAAAAGAAGAAGAACAACAAGTGTATTTGATTTCAACACAAAAAAAAATGCATGGTAAAAATAATCAAGTGAACACATCGATTCATACTTAGATTCACACTAAATATTATTATTATTATTATCATCTCAAAATAAGACTGAAGAAGAAGAAAAATAACAAGTGTATTTGAAGGAAAAAAACACCTTTTAAAATATGTTCAAGAACTTAACTCTTACGTGCTTTTTGTTCACGGTTTGCCTAAATTTATAGTGTCAGTGAGAACGGCGAGAACCCCCATGGATCTGAGAGTGAATTACGGACCTAACCCTTTCTTGAATTTGGGTGTGAGATGAATTTAACTCGTTTTAAATCAGTGAATATGAAGAAAACATAGAATGGCTGAGAGTGAGAGTTAGAGCAAGAAAGATGATAGGAGTCAACTGAGAGCGAGAAACTTAGAGCAAGAGTAAGAGAATTTTTTAAGGTTTTTAAAGAATGTATTTGTATAAAATATAGAATGGCGTCGTTTGGTCCCAAATTTATGATTGCTTTAAGCAGTCATACATATAAGTTAGTAGTTAGGTTTAGTTTTATAATGTTGTTAGCAGTCATAATATACTTGTGACTGCTTTAGACAGTCATAACCTAATGCCCTGTAATATTATACTTAGTGATTGCCAATGGCATTCACAAATATTCAACTTATCACTGTTTAACCTTTGTGAGTGTCATTAATAGTCATAAATCTAGTGAGATCTAAAGACACAAAATCCTATTTTTGGTAATGGTAGATTGTTGTCAGTTGATCTTGAGAATTTTTCATACACAAGTAGGGATACCTTGTTAGATATTAGTGTTGTGCGTTTGTTTTTCTTATCTGCTTTTTATATATTGCTATATTTATTGATGCATGCTAGATAAGAACAAAGTTTTTTTGAGAATTAAAATTTATTATACTTAAGTTTAATTGTTTGTTCTCATCTGTAATACCCCGTTCATTAATTTTATGTTAATCACATTTCTTAGTCGTGATTAAGGCTAATTCTTGCTTCGGGCCATCACTTTTAGTTTCGGTTGTATTTGATGAATCAAGTACTTCTCGCAACTCACGCTAGTTATATTACACATGCGTGTAGGCTCGAAACACACTTCGAGTAGCTGTAGTCAAGTTTAGTGTGTTAACAGCAATAATTGGAGTTTTTGGGGATCGAAATTCCTTTGCTCGGTTGAAAACCTTCTACTGTTATGTTGTAACCGATAACCTTGTCATTTACACCTTATACCACTCTTTTATGTCCTAAGACTTTTCCTAAGCATTGGGTTAAGTTTAGAAGAACTAGTGCAAATCGAGCCCTATCTCGGTTTTCAGAATTCTAACACAGCTGTAATATTTTGGTCATAATTGTTTTATCCAATGTATAAATGGTCTCTCCTTTTTGTGCCATTGGAATGATAATTCAATTATCTACAACTTTCATATTCGGCCGAGACCCAAATCTCACTCTCTGATGGCTAAAAGTGAGTGTGAAGCTGAATATGTGGCCAAATAGCTGAAATAGGTAAGGAATATAAAATGTAGTCGACTACTTCAAGTTGGGTGAGTTGACTACATGGTTATCATTTGGTCAAAATTGATATTTTTTTAGTGCTTTAACCTGATTTTCACCCCATTTAACACCCTAACACACCACCATTTCAAGCATTTCATCCCCTAAACACATTGATAGCTTCTAATGAGAGATAAAGATGAGTTCTTAGGGTGATTGAAGGGGGATTTCAACTTGGATTAGGGATGTAAGTAAAGATTTCACTATTCATCATCTTCCTCAGCATTTTAACTCCATTAAAGCTTGAGATAGCTTGAAAGGGAGCTAGTCCAGCCACTTTCCTCAATTTATCGGGCTTCAATCTTGTTAATTTTCTCTATTTAAGGTGGGAACACTAATACTCAAACTTTGATTTCAGTTATTAAGTGACGCATTAGAAATTATTAGAAGTTTTTACAAAATTTAAGGATTTTTTTAATTAATGGTTGTTAATACTTGATTATCACTTAATTTGCATGGTTAAACAAGTAATTGCACATTTAAGCTAGTATAGTTGAAGGTTTAAACAAAACCTATTTTTTACTAAGTGTAGAAACTAGTATTTTTTGCTTTTAACTCATACTTAAAATTGGTGTTATAATCATTCGATATATATTATACAAGAAATTTCATGTATTAGACACCATCCTTGCGATTCACACGAAACCCCGTAATACGTAAACTAGCCAAAGCTAGTATTTGTCATACTAATGTATATGCATCATTTGAACTACAAGTTGGATCTAACTACTGAATTACACCTTAGAGATGTTACATATGTGAAGTGGTAAGGTGTAGGCTCGCCATATTGATAGTTGAAGAAAACTATAGTACCATAACTACACTAGATATGGGAAAATTATAAAGTTTGATACTCGGCATTGCTAAGGTAATGCTTAAACATAAGGGATCTTGCAGAGCCTAAATTATACAGATGATATACACTTTAAGGTGTAAACAACCAATAATACACAAGTTGACCATAAAGCATAAATAATGGCTTAATGATGGGATTGTGGATACAATTTACACTGTTGGCTCTAAGTGAATAATTTATATATATCTACATACATATATATAATAATCACCCATGTGTGATACGTTGTGTGTGGGAATGAATTAAAAATTATAATTGATCAATTGCCATATATAATCTACATATATTAGTTTAAAATGATAAGGTCAAGTGACGACTAATGAATTTGGCATTTGATGATGCGAATATCTCTGTATGTGCTTGAACTTTTATTTATTTATTGTTATTATCCATATGTGTGTTACAGTTATGAGTGCGCTGATTATATCATATTAATAAACATATGATACTGATGTTTGCGTACACATATATGGGCTGGTTTACACACTTATCACAAATAGTATGGGTTGATTGACATGGGACATAGGTTTCTTGTGTGAAAGGCTCGAAACTGTGCACAAAAAATAATCGGCTCCCTTGCCGAGTGGATGAAATCCCATGAAAAATGTTAACTCACTCGATGTATACTACCTTCATCCAATTCATGATAATTCCATGATTGCCATCTTGAATTAGCCCAATTCTTCGCTACACAATATTGAAATTCGATCAAATTGAAATTTTATTTGTCAATGATAAACTCGGATAAATATTAAAAACCCTTAATGAAACTAGGAATGCCATCTAAATTAACACACAACATATTAACACGCAAAATAGGTGAAACAGAAAATTCTATAGTTTGAATTGAACGAATGTCGACTACATTCGTTGTCACATATTTTATAGAAGAATTTTGTGATTGGATTTCAAACTCTTCAAAATCTTTGTAAATTTAAACAAAAATTTGGTTCATGCATGAAATAATTTCTTCAAAATCATTAGGATAATATTCTTCAATTAATAACTAAGAGGTGCACTAGAAAATTTGCATCGATCTTGTTGAAATTCATCCCAACATAATTGAACCTTCTTTGTGAGCGCACCATAAATATACTACGCTCATTCTTTTTTCGAAACCTTTGATGTAATAGAAGTACTTTTCAATTTATAACAACCAATTAACAAAGTGTTGTTTGCTAAATTGGCCATTAAAATTTTTTTATGTTCTTGGTAATATGGATGTTCGTTCAATTGATCATACCCAAAAAAGTAACGTGGCTAATCTTTGACAAGTGATCCATGATGAATATAAAGATAGCTCCTACGACAAACGCCAATAGGAAGGTTACTATCCATAGCACAAGACATCATCGTCGAAAGCGAATTTTTCTCAGATACAACCTGATGCAATGAATATTATGAAAACGCGACAACCGACGTTTTAACCCTAAAATTAGCAAACAATATCACTAAGAACAAAAGATCAAATCACTAAAAGTAATAAATATATTAATTGAATGAATATTTTGTCAACACAATATTCCCTATTTATAAGGATGGAAATTCGACTAAAATAAGGAAAACACGAAATTGACCAAAAATAGCAAAAATGACATAATGAAGGATCCTAATAATACTAAACACCTATATCATTTCTGAATTAATAAAAGTCAATTTGGAATTTCCTAACTCAACTTATTAACAAAACAAATATTTCTAAAAAGGGCAAAATTGCCCTTTTCGAGGCCTAATGACTCTGAATGGACGAAAAACGCCATAGCTCATGGCTTTAGTGACGGCTTCTTTAACTTAGCTCGGACCTTAGTCATCTGGGTTCCATCGTCGGCACTAGTATAAATCGAGTTTTTCTCCAGGTAGACTTTTGATGGTTTAACATGTCCAGATATAACAAACGAAAGCCAGCTTTCATGCACCTTGACTAATCCTCCTTTTGCAATTTAAACAATATTCAATCGCTGTAGGTCATATAATGTTTTTGCAGCCGCCAGGATTCAACTTAGGAGCTCCCAGTCGACCCCAAAGTTGAATCCAAGGTGGTAGCCTCCAGGTTAAGTCTGATGGTTATATACACATGCTTATCATCCATTAATTGGGGAGGCAGACTTCTTGCAGGTAAACAAGAGAAAAACATTAGTATACACTTTACAACAACATTTTTTTTTGGCACAAGGTTTGCTATATTTAGTAGAAGTATTTCCCTCAAAAAGCTATTAAAATATTGCTACGGGGTCAATGTCCTATGATCTTGGACGAACAATCGGCAAGGTCTATTAATAATCTTTTCACATCCAAAGTCACCATTATTTGGATTAGCTATGGCAACAACATCAATGTGCAATTTTAAATTGCTTGGAGCCACAATGCATGCTTTATCATAATTTACATTGTCTGTAGCTAATATACTTGCTACACAACTTTGGCCTTTTATGTAGTCGAGTGAACTACTTTGTTCAATAACAAGGGACTGCTATTAATACACACTCAAATACTCTCTAACACTTTAACATTGGCTCGACCCCTAATCACCAAGTATGTGCACATATACTCGGTGCTCAGGGGTCGAGCCAATGTACTTTTTTTGTACTCAACAATGGCTCAACTCCTAAATACCGGATATGTACACATATACTTGATATTTAGGAACATAGTAAATAAAACAAAACGTTAAAGAGTATTTTAATGTGTGTCAATAGCAACCCCTAATAATATCGCCATTTCTAATAGCCAATGTTTCTCGTCGATTATTTCAAACAAAAACTTCATCAACAGCTCTTTTCCAAAAAAAAAATTGTGTCCTTTCTTATATCTTTCTACTATGCTAGTTTTCTTTAGTTCCAAAACCTTTTTGGATTTCTTATTGTAGTTACTCCTTTCAACAACCCCTCATCTTGTTGGTATTAAAGTGCAGGCCTTGCACACTTTTTGATGCCTCTTGAATTGCCCAAATCCAATTCCACGTGGACAAGAGGGGACATTTTGTTCAAAAAGTGTATATTTTTTACAGAAAATGTTGTATAAATGTATATAACTTGTAATTTTTTGAAACTCAATGGGTCAATTTATAATTCTCACAAGTCTCAAGGACCAGATGGTAATTTTGTAAAATTTTATTGTCCAAATCTAAGCTTATACAAGACTTTTGGATGAGAGACCCTCTTTGGGTATTTAACAAGCAGGTGCCTCCATTGGAACTTAGTAACAGTTTGGTCACCAACATGTAGCTTTAACATCCACAAGAGGACAAAAGAATAGCTAAGGTCATGTTTGTTTGGGAGAAAATTGGAATCTTTCCCTCTCTCTCTAAACATATGGCTACATTTCCTTCTCCCTTTATCCAAGAAAATTGAAATCACATGACTTGGCCAAATATTTATTTTAGACTTCCACACATTAAATTTAATTTTAACTTAACGTAATTTATTAATTAGCTAAAAACTTCGATAAAATTTAATACGTTAATTGTATTCTTGAAAATAAAACTAGATTTTTAATTTGAAGTGTTAGTGAAAGATAGTTTTGACTCATAATACATAGAAAAAATATATGTTAGATAAAAACACGAAGTAGCTTGGCTAGGAAAGACATCTTCCAAAACTCAAGTTTACTCAAGTTTAAGTAAAACTCGTAGCTAGAGGCAACATTTTGAGTTTTTAGATCATATTTCTATAACATGACAAAAAAAAAGATGACATGATTGAACACGACAAGAGATCGTGTTATTATTAGATAACATGAATATGACTCAACAAACATAATTACAACTATTGCAGCCCAAACACAAGTAGAAACATAAACTTCTCTCTCATTTAAACACGATTAACGCGATATATTTCTAGTTTCGTGTCAATTTTATTCTAAAATTTGGACACAAAACTAGTTAACACATCATAATATTAAAAATTCTAGATATAAACACAAATATATTGTAAAAAGAAGAAATTTACAACTTCCTTTTTTCAAAAAATAAAAATAAGTAACGGTATAAGGTATAAGGTAGACAGTATCATTAAAATCGGTTAAAATCTAAAGCACACTTGAGTAGCACATGACATTTAATCATATTAATTTATTTTTTTTGTGCTGATAATTAAATTAAAATTAAAACATTAAGAACAAGGAAAAGGATATGGAGTTTAGACATCATCTTCTTCCCCAAAACCCAGCCAGCCCCACCCCCAAAATCATAATGCACACAGATCCCTCCATTCTCTATACAAAAATTCAAATATATATACACGATATAAAGACAATTATGGGTCCATTTGATAACAATATGAAAAAGGAAAATAAAAATAGTTAATTTTTGCAAGAAGTTGAAAAATAAGCTGGGATATGTAGTGATATGTATTCTTACTTTGTAACTATTTCAATGAAAATTTTTTCTTTAGTAGTTGAGAAAGAAAAAAGTTTTGCAAAAATTAATGAAAGATGGAGGACATCTATTCATAAAAATGGGCATGTGCCTTAACTCATTTTTCAATTTCTTACATAAATCTAGTCTTTTTATTTATTTATTTAATATTTTCCATGTTATCAAACAGACCTATATATATATATTGATATATCCATACATAAATTTTTTGTGTATTATATATTAGGTACGTACCTATATATTGAACCACCGACCTTTATCAAGCCAACTCGCTTCCTAACCATTAACCATTTTTCTTGTTTGTTAAATATAACTCCTTAAATTGAATATATGCGAGTAGTATACACATCGTTTGTACATGTGGTCCAATATATATATGTGTGTGTGTGTATGTGTGTGTGGTTTTTTTTTTTTAGGTGAAATAATTCTAGAGGGACATGCTATCTAGATTAGGGATTGAGGGGGCCGTTAAGGGAGAGTAGGAGAACGGGTGGTGGTGGTCCGGTAGTAGCTGGCTGGGGCTTGGGCCCTAGTTTTATTTTCCATATTATTTCTTTTCTTTAATTTTTTCTCTTTTTTTAAAGGTGCTACAAAGAGGCAATAGAATTAAATTAATAAAATACGAGATACAAGATCTACGAGCCAATTTAAGAACAAGAAGTCATAGCTCTCTGAGCAATAAGAATTAAAAGTTAAACGAGTCAAATTATGCACTAATGCGCAGTTACAAAACTAAGGAACAAAATTAAAGCGTGCCTCAACTTTTTTAGACAACTCAAGAATATCAAGCAAAACGACTCCAAACTCATTAAGACATTCTTCGCATATGATAGCAACTCAATTGCAGCCTTTGAATCACTTTCAAGAATCCACTGGGAATATCAAGCAACAAGTAAGATATTGTCTGCTTTAGGCCTAAACCCGTACATAACACCTAGATCCGACCTACTAAGATATTGTTTGGTTTCGGCCTAAGCCCGTACAGTTTTGTTTTCTCCCTAAATGCTAGCTTCTTACTAGAAAAGACTAATCACCACACATATATAGTATATCAGTTTACCTCACTTAAACAATGTGGGGGCGAATACTCGTAGAATATAGTTTGCCAATACTTACTGCAACTAATTCCAATACTTAGAGCAATTCGCCCATAACACTAGAGTCGCTACAAACTAAGTCTTAATGGCCATATTATATTATTTGTTATGTATAAGCTTCAATATGTGTGCTACACACTGCCATAGCATTTATGTATGTAAAATTACATAAATTGAACTATAATAAAGTGTAATAAAAATTGAGCGAGTAGTTTATTCTAGTCGTAAAAGCTTTTACCTAAATATAAGATATTTGAGTTTGAATCTCATTGTAGTGTTAGAAGACTTTATTATTGTAATAAAAAGCGTCATGAACAGTAAACGACAATTGATAGAAATAACGAGCACCCTCATTTGTGTAGCGGGCAATTATCATTTTTTAATAAAATTTCGCGAAAAGAACTTAGCTTAATTTTTTAAAAAAAAAGTTAAAAAAAAATGCAAATGAGAGTGCTATGAAGATACTAGTTCATAGTATAAAAATTTACACTTAACCTATGCCAATGGCAATGTGAGTCTACTATACTTTAAGCCTTAAGAGTTAAAATTATTAGCTGTTGCTATAGGTTATCCACTTTAAATTTTTCCAAAAGTTCATAGTATTTTATTTATTGATTTTTCATATATTTTTATCAAGATTCATTGAAATAAGTCCTAAAAATTAAAATGAAACAGCTTCAAAGACTAAAAGTTAGTTTGTTTATTTATGTTTAATTATCCCCATTGTTATTTATACCTACACGTACATAAGAATAACATGTGCTCACGCGTAACGTTTGCACCCCTATCTAATATATTTAAATTGGAAGACATCTAATTCGTTTATGAAACTAAATTAATAATTTTTGGTGATGTGGTTCAAACCAACAAATTCTAAGTTAATAAAAGACCTCTCAACCATTAAGCTAACTATTTTTTAAAATTAAAATTTTGCATTCTAAATTAAATATGTGCGTGTATAGAAATCAAGTGTGCACATGCATGCATCACACGTGCTCCCACGTCTAGTAATTTATAAATAATAACCTATAAAAAGAAAAAAAATAATGTTAATAATTTTGCATTCTAAATTAAATATGTGCGTGTATAGAAATCAAGTATGCACATGCATGCATCACATGTGCTCCCGCGTCTAGTAATTTATAGATAATAACCTATGAAAAGAAAAATATATTATGTTAATAACTCAATAATATATAATATTAATATAATGAGTTTTCAATTGTTACCTTCTCTCTACTCATCGATGAGTACTGACAATAATTAATACACATTAGTGAGATGTCAAATCCTTTAACATGATATAGCAGGTTAAGGGTGACATGTTCTATTTTTATTTTTTTAATTAAACTTTAGGTGGCGTTTGGTTGAGATTTTAAAATCAAATTTTTAAAATTTCTACCAAAAAGTCAACTTTACTTCACACTTTCCAAAATTCACCTTACTTTACTTTCTCTCTCATAAAATTTTTAAAACACCATAACTTTAAATTTAAAAATTGGAATTAGATAAAAAAATATATATTTGAAATCTAATTATCGAGATCTATAAAATAAGATCACTTTTCAAAACATGTATTAAAATCTCAACCAAACAAGATTCTTTAAAGATTTTATTTACCAAATAGACTTAGGATAACCCAATTTCAGATTATGATAAGTGTTTATGGGTATTTTTGTCATTTTGGTTTTATAGTTAATTAATAATATTATTTTATGGAAAATAACACTTTTAAAATATATTTGACTTTGAATTTTAATCTCTATATAATAGGTTTACAAATTACATACAATTCAACTATTTCAATAACACTTTCAATTTAGTCATTTTATTATCATTTGTGACAAATCATATCACAATAAAAACCCAAAAATTAATTTGAAGCATCTCATATAGCCTGTGCTACTAGTTTTATTAGTCAATGTTCAACTAAATAATAATTTCAACACAATAAATTAAAATAATATTAAAAGAAACGTATTTTGTTAATTTAAAATGTTTCAAACAAACTCAACTTTTAATAATTTGATCAGATACGGAAGTATGCGTACGACTTCCTAAATAATACTTAAAATATATCTTATGTAGTATTAAATAATTAATTATTTGATTCAATAATCAATGTGTTGTATTTGACAAACAAATTTTGTACCTTTTTCAAAATTGAGAAGTATATTCACCAATTAAAATTAGTTTATAACTGTACTAATTTAGATTACATTTTAATTTGGATTCCTAATCGAAATCTACTTCCTTTTTAATTTATTTCCTATTTTCTTTTAGGGTGCATTTGGATTATAGAATTGAATTTAGTTTTTATTCATAAATCTATGATTCAAAATTATATATTTGAAATACAAGAGTATAAAATTTTGTGTTTACTTAACAAACACAAGGAAATTGATTTCTAAAACCAAATATTATTCCGCTAAAATTTATATTTAGTTGATTAGTAGGCTATTTTTATTTTTTGACACTATGGCGGAAGTCAGGCTTACACAAAATTAACATGTTTGGCTCGATCCGCCCTTATTATAGTATTTTATTCCTTATAATATAGCATAATTATCACGGGGCGTGAATGGGTTTATATGCGTACACTATTCGCGACGGATTTAGATTTATAAAAAATAAAACTTGTACCAGGTTGGGATGTGTTTATAAGCGTGTTGAGTTCGGGTTTGGACAACACACGACCCTTTGTCATCCCTAGTATTATTGTTATAATTAATATTACAAGTATATTTATAATAATAAAAAAAATTAATTTGTTTAAAAATTAATTTTGTTTTTAAATTCGCGAGTTTAAGATCTAGAAGGAACAACCATATCTCTAAAATTTGAAAGTTATGACTTTAAGATAAGTATCAAATCTCATTATTTGAATATATTTATAAATCTCAAATCATAATTTCACACCAAACAAAAATATTTGGATTTGAGATTTCAAACCCAAATCTTATGTTCAAATCTTCTCTCAAATCTACATTCCAAACACACCCTTAAAGAATTTTAAAGGGTTTTACTAAAAAATATTTTCAATTAACTATATTATTAATACTTCCACCCGTTTCTTTCACCTATGCATTTTAATAATAATAATAATAATAATAATAATAATAATAATAATTTAAAAATCAAGAATATATAAATCAAGTATACATATTCTTCTATGTTGACAAGCACAGCAGACCTGTTTCATGTTTATCAAATTTTCAATATACAGTCATATAAAGTATTCATGATCATGTAATTAATTTGCTAGTATAACATTTGGTACTCTAATTTATAATACGAATAGTATTTTTTTTCACTGGAATGGTTTGTGAGAGGATAATTAGGCAAACAACATACCATAAACTTTTGAGATTTATTTTTTTCTTCAAAATTTTTTTTTTTATGAAATTATGTGAAATAAATGAGCCTACAAATAATTCTAAAAAAAATCATCAAAATTTTAATTTTTTTTAAAGCTATCACCATTCTCAAGTATTTTTTTTCTTTTTTACTGTACATAAACTTTTTTTTTCTTTTTAAAATTGTAGCATCTTATTATTTGATAATTGATTTGAAATTTAAAGTTTTCAGAATTAATAATATATATATATATATATTTAATACTTATGTTCTTGGTTGACCTTTGTGATAATAGTTTGATTACATGTTCAAATTTAAAAATCTTTGTTTGAGATGTTTAGTTTGAATTTGAGCTTTTGCTATATATATATATATATTTTATTATTATTTAACAGTTATAATCTTTAATAAGGGGTAGTTTTGGAAATGACTATATTTTATTTTTAATAAATTAAAATTTATTTTGTCATCAATTAAAAAGTTGTCCTTGAAACTAATCTTAAAAATAGAATGGCCTTTGTTAGAATGAGAGTAATTGATTTGTCCTTTAAAAAAAAGCCCCATATTTTTATTTACTTAATTAAAGTAGATGTACCTATTAATCTAATTTATTTTTTAATATTAAATCATTAATAAAATAATATTTATAAAATTAAATCAATAATTTTTTTTGTTAGTTTATCCACACTTATGGATTAATTTAGCTGGCAATGCTAATTAACTTAATAATGTAGATTAACAGCAAGATACAGCAAGATATCAATAGAAAAAAAATACCCATTTTATAGGGGTAAGGAATAGGGATATCATGTATTGAAATTACAAAATCAAGGAATGAATATCTAATTTATGATTCCTTAAAATTAAATAGAAAAAAAAATGACATGTCATCAAATAATAACAAGTTACACACTTAACCTTACATTTAATATTTTGCATTTCTCCAATGCGCATTGATTATGTTAGCCTAACCATTGAAACCACACCTCATATTAATAATGATAATAACAATAAACTTTAACAAGCAATAATTATAATTGCCCCTTGTGCCATTACTTATAGGTTTAAAGAGAGTGATCATATATGTTAAAGATAAAGAAAAAGAAAAATCGTCCATATCGAGAGTTAAACTCATAATTTTTTTATGAATTTTTCTGCCATCAGGATTTTTACAATTAGTAGATCATTTCTATCAAATTTCATTTAAAGATTTAATTTCAAATTAAGTGTGCATTTATAATTCCAATAGCCGAAAATGAACATATACATATATATATATATATATATATAACATTTTTACTACACCCATTTTTTAATTAAATTTTTCAGTAAAATTTAATAATTAACCTTGATATGTTTTATTATAAAATTCATTTCTACCAAATTTTCTAAAAGTATTCATACATTTACATTTACCTCTTAAAATTAATATAATAATCCTACTTTTATATAAGAAATGATTATTCTCTTTACAGCGTGACTTATTACTTATGCATGTGTAGAGAAATTAGGGCACACTTTTAACATCTATTTTCTTTTAATTTGTTTTGGTACTTGAAAGGTTAGTTTGAGTTGACCCAGCACTTGGACAAAAATATTTTTAATTAGGTAATCCACTAAACAAGAAGCCCCCCCCCCCCCCCCCCCTCTCTCTCTCTCTCTCTCATCTTGTAACGGGGACCCCACCATTCAGGTACCTTAGATTAAAGAGTCTTGTAGGTTAGCTTTGGCACTAATATACTTTTTTTAAGTCATAGTTGTAGATAAATATAATGTTTCAAATTGAACTTGTATTAAAGTATCTCATTTATTATTCTCGTTCTGATGAAGTTTTCTCAGGTGGTTTCTTTTTTTAAGAAATGGAAATTTGATCATAAATTAACAAATTAGTATATATGGCCCTAAATTCGATCATATATATTATAATACTAATTTTAACCTCGTCTTATCTAAATTTTGATTCGCCACTAGATTAATATGCTCAGATTAAAACTATTAGTATTTTAGTTATGAAACTTTGTGTTAAAACTAGATAAAGAGAAGAGAGAGAGAGAGAGAGAGAGAGAGAGAGAGAGAGAGAGAGAGAGAGTATTTGTGGTCCTATTGATAAATGTGGTACTCCTCAATGAAGAGTTTTTATTTGATTAAAGCTTTTTTTTTTAAAGGATACTTATATACCTTTATCACTATCGATAAATAATAAATTTTATTTTATGTTTTAAACGGAGGGATATTTTATTAATAAATGTGAGTTGTACAAATGGAATAGCTTTCTCTTTATTTATGATTCTTGTGAGAATTTAATCTTCTCCACCCGTGAATCAAGTAGAAAGAATATTTATTTATAATAGATAAAATAAGCAGATTAAGTAATATTTATAATAGATAAAATAAGTAGATTAAGTGGGGCAACAAGAACACACACAACCGTTATTATAGGTAGTTAAAATACTGTCCCATAATATAAGTGTATGGCAAAGTTAAGTTCCACTGATTTTGTTACCTTACACATAACGGTTATGTTTTTGGACTCTAAACGCTTAGCTATTATACGTTTAGTCTATTTTTAGCTATTATACGGTTATCTACACGCTTATCTCTCTTGAAATACTATACAATATTTATTTTTTCTTATTTTTTGACAATATCACAAACATATTACTGTTTAAATATTAAAGTAAATAAAATAAATAAATCCTACTTACCATATATTTGATTAAATATGCTATTGTGAATGCTCATTTGCAGTATAAACTAAGTATTACCCTTGCCATCCGGTACTATTAAAAAAGTAATATATGAAAAAAGAGTGAACTATTGGATCTCTCTAGATAATTGTAGTATTTAAATTGTTACAAATAACGGTCAAATTAGTGAATAATATTTTTTTGATTTATATTATAAATAATGGTCAAATTAGTAAATAATATATTTTTGATTTGTATTATAAATTATTGATTTGTACCTACGTTGGGGGAAAAAAAAAAGGGCCCCGGTCATGAAACATACTTTCCATTTAAAATAAAAATAGAGTATTTTGAAAACCGTCCTGCGTTTAACGTTAGTTTCCAATCATAGGTACGGTTTTTTAAAGAGAAGTATACCCTGCAAAGTTGTGGTTTCAATATAAAAATAAAATAAAATATTATTTTATGTTATTTGTACGTGGCTATGAATTTGCCACGTTACGTTTCAAGATATATACGCGTGTCTTAAAAAAATAAGATAAATAAATCTTTACTGAAACTTGCCTTCAAAAAAAAATTTCACATCTTGAAATATATGCGACTCTTCTTTATTATTCTTCTATCTAAATTTATTCATTAAAATTTAGCACAAAAATCAAATAGATAAATTAAGTTTCATGCTAATTAATTAAGTTCCCTGTTTCCCGGTGCAAAACATGAAGTAATCATCTAAAAATTGTAATCATGCATGCATGTAGTGTCAAGAAGTAATAATTAGAGAGCTTTATGTAAATTTTTAATCATACATGTAATGTTAAGAAGTAATAATTAGAGAGCCATATGTATATAAGTATTAATACATAATAGTTTGTTAATTGACCCGCTAAACAAAATTAATTTATGTATACGCCGCGCCATGCAACGTATGTATTTGATATTCATTACAACTGTTTATTGTTTATAATGTACTTTTTGAATACATACATTACAATAGAGTTGGGTTTGTTAGGAATTTTTCACGACGATGGAATTGGTTTGTTCATAAATATTTGACCAATAATTTAACCTATAAGTTATATATAATGGTATATTCAGAATAATTAGAATATTAGAGCACGGCAAAAGTAGTATATTGAGATGTAGTTACGTACCAAAGCTTATTAGTGCCCACATACACATATATTTGGATAATAAGGGGAAGTTGTTTTAAATTTAAAAAATGTATAAAGAATAAAAAACTATTTGACTGAGATTTAAAAGATTTAATTAATAGTAGATTTGATGCGAATTACTACTAAATAAGGTTTATAGGACTTTTTATATTTATTTTCTCAACTGATAGCTTAGATATAATTTAAGCCTTTATATTTTAATCCAACGGTTCAAAGATTCTCTTAACTTATGTTCCTAACTGGTAGTTGAGATTTAGTTTGAGTCTTTGTGTTTTAATCGGAAGGCTCACATATTTCTGCGATAACTAAATATGTATTCATCTCTTAATGAATTTTAATTTATGTGATAAACTAAATAAATATTTACATCCTAAGTAATTTTAATTTTTGTAATGTATTTCAGTGATAACTATATCAACAAATATGTATTAATTAACAAATTACTATTAAAGTGTTTAAAACTTTAATAAGTAAAAAAAAATTGAATACCTTAAATTAAAATTAGTCGGACTTAATTTACTTTACCACTATTTGAATAATAGGCATATAATTATAATTTTAAAATTTGATTAAAATTAAAAATTAAAATTAGTGCCGTAGGGAAAAAAATTAATTCATCTTGGTCTCAAATTAAGAGTATACTACTACTTTCTAGGTTAATGTAAAATTAATTTATCTGAGAAATAACAAATTTGGAATAAGAACTCAGTTAAAAACAATTAAAATTACAAGTAGTTATAAATATAAAAAGAATTAGAAATAATTATGATTTTTGATAGAGTCACCAATTATTACATACATGTACAATCGAAGCACGAGCATTGGCTAGCATATATATATATATAAGTACAGTGTAATATTAATTAGGTATTATATATGTCTAATGGGGTTTTTATTTTTTTACCCTAGGTTGAAGCCTTCTGGGGCAGGCCCAAGCAGTGGCGGAGTCAGGATTGTTTTTTAGGTGGGGCCAAAAAAAAATTTTTTTAGAAATTTTCTAAGCCAATATTGAATCAATCACAATAACTAAAAAATAAATATATTAATTTCAATATTAACTTATCAAATAACAATCTAATAAGCAAATTAACCTCAATAACAAAATTTATTATCAATATTAAACAATCTAATAAAAAAATCAACATTAATAAATAATAACTAAAAAAATATATATTAATAAACACCTAAAAGCAAATATCCACATTAATATTAATATTTAACAATCTAAGAAATAAATCAATATTAATAAATAATAACCAACAAACAAATATATTAACAATTTAAAAAGTAAATCAATATTAAAACACTTAAATTTTAATATTAAAATTTTTTTTAAAAAAATTGCCTATAGGATTAGAACAATGCCCCCTGGTCCTCAACCACTAATAACATGCCTTGGCCCTCCAACTCACACTGCTTCTCACACAAAGCCCCTCTTCCTGCACCTTGTTTTTCCATTTATTACACCAGACGACCTTGAACTTTCCACAATGTCTCAAATAGGCCCCCCTACTTTGCAAAAATTTCAAAAAAGTCCACGTGGGGCCATGGCCCCACCTGGCCTCTACATGGCTTCGCCTCAGGGCCCAAGTCCGACCTTTGCAAGTAACTTATGATTTTCAAATTTTAAAGTGGTTTTATTTTTTCTAAATAAAATCATGTGAAAACTGATAATTGTAATATTTTTGCAAATAATTATAGATTCGAGTCGCACTAAGATGTGAGTTGTGTTCATTACAGTTAGTTAATGCCTAAATTATGCAATCTAAAACATAGGTTTTTTTTTCCTTTCCATTCTTAATAACTTTGTGAATTTGCCTCAAAAAAGAAAAGAAAAGAAAGAACCTTGTGAATATTTCCAAAACTCAAATGAATCCGTTCAGTATAAGCTGATGATTAATTAAATTAAACCAATGTAACAACAACATAGTGAAAAACAATTATTATTATTAATTACAAGTCCGTACATTTTTCGTCATATTCGGTAGTGATATAAATATACATAATCTAAGATTACACCAATAACTTTTGATTTTATACAAGTTTTGGAAAAAAATAAAAAAATTTGAACTACGTGCTGGTATATTTTTTTTTTTCAATTAAGAAAGAGATGAACATCTTACAACACAGGGATGAAGTCTTGAAATCGAAAATCTGACCAAGCCCAAATTTGAACGTTGGAAAAGAAAATATATAAACCAATCAAATGCATAATTGATTGAAAATTAAATGAAATTAGAAACACACATATAAACTTAGGGTGTGTTTGACGTACCGGATTAGAGAGTCGGATAAGATTATTTAATCCCATCTGGATGGGATAAAATAATCTCACCTCTTAGGTGAGATTTGTTAATCCATCTCACGGTGGAATAAGAAGGTCAAGTGAGATAAATAATTCACCCGGATATCCAATCTCTACAAACACCAAACATGGAATAGGATAAAATTATCGTATCTCGCCCTTTTATCCTACGTGTCAAACGCAGCCTAATTAAGGTTTAGAAATGGAGCAAATAATCAGCAAGAAAAAAAAAAGGGAATGAAGAAAGAGGGGTTTGTAGACGAGTACCTTGTAAATTTTTTTTGTTGTTGCAAGTTTCACAGTTTTGATGCTGAGAAAGAGAAAGATGTATTTGCAAGTTATATCATTTTGAAATAAAAATCAGAAGGGGCCACAAGAAAATCAGAGGGGAGGACAACCTTGTTTTATAAACATTTTCATTAATGGACATAAATCTTCGTTAATATAAGAGAGGGGTCACACCTTGTTTATATATATTAGAAAAACTATATTAGGGGGAGAATGTAAAGTAGTTAAAGTTTGAAGTGTAAGATTGTAATTTTACTAAACTAAAGTTAACATACCAAACAATTGAGAAAATTGGCCTCTAGCTAGTCCTTGTTCACAAATATTTTTCGGATGTGATCCTTTTTTTATTTTATTTTTTTAAGTTTGTAGTTCTTGCTTTTTTAAATTATGCGGTTCCTCGTATTTGATATTTATGATTTCTCGGTTATAGGTATAATATTTGTGAAACTAGATTTTTCTATCACAGTATTGTGTCTGTCACCATCAAATAAATATTTCATGATAAAGGTACGTACAGTATGTGTGACACAAAAATCATAGAACAGATAGTGTACCTGAGAAATCGCAAACTTAAAAAAGAATTAATAGACTGCAATCAAAAATTTCCCTGTTGTTGTGATTAATTTGACGACAATTTGTATTATACAAATCACCTCATTTCTTTGCTAGATTCAACTACTTATTTCTCTCCAATCTTGCATAACATCGTATACCACCACCCTGTGAAATCAAAGTAACCTTTAGTATATTATAAGGTAATAAGATTAGGAATGTAGCCAAGATTTTTCGCGAAATGGAGGCGATAAAGCAATAGAAGAAAAAAATTAATGAAATAGCAAAAATCTAAATTTATGCAATTCGAATAAAAAATTCTAAGAATATATTTTTGTTATTATTATTTTATCGCCCCCTCTAAAAAAATTATTGGGTCCTCACAGAGACAAACTTTCTATTGTGCACCGACATATGCAAATGCAGAATGCCCCCAATACGTACCATGAGGTTTGATATATGAATAGTAGGAATTACAAGAGTAATTCCTTTTAAACCTAAACGTGCCACAGGTATATATATTAAGAGACTTGCTGTAGGCAGTGGCGAAACCAAGAATTAAATTAATGGGGGGCAAAATTTAGTCAAAATTCAAAACACACTAAATCATATTTAAAGCCATAAAATTTGAATGCGAACATAATAGTATTAATAATAATAGTTCATACAACTCAAATAGAAAATGCGAATAATTACGATAAATTACAATAACATTATACGGTTTTTCATATTTTAGAAGTATTGCAAATGTCCTAATTTTTAAAAGTAGATCTAAAATATATACCTATGAAATGGAGAAGTGGGGGTGGGCACAGTGGGCTGCATGTGGTGGCGTGGTGGTGGCGCGATGTGCTGGTGGTGGCCTTGTAGTGATCGGCTGTGGGCTAGCTAGTGTGTGAGACAAAGCTAGAGAGCTTAGAGAGAGGTGAGAAATAAGAAAATGGAGAAGGCAAGAAGTTGAGAGGTGAAATGTGAAATTCGTCTACTGGACAGAGAGGTGGAGGATTTGTTTAATTTGTTTAGTTTGTGGTTATGAAATTGTCTCCTAAATTTCTGCCCCTTAAAGTTCTCCTCAAGTTTATTTTTATGCACATAATTCCCTAAAATTATTATTTCTTTACAAAAAATGCTCCAAACCAAGAAGGGGCACCTGCCTCCACACAGCTCCGTCCCTAATCGTAGGTATATTTATGAACTTGTAACTAGTATCAAATGTACTATTTATTTTTAAAAAAGTATGTTTAATTTTAATTACACAATTATTTATCTCTTATACATTTTGAAAATTTAAAAATCATTATCTCTTATCATATATAGATATATGTGTGTGTATGGTGTATATGAAAGAGATATGTCCTAGGACTATTCATATATTATGATTTGTACTTGGATATCTTATGCTTATTGTCATAAATAAAGTTTATTTCATTTTACTTTATATTCTCTTGTAAATAATATTTATTAATACTAGTTCATACTAGTTCATCAAGCACGTGACTAGATTGTGGGATGTTAGTAATGTTATAATAATATTGTTTAGATGTCCCTGATCATGTGTCAATAACCTAGGATCACATTGATACAATGATTATAGTATGAGTCAGCTGATGGCTATGTTCCACAAGTCATGGATATGGAGATATCAAGCTGAACATACTGATACTTGTTAGGGAACAAAGTATCGGACCGACCCGCTTTGGGGACACTGCAAGGAGTGTTACATAATATCATCAGTGATATTCCCCAGTTGTGATATCGTATTATCCTCAGACCTGAGATCGCCATGGTTACTAACATAGGGATTAGCATGTCAGGCATTATCAAACGTTGCTCTTGACCGAGTAATTATAATGATGATGATCGAGCATACTATGAACTATGTAGAGGTATGTGGTTGATCAAGATGGGATTTGTCACTCTCATATAATGAGAGAGATATCGTTGGGCCCCTTGATAAGTATAATTAATATTTGCATGGCCATACACAAATGAGATGTCATTTGTTTTAAATTAATTACACTTAGAGATCAAGAAATATAGATTGAACTATACAAGAATGACACTTGCCTAGTCTTGTGTTCAATCTAGATATCGACTGACAAAAGGAGTTAATATGTGGAATATCAATTTAAGGTTGTGTCGTTTTTGACCTTTATACCCTTTGGATAGTAGTAATGTTTTACTAGAGACCGCTTACTATTCGTATAATAAAACAGGCTTTTAATTATACTGTCAAATAGTGTAAAACCTACAGGGTCGCACACCAAAACGAGTTGGATCAAAACGAATTAAAACGGGCCAAGTTGGACTTGGGCCTAGTTCGTTTGTTACTTAGGGTTCTCACTAGGGTTCCCTTTTAAAAGGGAACCTTTATTCATCTTGGCCGTCAAGGAAACTCAGAGAGGCTAGAGAGTCAAAATAATTGAGAGAACCCTAGAAGGCGCTAGTACACCAAGCAAGGATCTTACCTCGTTCGTGTGTGCATACCATAGAGGCGTCGTAGTTTCTACGCTAAGGACGACAACAACAGAAGGATCCGATCCACCCAGTTCGTTTCATTAACACCAAATCGCATATAAGGTATGTCTTCTGTCGATTTTATTGAACAGCATAGATCCTAGGGTTTAAAGATTAGTGCGTAAATATGTGTATGCGATGCATGATTACTGCCCTAAAACCTACAGTATATATATGCCGATTGTTATTGTCCGAGCTAAATATATATTACTAAAACAGTGTGTGTACGTATATATATATATATATATATGTATATGTAATTAAACTTCAAGCACAATAGTAATAGCAACGTTTACTATATTTTTCTTTTCTTTAAATTTTTTTGCTTTATAATTAATAACAATTGCATAGAAAATGGTGCGCGTTAATTATACACGCACTAAAACACTCTATAATATTTTAACATTGACTCGACCGTATAAAACCGATTAATCTGTACTCTATTCTATAGCACTGAGTATGTGCACATTATCTCAGTCCTATATGACCGAGCCAACGTATTTTTTGTGTTTTCAATAATAACTCGGTCCTATTAGATCGAGGTAATGTACACAGTCGGTGTAACAGGACTAAATAAATAAGATGGAGTGTTACCAAGTAAAGTAGAGTATAAATAGCACCGACCTAGAAAATATATGTATATGTATGAGGATCAGAATGACGTATGTCATGGGAAAGGGCAGGGTATGTGATAGTATGTGTCACACATGCATAATAAGGTACAGTTTTAGGGGCTATATATATATGTTTATTTATTTTTTTTAGTGGAAAAAGATTTAGGTGAAGGGATGCTTCTACAGACTAAGGTCAAGACACACCATTAAGTTTAATGAAACGTTTACGGTGGTTCTTACAAATTACCCATTAAGAAAGATTGTTAATAATGAAATTCAGGATTCATTCTATTAAGAAACAATAATAGTAACTGATTTTGAAAATGATGATGAGAGTGGCAGGTAGGGACCTATCAATGGACCATTTGTTGATATCCTTATGGATTTTTATTGTTTTTGTTTTTGTTTTTGGGCAATTAAGCAAACATGTCTTTGGTTCTGTTCTATTCACACCAAAATTATTAAATGATTATGTCTCTATAAATGCGTTTTACTTGCTCTCTCCTCCCTATATTCAGAGACCAAATAATGAGTTGCACGATTAGAAATCACTATAATATTTTTGACAACTGCTAGCTATTAAAGGAATATCTATAATCAGAACAGTGTGTATATTTATTATTACATAAAATTGAAAGGCTTTTAGATTTTTAATTTTATCCATACGAATTTTTATTTCACAAAAATATTTACATTGTGAAAAAAGCATGGAACTTAAACCCTTGCGTTTCACGAGAATAATAAGGCTTTTGACGGCTGCGATACATATTATTTTTTTAAAACATGCATTGCGTATGCACAAAATCTAGTGTGTGTGTATATATATATGCTGGTATATATCATATTTCAAGTATACTATATTGCCCTATTAATAGCAATTTCTGCCCTAGCATACAAAACAAAGTAGCACGGTGTCCACGATTTCATTATCTCTCTCCCTCTCTCTCTCAGGTGCTTGCCTGCTTCTGCATTCTTCATCTCTCTCACACAAATACATGACCATGCTGCACCACTACGCAACCTCGTATTTTTCAGATCTACTTTTCAAAATTAGGGATTATTTTATTCCTTCATTACTTGTATAATATTAGATTTGTTTCTTTATTAATTGCATAATATTAAATGTATTTTCTTGAACTATTGATTAATTGTTTTGGTGATTTAGTGTGCATAATATTAAGTTTTGTTTCTTTATTATTTTGGAAGTGTTGCAAAACTTCCAAAATATAAAAAACCACAGAATGTTATATATTATAATTTATATATTATAATTGTTCGCATTTGCTATTTGAGTTGTATGAACTATTATTATTAATACTAATATATTTGCGTTAAAATTTTAAGACTTTAAATATGATTTAACTAGTGTGTTTTGAATTTCGCCTCCGATTGTTCGATCTAAATCTTGGCTTCGCCTTTGCTGACACATAATAAAGACGCTTACTATATGCTCTTGATTCAACGCACTTTCACTCTAGTGTCCAAGTAGATACTAAATATGTAAATTTGAAGGAGCAAAATGGAAAAGGAGGGATATTATATTGAAGTTAGACAGTGAACACTACCATATCGCTATCCCTAAACTTAACAAGGCAGTTCAAAATCTGACCCGGGCTGGTTGGTTAGTGTTGGTTGTTCGCCCTCTTTGCAAGCTTTGTTTTATCAAAAAAGAAGAAGAAGAAGAAGAAGAAGGGTTGGGGGGGTTAACCAATTAATAAGATAATTAATCTAGCTCCCTAAGTACTTTTCTGAAAAAACAATCTCTGGTCAAAGACTAAGTCGAAATTTTAATGGTATGTGCTATATAAATAAGAGTAAAAATAATCTTTTAAAATTGCTCCGTTAAACTTGCATCTTTTACCATTTTTAGTTCATTTTAATTTGAAAATTTGTTTTCGCTCTAGATTTATAATAGAGCCTTTAGAGTATTCTAACACAACCCTAAAAGATTAATCAACCATCATCAATCTGCCGCTAATTAACAAAATTTGAAACCTTCCTGTCAATTAGTTGTCAACATGATCTATTTAGTCAAAGAGGAGAATATAATCACCCTTAAATATGTGTTCATGATTGAACCTCCTCTCTGGGGAGCTCTAAGTTTCTTTTTTGTTAAGTAGTGTCACCAAAGTGTGTACATATAAATATAGAGTTAGGTTTTTTATCAGAAAATTTAATATCTATTTTCTGTTTTAAATGAACGTTTATGCATTCTTTTTGTTAAAAAGAAAAAGGATATTCTATCTTTATTTAAAAAAAATGACCGTTCGTATATATTTCTGTGGTGTCATATTCATAGGCATATAAACAATTTATTTAGAGGGCATTATTTTAATTATTTTAGTTTTTGAGATTGTGTACGCATACGTTCTCCTCCGTAGCAAGTAATTGACATCACCATTTTGTGTTAAGACCAAAAAAATTTAATTAATAAAGTTTATAAGTGATATAATAGCCCACATTTAACCGTCTTAAAAAAAAATTCATTGAAGAGTAAGGCCCTATTTGGTGGGTGTTTATATTTCAAAATTTTAAAAACTGAACTTAAAATCAACTTTATTTTTACACATTTCAAAATTTATTTCACTTTATTTTTTTCTCTCTAATTTTTTTTTAAAACACCGTAACTTTAAATTCAAAAATTAAAATTGGATAAAAATTATATATTTGAAACCTACTCATCGAGATTTATAAAATAAGATCCATTGTGACTACTTTTTGAAATATTTTTATGAAATTTTTTAGTTGGTTAAAAATAATTCAAACAAAAACCAAATTTACTTTTCAACATACTTCCAAATTCTACCAAACACCATATTTTAAAAATTCAACTTAAAACATCAACCAAACATCACCTTAATTTTTAGAAATGTTTTTACAAACTTTATTAATTTTATATTCGTGCGCTTATCCATTTTGTATCTCATATAATTTTAATAATTAAGTTGAAGGAGTTCAATAAAGAAAAGTTTGGGACGAATCCAGGAAATAACTTTAAGGTGGGCCACACTTTTTTAAACAATATGATATATTTCATAATAAAAGTATAAAGTTATACTATTCCAAAAATGGGACCCATAACTCATAACCCTATCTACTTTCTCATTTTATATATATATATAGGTGTATGAATAAATAATTAAATATAAAGATAGTCGATAAACCATTGAAAATACTTGCTTTGGAGGGTTTCTATGAATATTAACACAGTTTATATGCCTATGTTATTAACATATCACCAATTTATTATAGAATTTTAATGTTATATATATATATATATATATTAATAGAATTAATTAAGATAGAATTCATTAATTCTTAAATTAATGATGTTATAACAAGGTTTTAAATATTATTTCAAGTTTGTACCCAAAAATTTAAAAGAGTATTTTCTGCAGTAACGATCATTGTTTGATCATTCAAACTATTAAATTCATACGTTTACGTAATTATCAAAGGAATTTACGTTTTCCTGTAAATTAAGGGGACATTTGGTTGTCCTCCAATTTATAAATTACACAATTTAAAATTGCTTTATTTATGAATTATCTAATTTGAGCGTTGGTTAGAAAAATGAACTAATATATAAAGTCATAAAATTAAGTTAATATCTACGATATTAAATAAGAAAAAGTAAAAATATAGTTGAAATTACATAATTTATAACTATTATACAAATTCATGCGGAAAAATTCACACTACAAATTTTTTTTGTTGAAATAAACAAATTTACAATTTGTTAATTTACAGTAAAACAATTATAAATGATATAATTTACTCGACCAAATCATTCTGACAAGCTTTCGATAATTACATTCTTCTACCCGGCGGCCTTCACACAAAAAATGCATGTTATAAGAACCAAGCCCGAGCAATTTCTAACAATGCAACCAAAAGCGCCTCTCTCTCCCAACAACGCCGCATCATTTAGGTATACGTGTGTACCTAAATGATACGTGTGTACGTACTCAAAATTTGATATAAAATAGACTTGACTCCTCTCTATTATTCTTTTGATCTAATTATGTTCAAGTGGATCTAATTCGAAGGTTAAACGGATAAATTTTTTCTTAAAATTTGATAGAGATAATCTCTATAATGAGAAGATCATGTTCACAAAATTAAGTTTATCAAAAAATTCAAATTAGAAGTAAACATAATAATAATATAATATTTTTTTCCACTTGTATGTGCTTTAAGTTACCGAATATAAACCATTCACATCTTTACAATAAGTAAAGTACATGCGTGTAGAAACACAATAGTTAACGTTATAAACCGAAAGTTGTTTTCAAGGTAGACGTACACTTTTTATTCAGGCAAATCAATACGTTTTTGTGCCCTTTTGATTGGTATAAAAAATAATAAAAGTCAACTTCAATCCTTTTTAGTTTATATTTTAAGTAAGTTTGCATCAAAATAAAAAATAAAAAAGAAGAAGAAGATATATATATATATAACATTCACCACATACATTTTTACGTTTTCCTGCAAATTAAATCCTTCGACAACAGCATCATCTTTAAATTGTGAAATATCAAAATTATTCCAGAATTCTATTTCCCCAACTATTTTATTCTCCTATACAAAAAAGAACAGAAATATTTTTTTCTTCCTTTTTTCTATTTTCTTTGTTCACTTATTACCCACAAAACCTTAGTGGGGGCAAAGAAATTGGGCCCCACATAGTTCTTACTATAACAAAAATTTGATTTTGTTTTAGACCTAATCCATCTATCTTGGAGTATATATACCTAAACCCCTTTTTTCAGATCATCGAATCTCTCAAATTCTATTGCTCCCATATCTATTTAAAAAATTATAGCGGAAATTAATTGCGTTTGTGTGAATTGAATTACCTGGTAGCTAGGGCATGAGAGTGTATATATATATATATTTTTAAAAAAAATAGGAAGGTCTAAGTTTAATTAATTTTATTACAATAATAATGAAAATTTACTAATGAGACTCGAATTCAAGAACTTGTCTAAATTCGGGAGAATAGCTTACCAATTAATTAAACTCATGTACTCGCTTAATATATTGTAAGAAACTCAAGAGTTGTTACGGTGGTAAGGGCGAATTTAGGATTGTGTAGGTAGATGCATAGTCTCAAATTCAATTCTCCGCTACGTAAAATTTTTCTTGAGCAATTGAAGCGTCTTCTGATTGAGCAACCATAACCTCATGCAGATTAGTGAGAGTGGGATTCTGATAGTCATAGTTACAAAAAAATAAAAATAAATAACTAGTAATAACTAGTGCATCGGTTAAAAACTTTACCCTAGTGAAAAGTCATTTTCAAGTGATGATAGAAACCTTGAAATAGAGGATCTTATCCTCAAAAATGTCACACGTACGCTCCACTTTTTATTTACTCACTTTTTCTCTAACAAGTTTTTTTTTTTTTTTTTGGCTCTCGCACACACTTTTTCTTTCTTTTAGAGTAGAGTAGGGTAATGCAGGCCAACAAAGCCTTAGAAGGGAAAGGATTTATTTTCATTCGTACGAGTAGTATTGCTACATGTACCTACTGAACCTAACCTAGCTAATCAAATTATCGCACTCATAGAAAGATTGTTGGTTAGCTCATGGGTGGGTGTAGGTGGACCATAGAATTAATTACTAGTGAAATTAATTAAAAGAGAGACTATAGAATCTGTCTAGTGGTTCACGAAGTTTCTGTGAAGAACGATCTATTCAGCGGTAGATCTCGTATTTGAATTTCTCTAGTTTGTTCAAAAAAAAATATCAACATTCGATCCCAGTTGTTCAAAAAAATAAAATTAAAGGGAAACCTATACTCAAAATTACAATTTATTGAGATTCTAGCCTTAATTCAAGTGGTAAAAATATGGTAATTCACACGGAAAATCATTATTCGATCCCCGTCTCCTCCAATCACTCCGTGAGAATCACCTAGATCTACCTATCACTTGTACTAAAAAAAAGCAATAGTTTCTTACCAAAGCAATTTCACTTCAATTTAAAACTTAGGTGACTTGCTTTAGTAGAGAACTATTAATCCAATAATAATATCTCCCCAATTTAAATCGTAGGGTATCTTTGAGAATGTTAGAATATATGTGCCCTAGGACACGCACATGTTAAAGAACTTAAAAAAATTGGAAGCATAAAACTTTGTATGAGTATCAGTGTCAAAAATAATATTTATTGGAATCTTATTCTTTTTACTTATGTGCTCTTAATATATGCACATGACAAGTTTAAAAATAGTTAGAAAAACATCTAACAAGTGACGAATGGGCGTTACCCATATTTACTTAATTTAATTTAATGTTTAAAAAAAGGGGAGAGGTAAAATCAATTAAAGGTTCAATTCTCATAGTTTTTTTTTAAAAAAAATGGGTTTATATAATTATTGGTTCTCAAAGGCATAGGTGGACTTGCACAAGGCAAGTGGTAAATATAATAAGGTACTTATATTGTTAAAATAATTATTTATTTATCATCGTACAATACTGCTTTTAAAGTACCATATGCTTAATTATAATATTATACATTGCTTTAATAATAACATTATAATTATTTTGATAATAATGTCACCCTATAATATAGTAAATACAGGATTAATCATGATTTTCTGTTGTAACCACGCATAATTTGATTTTGATGATAAAATAAATAATTTGTAAACGTCGGTGGCCAACAATAATTTTGATGTTCTGGGATTGTCACTGTTCTTCAACGTGACTCACCTACTTAGATATTGTGATTGAGAATCGTGAGAAACACGTAATTTTGATAACTTGTCACGTATATAGCATGTAATAATGTTTTCACTATAGAGAAAAAAAAAAAGTTTCGTACATCCATATCCTCTATGTTCCTTCTGTATCAAACTAAAAGTCGAGTTTAACTCGTTTTGAAAATACAGTAAATAATTTTTTTTATGGTCAATAACGAATATGGTTTAAGTTGCAAAGAAAAATTAGTCAAGATGTGCAAAATCAACTGGCTCAGATACTGCTCGGTATAAACCCAAAAAAATAATCCTTTTTGGGAGAAATATTTTATCAACTGAAAGAATATATGTGTATCCAATACATGTAATAACTGAATTTGTATATACTTGATTATATACTATAAAAATAACGGATACACGCAAATTAAAACAAAAAAATATCTATATATTTAAACATTTTTTTCTTTTCAATACAAAATGATAGGATACTGGGTGATTCGACGAGAGGGAGAGGAAGGGACAGGTAAGAGACTCGAATCTAGACGATTATGTAAATTCTCATTTCTTTCGCTACTTAAACTTAAATTCGAATATAAAACGCACTAAATGCATGTAGACGATTATGTTTAGGTTGATGGAAAAGTCTTTGCATCTCCAATGGTGTTTTTTTCATCTTACTTAACAATCTTTGTTCGTACTTATATAATTATTTGATTGATTAAGGTGTTGTAGTCAACCATCAAACTTATAAGTTTATGTGGTTACCATCCAAGGTTTAACTTTAAGGTCGATTAGGGACTTTTCAGGTCGAATTTCAACACCTACAAAAATATTATGTGGCTTTCATAAATATAATCTAAGATTCTAAGTTACGAAAAAAGATTAGTTAAAGTGCACAAAAATTAATCCAAAAATTTTCCGATTTGAACAAAAAGTTTCATGACTATATTCATATTATCAAAATAATTAATAATTAATTGTATTTTAAAAAATTATTATATATATTTTTAAAATTATAAATTACTTAGCTGATAAGGATAATGCGTCACCCTTTTCGTACTATTCTTAAAAATTGTATCGGTAAGGGTGAACATTGATGGCCTGACAGAGTAGGCGCCATTCAGATGGCTAGCGACCACTATTCGTCAGCCCTAAATTTCTAACAACAAACTGACGGCTGTCGTTGCTTCTTGTTCAAAGTAAGTCTCACCCATTAATTTTTTTATTTTATTTTTTTTTGAGAATGAAGTTTTTAATATTTTAAAATGAATAATATTATAATAGTACGTCATATTTTTTTTTTAATTATATTTTTTGTATTTGAAACGAGTTTTTGAATTGCAAATGACTTTTTTAGAGTGTCCTTAATAAAACTTATATTGAAAAAATCGTTTGAAGTCTGGGTTGATGTTAAGAAGAAAGTAAAAGTGACTTAAAAGAATGTAGCATTTGTTATTAAAAAGTGATTTAAATGATAAAATGTAGACCTCATCAATTAACTAATATATTGATGTTACATTATTTAACTTACTTTTATGAGCCACAATAATATCATTTTAATTTTGTTACTATTAGATTTTCATGCATTTTAACTTGATCAATGAAAAAAAAATACATGCATGTATTTTTATGTAAGGGGGCATATTTATTAGTAACAAAGTAGTGATTTTCCATTTCAAAGATTACTTATCGGGTATAATGTATTGCAATATATAATGATGAATTTTATATAGATATACATGGTATTTACACTAAATATGTTAATATTTTATATTAAATAATTATTTTAATTATACCCTAATAAAAATTAATCTATGAATTTGACAGATTTAGAAAAAAGAAAATGAAATTACTAATTTTGAGACAAAAGGAAGTGATAATTATGAAAGCTTGGTTGACTAGATCTTTTGAGCAACTAAAAAATCTTGAAAGGGTGAGGAGGGTATGGTGCAAATCATCATGGTACATACATACATATATACATATATATATATATATATATGCCGAGAAAATGATAAAGTAATTTTTTTTTCTTTTTATATATTTTTTTACTATCTTATTTTTATTTAATTTTTTTTTGTTTATCACGAGTTGTCTCTACATATTAAATCTATTAATAAATCATATTAACTATAGTGCTCTATAAAATTCGCACCAATATGAGAGGTACATGTACTGAAAGCACCATTTACAACTTTCAGTGTAAATTATCTGAATATCAATATTAGGATGATTCAGTCTGAGAAAATATGAAAATAGAAATTATTCAAATTTCTTGAAATATCATGTGGTCGTATTCTAAAATACAATAATATGTTATCTATATATATACTGATTAATATCGAAATATGCACATAATTCAGTTCTCATAAACTCAATTAACTAATCAATATTAGCAAGATATCATCACTCTTTCCACCAATTGTGCCCATCTACAAGTAAAATCAATGAATTGTCTTAAACCAAATTTATGACTGAGCTTTGTTTACCGCACATTGTCTCGATCGGTTGATGAATAAAAGTTTTAAACTATGACACCAGGGGCGGAACCAGGGGGGACAGGACGGGCTTCAGCACAGGAAAAATTTTAAAAACCTTACTATCACTTGTAAAAAAAAAAAATTTAGTATATGCCCACCCCTTTGCTACGTTTTAGCCCACTCCTCAGAAGAATCCTAGATCCACCTCTGTATGACACTCTAATTTAGATTTTATAAATAAAACGAAAAAAGCGAAAAACATGGACGCTTATTTCTAATATTTCTCTTGAAATGTTTCATCACGAACTAGAACTCGCTACATACTATACCCGTTTCCAAATATTATACCCGATAATTTTTAACACTGTAGATTTTAAACAGTCTAAACTTATGTGGTATTGTTCAATTCAAGTTGTGCATATTTTTTATAAATTAAAGAATTTTTTTTTGATAATTTTAGAGCTATCAAGTTACTTATATACATAATATTCAGTTCCGGGCCGATATTATTTCGGCTAAGGGACTTAATCATCGGTTCACTGAATCACTGGTCCAACTACCCAGTCCGACACGGTTGGCCGGACTAATCACAATACAATTAAGTTAAGATAATTATGTAATTAGCCTTAAAAAATAGTTTCGTTTTAAAGCAAATGACCATCTCTTTAAGAAAAATTAGAGAATAACATCCATTTAAATAAGTAAATAAATGAATTTCTCGGAAATGATTTTTTGAAAAACAGATTATTTTCGCTAAATTTCATTAGAAAATATCAATCTAGACATCGATATAGTAAAAGGTATATGTGTTCCTCTACCCCTTCAAATGGAAAGGATTCTTTACGAGAAAAAGATTAATAATTATTTGTAAACATTTCTACATTCTGATAAAGAATCAACGTATATCTGACTTATGTTCTTTACTTGGTTTGGTCTAGCTTGATAATGAACACAGAAAAAGATGATAGATGCTGATCAAAGATTGATTTAAATTCATAGACTTCATCATCTGTAAATGGACAAATGAATAAAAATGAATATACTAAAAAATTTACATACAGACCGGTCCGTATGGATTAAACTTTAACAACAGTTTTTTGTCAAAAAAAAGGATCATCTTCTCAATGTTTTAACCATAGAAAACCATTGCTAAAAGCTGTAATATGTACATACCGGTTCATATGAGAAATATACTTATTGATTGTGTGATGAGTATGTTGGAACTAATTGGGAAAAGAAATTGAATTAAAATGAAGGTTTCCTCGAACCAGTGGGTTACTAGTTCTTTCAAAAAACCGGCCAACGAAGCTGGTTCTTTATTGGGTCAACTGTAAAGTTTGACTTTCGAAAGATTTTTTTTTTTGTTAAGTTGATCCAACAATTAACCCAACCAAGCTTAAGCACTGATTAATTGGATTTTCACCTGGTCGAATTGGGTCTACTTAATAATACTATTTATGTAAGTTATGTTAACGTGTAATCAATACATACATAGATTAACAAATTTATACGCAAAACAAACAAGCTACAATAACTTAAATAATAATATATTATGTTCTTTTCATATATATATATATAAGGGGGGGTTCAAGTGCAGATTACTGTTCACGGACCATCCGTACGGATTGGTCCGTTTGGCACGCTTCCCGATAGAATTTTTTGATGAAATTTTTTGGGAATGTTCTTCATCGTGTGTAGAACATCTCCACCAAATTTCATCAAAAAATTCAATCGGGAAGTGGGTTAACTATTTGATTGAAAAATATTGGTCCAGAAATAGATATATAAAATCCAATATTTTTCAATCAAGTAGTTAACCCACTTCCCGATTGAATTTTTTGATGAAATTTGGTGGAGATGTTCTACACACGATGAAGAACATCCCCAAAAAATTTCATCAAAAAATTCTATCGGGAAGCGTGCCAAACGGACCAATCCGTACGGATGGTCCGTGAACAGTAATCCGCACTTGAACCCCCCTGTATATATATATATATACACTAGATTTTTCATGTACACACGATACATGTGTAATTCAAATGTAAATAATTTTTAAAAAAATTAAAATATTAATAAATAGTTTAGCGGTAAATGTTCCATTGCTAGCAAGCTAGGGTTTCACTTAAATTTTATTGTTTATGCTACAATGTATAAAATATGTTCGTGAAATAAAAGTTAATTGCAAGAGCAAAAGTAAGAAACGAAAATGTGATTAACTTCCAAATAGGAATATGTGTTTTTGTAAAACACGTAAGTGATGGGCGGGTTTTGTTGTGTGTGTGAGAGAGAGAGATTTATTGACTTTGTTGTCTGATGCCGTACATTTACATGTTTGCATTATGAGTAGTAATACGGTACTAGTACGAGCGCATTAATTATATCTATTAAAATATTTTTTAACATTTTAATATTAACTCGATATTATGTATAAATGTGTTTATATTTGGTATTATTGCACGAATTTGGATCACTTTCATTACTCTTTCTATCCAATTCATCCAAGGGTTTCTATTTTTAAACTTGAAGGGATGAATTTTGTTTTTTTACGAAACTTTGTGGAGATAATCTTTGAAATAAGTAGATTAATTTCACAAAATTTTATCAAAAAAAATGGATGAAATGGTCATCTAAAAATTTAACGGTCAAAACTAAACATATGTATTAAATTTTTATTACACCTACTTTCAATTTAATTTTTTTGATGAAATTTTGCAGAGATGATTTACTTATTACAAAGATCATCTCGTTTTATGAAAAAATTCATCCATTCAAGTCTCGAATTAAATCCCCTTAGATGGAAGGGGTAATGGAGGGGAGTCAAGTCCCAATATATTGCACCGTGCTTTTGTATTTTTTTTATTTCAAACAATGACTTGAGTTATATGCACAAAGTAAATGTGCACATACTCAGTACTATTTCATCGAATAAATGAGATGGAATTTTATCGAGTATTTTAATGTGTAATTAGCGCCACCCAAAAGTATATCCCTTGCAATATTTTTTGTGTCTAAATTTGATTAGTCTATTTTAAAATAATATAGACTCGCAACCGTTATTTATTTATCACTTTAATGCATCCACAAGTTAGAATAAAGTCATGTTAACCCTGGTGAATAAATTTATACTCTTATGCTAAAAGGTGAAACGTTTTGTTTATTCGGCGTTTCTTTGTGAAAAAAAAATGGCTCATTTAATTTAAAGGAGTAAATGAATGAATATTTTAACGAAATTTTATAGAGAATGTATTCATTATAAGTAAATTATCTTTTACAAAATTTTGTCAAGTGAGTGAAAAAAAAAATTTCTGTATGTAAATTTAATTTCCACCATAATTTTTTTTAAAGACTATTAACACAAAATTTTATAAAAAAAATTATCTCTAAATAAATTGCGTTTCTTTTTCATCAAGAAAAGGATGGTCTATTCATCTATTTATTTTCCAAGGAATTGAATCTGGATGGACTATATAATTTCTTAGAGGGGGAGAAGGTTACAATTTACCTTCACGTGAATTATTTTCAAGAAAATTGTGTTGGACTTGCAAAGAGAGCTTTTATCAAACCCACAATCTCTCTCTCTCTCTCTCTCTCTCTCTCTCTCTCTCTCTCTCTCTCTCCCCCACCAACTTTTAAATTCCAAAATTGCCCATGTGCCCTTTTTTCTTCATATCCCGTAACTCTTGCCCTAGAACACCGTCTGCAAGGGGTGGGGATAAGTGAAATATTGTCCTGAAAGATTCTTCAAGAGTATTTTTTTTCTTTTAATCCATCAATTGGGAAAGTGGGGGGGGGAGTGTGTGTTTCGAACCCGATATCTCTCATTAGTTAAGAGTGAGTTTTGGCCACTAAATTAATTATAATAATTGAGTTTATGTTTGAATCTCGCACATTTTCAAAAATATAAAAATTCCAGTATAATTAATTTATGGCTAAGAACATTTCTGGAGGTTGGCAAAGCATGTTTTTGTGTACAACTTACACAATGCACGTGTGAAAAAAAAAAACTCCAAAGGTTAGGTATGTAGAAGCGAGTTTTATGTAAAATGGATATGTAACACAATAATATTTATACCATCACAACAACTTTTCCTTTCATTATTTTATTTTTTATAAAACTTTGCAATAATTTTTAATACAAAATATAGATTTAATAAAATATATATTTTGAAATCTACTCATAGAGATCTACCGTGAGTATAAATTATGAATTAAAATTATTTGACAAATGACAAAAAATGACATTTAACATTTGTTATTTCATTGGATATTTCAAAAACTTCACACAAGAGTTTACAAAAATACCATATGGAACCAAAAAAAAAAAATTAAAAAGAGATCTAAGTCTTCTTTTTTAGAACCTAGAATCTCTCGGATCTGGGTGGGCGCCTTTACCACAAGGTTAACCCACCACTCGTAAACTTTTGTCGTTTTTCATTTTGTGTAAAAGTTGGTGGACAATTAAAGATTTATATATGTATTTTATACAATTCCTAAAAATGCTTTAAGAACGAATTTACCGAAAGAAATTTGGTACGTTAACTATATGTATCTTAAAATTTAAAATAAATTCTTAATTTTAAATTGTTTAAAAAGAAATAATAAACTCTTAATGTAAGAGAAAGGTGATATGTTTTAGTGTTAAAGAGTTATTAGAGGTGGGGAAGAAGATGAAAATGGTAATTGTGGAATTATTCAAATTTTGTTTTAAATTGGTAGTGTGAAAAGGAAAGAAAATAAATATTTTTGGTTCATAAAAGCTCTCACTATCAAACACCACAAAAGTCTAAGCAGCATCATTATGTACTGTGCGTTGCATTTATGAAGGATATTTCGATCAAAGCAATGTGAATAAATATAGAAACAATTAGCATTACTTTATGTATTTTTGTGCACACAAATTTAAATAATTGTTCCATTTTAAATTATTTTAAACTAAAAATTCATTAAATTTTTTGGATATTTTAATTAAGAGTTCGAACATTCCTGTTTTTTTAACATGATAATAACTAAATTTGCTCTTAACTATTGATTATATTAAACACTTCTATAAGAAAGTGAAAATTCAGATTAGCAAAATTGACTTATTGTCTTTGATTATATGTAAAGGTTGACGTTGAATTTGACTTATAAGAAAAAATAAAATAATAACACATTTATCAAACAATTAGTTATGTTCATCCTTTGTTATAGTGGTAATAAAGATATCACTCATATCCCAAAAAATAAATAAATAAACTAATTTATTTTTGACCTTCTCTATATTTGAATGCAACCCAATTACAAACCAAAAAATAGTACATTTAATTCCATCCTTTTAGAGTATCTCCAACCATCTTCTATAATTTTGATTTGTGTAAAATTTATACGTTTTTCAAAAAAAAAAAAACTCCCTGACTATCTTGTATAATTTTTATTTGTGTAAAATTTATATGTTTTGTAAAAAAAAAATCTCCAACAATCTTTTAAGAAACTTTGACGTGTAAAATAAAAACCCAATATACACATTCAGATCATCTTTTTCTCTACTTTAAGTTTTTTATAAAAACTTTAAAATGATATAATTAAAACTAAAAATTAATTTTTAATATAATTTATATATTTAAAATCTATTCATCAAAAGTTACAAAATAAGATCCACTATAAAATTATGTATAAAAAAATTTCATATAAAACTAATAAACATGATTTTCATTAGTTCATTTAAATTTTATACATGAGAACCATTAAAGCACAAAATGAATGTGTATAATTTATGTATAAAACTTCCTTACACGAGTTTTACACAAAAAAATATACGCAACCATTGGATATACTCTTGGATGCGAATCACAAATATCAAAACCATATATTTTATTATTAGATCATTAACAAATGCCTTATTTTGGAAATATCTATGGAAATGTAAACAACAAAAATGTTGTTATTTTAAAGGAATAACGTACAATTTTTACCACATATTCTTATCGAATTCAATACATTAAGTTGTACCTAGATTAAATCTTGTGAAAAGTACAACCCATGTAATACATGCCGGTAAGAATACCTAGCAAGTATAGTATTACTTTTTTAAATGACCTCAAATAACAAAAGGTTCTTAATGGACCTTAAAATTATGCATTCCCTTCGTCCCACATTAAGTATTCAGTGTTCTTGCGACTAAAATTGAAACAAAGATAAACACCCAGCGCAAAATCCTCTTCAATTATGTTACGAAAGGAGTACTCAGAGAGAAACGAGTAAAACTTTTGAAAATCAAATTCTGCATTCATTCAAAGAGAAGCAATTATTGTTGTCAATAAAGAGCAACAAGAGACCATGGTTACAAACCTAGTTATAACCTAAATTACAACACTTTGTGCAAAAAGGGGTGGGGGTTTACAAGTTACTACCAAAAAATTATGCAACTAAATCTTTCAAACTAATCCGGCTCTCTTGAACAAGCGTTCAAGACCTGGGCTTGGATAAACTAAACACGCTCAAAATCTGTAAAAATAAAAGCTACTCAAGCTCGGCTCTGCTAAAACCTCGTTTTAGAGTAACTCAAGAGCTCACATTTAAAGCTCAGAATTTTTATGAACCAGTCTTCAATTGAATTGATTCAACTCAACTCGGCTCGTGTACACTCTACCCAAACCAATATCCCTTGAGCAAACTCCTAAATTTCGTATCGGCTCCTCTAGAGTGAGTCAATGAAATCTGAGCCAATGGTTCAAAAATTAGGTGGTTCAGATTTTGACAAGTTTTTGTCTAAACGAGTCCTCGCCGTCTTAACATTCAATTTGAAATCATACTTGTTTTTTGCCAAAGCATAAGTACGTGAAAGCCTCATAGCCCATTGACTTGCATTGGGTAACCAAGAAAATGGGAACCCAACAATGGCACTCCACCTTAAATTCATAAGGGCAACAGCAAGGTCCTCTTTTGAATCTTCAAAAAGCTCAACTAACCTCAAATCCACGGCTTCCAAATCTTCTGAAAGAATAAAATCCTCCTCGAAGAGCGCTCTTTTCTCTTCAAGAGTGCTATCGTTTTCTTCAGAAATCATACGCATACTTAGAACTTGCAAAGCTTCCATGGCCGTGGTCAAGTAACCATTGTCCACGTACGCAGAAAAAATGTAACCACAGGTTGATGAATCGGGTGGGACCCTCTCTCGGTGCATTTGCTCGACTACAAGCTCGATAACGTCCATTCTTCCCTATAAAATTCCGTACACCGATTACATACATATTGATGGTACATTCAAGCAATCCAAATCTATAATTAAGAGTCATTCTAGAGGGGCATATTTATCTGACATAAAACAATAATATTCCAGTCTGGCAATTACTAGCTGGTTAGAATGCATTTTAACAAGGATGACAAAGCAGTAACATTCCAATCTGATGATTACTCATGGTTAGAGCTCTGTTATAAGTACGACATAAAACAGTGACATTCCAATTTGGCAAGTGCTCATTTGGTTAGAATGCATTGTGATAAGGATGATGTTAAATTGCAAAAATACATATATATATATTTCTCTCATAAGAACAACCCTAACTTATCAATCTATACATTCAGTGGCGGATCCTCCCCCCCCACCCAAAAAAAAAAAAAAAAACGTTTTTGAAAATTTCACTACTACCCTAAGGTATTGAAAATTTGAGTAATATCCCTTTATTGGACCCTTCAAGTTTTTCACTATAAGTAAAATTTATAACATTTTGGGCTTAAACATATAAATACAAATTTTACTCTTGCATACAATGCGATTTAACATTATAAAAATGCGAGAAAACAACACTTAATAATTGCAGGTCTTCATCGGTTAGCTTATTTTGAGCATGTTTTTATGTTAATTACTTGCTATGAAGCACAGACACGACACGCGACACACAATTTTTCCAAAATGTAGGACACGACACATGGGGGACACGTTCTCAATTAATTAATTATATATATATGCAATAAACATTATAAATATTTAAGAATATAATAAAATTAAATTAAATTGCATTAATAATCCAAATACCCAAAGGAGCTTAGTTACATCATCCTCAATTGATGATGTAGAAGTACTAACTGTTCATTTTTGAAATTGATTTATTTATACATACATGCGTAGAGAGTGACAGCAGTAGTAATATCAATTCAAGATGTGTATAGTTTATTTATACGTACATGTGTATGTCTAGAGGGGGAGAGAGAGACTAGCGTACCTTTTCCGAGAGAGAAGACGATGGGGAAGTTGGGGGTTAGGGTTTTACGGGAGATATGAGAATTGTATTTCATTTCTTCTATTATTGTTTGAACTCTCAATATTTTTTAATATTTGATCCATTTTTAGGTTTTAATGTGTAAAAAAAAAAAACCAACGTGCCGGGATTAAAAAATAATAATTAAATAAAAAACACTCCCCGACTCGCGTGTCGGATACGTGTCAAGCCCGACACGTAACCTCAAAGAGAGTATCCATGCTTCATAGATTACTTGTATGTCAAAACAAAAAATTGAGTGCTTGTATTTTGGCCCCCCTAAATTTGAATTTCTGAATCTGCCACTGTATACATTCCTTCTAAAAGTTACAAAAAATTGCATGAAGGTTTGTGTGGAGCAAATGTTGCAAGAATGTCGGCTATACATACAACATATATATAGTCTAGGTGTGGGCAATGATTATGAAATCAGGTTAAATTACCTTTTCACAAGCTGCTTGAATGATTGTGTTAAATAACAATACATCAAGTTCAATCCCTTCAGAGCATCCTTGATCAAGAAGATTCAGTGCTTCATTGAAATTTTCGTATACCAACAGAATCTGAAACATTTATTTCACTGTAAGAACACTAGTGAACTTAATTACTTATCACTCTCACAAAATGTACTCTATTGTAACATAAGAATTTGGTAATGGCTATAGCATACTCAAATTGAGGGTCAGGGCCTATAGTTATATACAAAAATAGGGTAACAATGAGGAAGCAACACGGATAAAAAGACATAATAGCCTAAATGTTCAAATCATAATTAAAGACTAAAATCTATAAGATCCCTTATTTAGGGAAAGTACAAAAGATGATGCCTAATAACAATAACTAGAATATAGTTTTTAACATCAACCAATATGAGATCCTTTTTGTGTGGTCTCCGTGTGTGCTTGGGTTTTTCTTTTTTTTGGTTGGGGTGGGGGGAGTGGTTTAATTAACTTCTGATAGAATCAACTTTCTTCAAGTCATGTAAAACAATCAAGGAATTCAATTATTTTCCATGTAAAATTTCTGAGTTCAACGCTTCAAGCAATGAGTTGAACTAAAATTAAACACAACCTATAGAGGACCAGGAGGGCCAATAGAGATGCATACCTTTATGAGAGAAGTGTAAGTTAAAGCCTGTGGATAGAAACCGTTACGTATCATCATGGAAACTAGTGTGCAGGCAGATTTGAAACATCTTATAATGCTGCAGCAATCAATCATGATATTATAGGTCGCAATATCTGGTCTATAACCACATAATATCATTGTTTTGTATATTTCTATCGCCATGTGACTCTGGAAACCAGACAAGAAACAAAGTTAGAATCCAAATGAGTATTATCCAATGCAGACATAATTTGTGGAATAGCGGTAAACATAAAGGAACAAACTACTTACTTCTTTAGCCTCAACAAGTGAATGAAGCACAGTGTTATAGATTGGGGTCCCAATAAAAGTGTTACTACGAGAGAACCGATTTTCCGCCACATGTAGGTAATGCATCAGCTCCCTTATCATTCCCTCTGTTCCCAGTGCTTTGAGCTGAACATAATAACCAAAAGGGGAGTAAATTATTTAATTTCTGGATTATCTTATTAGAGCATCCACAAGTGTGTACAATAGTAGGATAAGTACGATAAATCTATCATGTAACACTAAGTTTTATATTAGGCAAAGGCTAAAGTTAAGTTCGGCTATGTTCCTTTTCATATGGACAACTAGTCTCCGTTTCGGACTCAAACAAATACCTGGTCTCTGTTTGAACTCCAAACGGACATCAGTTTGTCATATATATCATACTGACACCTCACACCTGGTGTCCGTTCGAATCCCAAACAGACACCATGTATCCGTTTCAACTCAATTGAATATCCCTTCTCCGTTAAATTAATTTTGCGCTCAACCATTGTGGAATGCACAAAGTAGGTAGTATTTCTTGATACTAATCGTACACCACATAAGACTTGTAGAAGAGTGAACAAACATAAAGTTAAGTTTGCTTTTGAGAATTAATTTAGACAATTTTGTAGAAGTGCTTAAAATTACACGATCTACAATTAAATTATACTCCATGCGTCCCTAATTAAGAGTCCACTATTCCTTTTTGGGAATTCCCAAACTAATAGTCCAGTTTTTAACATAATCAATGTACCATATTTTACAATAACAAACAAGTTTTTCCACCATGATTAGTTCGATGTTAGTGCATGCCTTGAAGAGAGGAAAAAAGTCAAAGTGTAATCTTAATTTGTAACAAAGGGAGTATATTTCATGAAGTTAAAACCTGCCATAAAAGTAGGATTATGACTAAATGTGGGCAAGGGGCTTCCCATGAACTGCACCCAGCAGGGGCACAATGTAGCCGGTCTTAAATCCTCAGCAAAGGATATGCAAAATTGCTAGGTAAATTGTTCAGATGCCCCCATGTGATATGAGAACATATATAGGGATGGCAACCCACTGGGGTTGGGGTGGGTTTGGCAAACCCAAATCCAAGCCGCCAAAAGATTTGTCCAACCTGAACCCAAACCCAATCCAGTGAGGGTTTTGTTTCATATAATTCGATCCAGTTCCATTTACTATATGCGGGTTTTGTCCAACCTAATGTGTCCGAGCGAAGCTCAATAGAGTTCTTATCCTCGTGTTTGTACAAGCACGTAGTGCGTGGTTTCCGGTGCCTTCAGGATTGTTAATCCTTAGTTAGGAGCGTCAACACTCTTTCCTAGTCCATAGCTATCTCCCTTGCAAACGAGTTAAATTAATGTAAGCCATAACCCGTGTTAGTTTTTTATATAAGAACACCATACCCGGCCCTGCTTTTGGAAAACCCCGCCCCAAACCCGACCCATTACAGTTGAGCCAGGTCAAAACCCGCCAGGTTGTGCCATTTTGACATTTCTAAATATATATATGAAATTAACATAAAACAGAGACCTACCAAGTTCCTGGTTGATATATAGCTGTGCTGAATGCCGTTTCTCATCATATCCGTTTCTATAGCATGTATCCTTTTAGCAGCATCCACCTGTGACAACATGTTGCCCTCTTCGTAGGGCGCGTTCACATTACCAAACAAGGAAAATAGCAACTCATATGTCCTTATATCTGGCTTCAGTTTCAACTGTTTCATCTTTGCCAATATCTGAACAGCTCGTTCAGGTCGATCCTGCAATTTTTGCCTAATATAAGTTTGACCTTGAGGAATAGAACATCACACTGGTGGTGCTGAACTTGAATTGAATAAAAGAACGGACACTAGAATGTGATGCATGTGCAATATTGTACCTAGTAACTGTAATTCTGTTATGTAGATTTTTAAAACATAATAAGAAAATGTGATATCATTTGACCAAGTGGTGATAACATGTGTTCTTCGAACACTAGTTCTAGCATTATATATTTAAAGTGTGAAGAGGTGCATACCAAATACTTCCTCTCGCCTAATCGAAGTGAGAGATGATCACCATTCATGGTTGGGTTGAATTTATGAGAGATACCAAGGTGAAAATTTTAGTTAGATTATAATCCCCATGTGCTATTATAGTGCTCCCTTTGCTGTTTGATGTTAAATTAGAGTTGAGTTTCTTTTTTGTTACAGCACCAAAGAATCAAATATAATTATAGTAAATAAGTTTTATTGTCAACCACCGATTGAAAAGTATTTTCCTTAAAGTGGTCAAATGCAAAATATGACTCCTAATTTGGGACGAAAGGGGTATTAAGAAAACAAAACTGACGTACATAAATACTTTCTCTGCGTTAGTCTATTTTATACCTTCTATAATAAAGATGTTTATCATTTGACATTTTTTTCCTTTATCCTCTGCTCCTAATGCAAAATTAGACTTGCTCCCCAGTTCATTATCATTAGGTTTTGCAGTTTGACCCCTGTGCATGTGGGGGAATCTCAAAGAATTGCATAAAAATGGGGGCAATGTCTAATTTTTTTTTAATGTAATCCTTTGACTAAACCCTCTGTTTCTATGTAATTCTTTGAGATTCCCTCAAATGCATGAGTGAAGCCTAATAGTTTACATAAACAAGAGGGTGAGTCTAATTTTGCATAAAATGGGGGCAGAAGGGGAGGGAAGAAAAAAAACCTTTTACTATATACTCTAGCAGAAAATCAAAAGGAGACACAGAGTAAACTAACCAGCAAAATTGATCAATCACTATGAATTTAAGGGCTTAAAAGTAAATAATTACTAACCATAGTGCCACATGCTTCAAGAAAAGCATTATAGGGATGTGAATGGCGAGGTTGGGATATCTGATCAAGGAACAGTTCAGCCAAATCCAGTTCCAAATCTTTACTGCTACTTACAGATAGGGTTGCTAGAGTGGAATCATATGGCTTCAAATTATTCTTTTCCATTAGTTTTAACTGAAAAAAATAAAAGGCACCCAATTTCATATTTGATATTTCAAGTAGTGAAACATGAAAAATTAAATGTTAATTATGCCCTTTTCAAAAAAAAAATATAGAAGAAAATCATCTGAAAAAAAATAAAAATAAAATTAATTGGATATATATCTCACCACTTTCATGCCATCGCGTAAACCTTTCTCGAAAACAACTGCTCGTATGAAACCATCATATGTACTGCACGATGGTTCCACACCAAGATTTTGCATCTACACCAAAATATATATATAATTAGAAACTCATATGATGCTTTAAAAGCAAAGGTTTATATGTAATCACAAAGACAAAAATAAGGTTTAAAATAAACCAAAAGTAGTGGTACCTGTAACATTAATTTCTCTGACAACCCATAGTTTTGTGTTTGTGCACAGGCATGTATCACATCATTGAAAGACCACCTCAAGACCTTTGTAACAGAACCACTTAATTGTGTTTTCGGCATAATGCCAAAATTAGTGCATTTTTCCATTTCCTCGCAATTTTCAAAGACAGAAGGTACAGAGGTTTCATTTGCCATGCTAAAGTTCTTCAAACCCAAGTCACTGGTGGAAGAAGAAGGAATAGGAATGTCCAATCTTGAAGTAAATAACTTCCCTTGAGCATTTTTAGAGATGGTAAATTTTCCATGAATTGCCAAAGATACCATTTGCTGCAAAGCTTCATAAGCAGATTTCAAATCACCCAATCTCGTAAATGACCATATAAATCTTCGAAGGGCAACTAGGCTGACATTGTAGCATTTGGTACACTCCTTCCAGATCTCATGGACTGCAGACAGATTTTGCTGCAAAACTGCAAACTGGAAGAATAAATTTAGGAAAATAATCATTTCATAAAAAAAAAATGAGATCTCCAAAATTTGATAGACATGGGAGAAAAGGTTAGGGTGTGTTTGATAGCAAACATGGAATGAGCATCGAAAGGAACGATTTCTGGGCAATTGAATTCCATGGACAGTATCATTTGGAGGTGTTCAATTGCCTGTATTTTCTACCTAGAAAATTATGTGTTTTTGATACTGTGTAACATATACATATATATATATATGGGTATGGTTATTACTCCAAACAAATCCTCCAGCAATCCAAAATCCGCATATGGTTTATTTCCTACTTTTTGAGGAAAAGGGGCTCACGTGACCAAAAGTTGGAAATGCACATGGAAAATTAGCCAATCAATCAGAAACATCAAAAGTGGGAATTTGGGTGGAAAAGAACAATTTTCAATGGATAGAAATGGCAATTAAACACAACCTTAAGGAATGATCACTTCCATTGAATATGAATTAAGCTATTATGGAAAACCAAGTACTTATACTAAGGAAAGTCAACCCCTTGAAAAATAAGGGTGGGTTTGCCTCCACCCTCTCTGCCTCCCAAGTATACAAAACAAAACAGATCTTATTAGCTTTATATATCATAGGCAAACATGCCACAATGCCAAAAAATCGCCCTATCACAACCCACAAATTGCAATTTGCATTATTCAATCTTGAAAATCTTGCAAAGTTTGTTCTAAAGGTTGCTATTGTAAACAAATCACTGCAGATCAATCATATGAAACTACTGGCATACGAAATTTCATAAATAAAAAAAAAAATATTTTGTATGATTCTGGGTAGGGGTGTAAGGGTGTTTATCGGATGGAAGGATCAAAATACCCTTATTTGGAAAATCTTCCAAAAATTTCAGAATTCCATATACCTTTCCGATTCCAAAATTCAGAAAAAAAAAATTCCAAATCGGAAGTTTCGGAATTTTCCATTTTCTTAAAATTTGACATAGCTTCGACAAGATTCAAAAATAGATGATGAATTGTGATTTTATTTTTTTAACGGACCATATTGCAATAATCCAACACCACAAGACTATTTTTCTTAGAAGTTTAATTATATATAAAAAAAAGAAAAGAAAAGAAACTAAATACTAGTTAGTAATCTTCCATGCATTATTATTAGAGATACGAGTGCAATCAATGTACCAAATCTCATAACAAAAGAAGAAGAAAATGTATTTTATTAGAAAGTACCAAAATTTCAAGTGTTGCCTCAAGTTGAAATGGATGGAAAGAATACTTAAAAGATATAAACAAAAAACTACAAACATTATATTAACATAAGATCAATAAATTAAGAAGTAAAATAAATATTATAAACCAAATAATGTATTTTTGGAATTTCTGAAATTTGAATATAGTTTCCAATTTCCTTCGGAAATACTATATCCCATTCCAAATTTGGAAAAAATTGGATCGGATTTCGGAAATTACGGAAGTTAGGAAAGTTTGAACACCCCTAATTATGGCTTCATTGTTTTTAAAACCCACCAAAACATTCCAAACCATTGATGTAAAACCCACTCAAAATTTCAAACTTGTAAAGATCAAACTAAAAAGGTCGATTGGGATTTTCAAATTAGTTTGAGACGTTGAGGAGAGAGAGTGGTGAAGTTACAAAAGTCCAAGAAGTTGGAATTTGGTCCATACGGCGAATATATGCACCCCATGAGGGTGGGAAATGAAGGGAGTCTGATGTTACTAGAAAATTCTTGAATGATGTTTACAGAAAGATTGTGAAGAAGAAAATATGAGAATTGACTCATGGGTTTTAAGCATCATTACTTATTACTGGGATCCAATGTCACTTCACCCACCAGATATGGTCAAGATTTTGCTCAAATGTCTAATACTACCTTGATGACTAAGATGCTTTTGCAAATTAAGGTGTTGTTGTATAGTTGAGAATCGCAAACATGTGTAGAACACATTAAAGAAAATTTATTAATAATGCTTCCATATATTCCTTTTTTGAATGAATAAAAGATTGGCATGTAGCAAATCAAGATCAACTAGTCAAAATTTTGTTAAGTAAGCAATGATGCCACGACTGAACTTCTGTAAGGACCTATTTAAATTACACCGAGAAGATTCTTTGATTCGTTGGGCTCAAGTTTTACGAAAGGAATTGGCATTTTAGATTCCAGGAAAAATCCTTTCGTGGGATCTGAGATTTCTGGCTAATGTTTGGTTAATATAGGACTCTCCTCTCCCCATATTGATAACAACTCGCAAATATACTAAGAAAAAAGAAAAAAAAATTAAGTATATTATTTAATTAAAATTATTTATATTACAATATATTATTAAATATCATTTTACTATAATGCAAAAGAAATATCTATAGTTATCAGATATAATATGGGTAATTTTGTCAATATATATATAATATATGTGAAAGGATTCCCTGGAATCCTTAGCTTTCCGTAGTTAAATATGGGAATGGATGACAGGAATTCTCCAATCCTGGGATTCTTTTCCGAAACTTCAACCAAACATTGGAATCTTGAATGACAGGATTATTCCATGAACAATCCAAAGAACTAACCAAACAGAACCTAAGAACACCTAACTAATGCATTAGGACACACTATGGCACATGACCCCAAGAGGATTCAAAATCTTTTAGAGAATCAATTGATATCAACTGAACCTGTTTCTCAAATCCAAGAAGGATTATCATCACAAATTGAATAACATGAAAGTTGCAAAAAGAAAAAAATTCTGGAGTGCTAATAGAGGTACCTACAATAAAAATTATTGCCATAAAAAACACAAGAAATTCATACTAACACATTACACACCTTGAGAAGCTCTGTGTACGTAACTTCATTTTTCCCCACCATCCGCAGCTCCATTAAATCTAAACAGTTATTGGCATGATACATGCTATGCGTTTGAGCACAAGCTCCCAAGAAGTTATTGTACATGGGCAAAATATGATAGATATCTGGGTTTTCTCCAAGACTGCTCATCAAATTGAATGCCTACACAAAGGAAACCAAAAAGACACATAATTAACTTATTTTCTGGTATCTCTATTGCAAAAAGCACAATATTGTTTTTAGTTAGTGGAATCTGAATAATTTCTGACCAGCAGAAATGATTTTCAAAACCCTAATGGCAACGAACACTAATAATGTCAATAAGTCAACTGCAGACAACCTAGTTGGACCCTCAACTCTAATGTCAGTGGCTTTAGTCCCCATGTTGCCCATCCTGATAAAATTTAGGGGCTTTTTTGACTTGACTTTTTCCCCCATTTAGTATGCAAAATTAGACTTATCCTTGTTTTCATAATCGCTAAAGTTTACTCCTAATGCGGGGAATCTAAAAGAATTACATAAAAATAGGGTGTTAAGTGAAAGAATTACGTTTAAAAATGGCCCCTCATTTTTACATAATTCGTTGAGATTCCCTCGCATGCATGGGAAAAGTCTAATGATTATGAAAATATGGGGTAAGTCTGATTTTGAACAGGGGCAAAGTGAAAAAAGGCCAATAAATAAAAACGAAATCACACTGCACGAATTTAACCAATGTGCAGAACCAAAAGACAATTAGTAGTTTATCGTAATAGTAACTGACAAATTGTGTCAGGTATGGTGGTACCTGCTCTAAGTAACCTCCTTTACACAGAGCTCGAATAATAAGAAGGTAGCATCTGTTGTTCATATCAATCTCTTTTTCGTCCATAATTCTCCAAGTTTCCAATACAAACTGCATGGAAAGAAACATTTTCTATAAATATTCCATCACAGAAGCACCAAATTGCCCAAATGGGATCAAAATTCTGAAAAAGAAAAGGCACTTTTTTGACTTTGCCCCTGCCTGTAGAGGAATTTCAAAGAATTATATAAAAATGGGGGTTAAGTCAAAGGATTACATTAAATATATATGTATGTATGTATGTATAAGACATTGCCCCCCAATTATTACCTAATTCTTTAAGATTCTCCCGCATGCAGGGGCAAAGTCTAATGATATTGAAAAGAGGGGGGTAAGTCTTATTTCTCATTAAGAACAGGGGGCAAAGTAAAAAATAAACCAAAGAAAAATACTCAACAGAAAAGGGGGCGACCATCCTTTACAATTTTGAGGCAAATACGATTTGAAGAGCACATTAACCAAACACTCGATGCATTTATATACATTTAACTGAATCATCATGGCAATATTTCCTATATTCAGGACATCAAAATAAACATAAAACTATATGAACGTTTTGTTTTGGACTCTTTAACCTGATTTGATAAATGGTAAAGGCTGAAATCAAACCAGTGCGCTATGTAGTTCAGAATTCATATAGCACATATTTTAGTTCAGTTAAAATATGGACACAACATTGACACTTTCCTTGCCAATCATAAATTAGACACCAAGGCAATCATGTATTATATTTGTGCATACAGATGATGAGATGAACTCGCAATATTTATTTTTTTTTAAATAAAATGGGAGGTCTAAGTCTCTCCCTTAAACTACAAACAACGAAAATCCCCACAAAACACACGTTGGTGAGAGTCGAACTTGGGATCTCTCACAAGTCCAAGTGGGTGCCTTTCCCTACTTTAGGTGGTCAATGCATATAGACAATGTCAAGAATATCTATATATATATATGTGTGTGCGTGTGTGTGTGGTATATATACAGCCCCACTCTAAAGAGCACGGGCCCTCCCTTTAAGAAAAAGGACCTTCCATTTCTTAAACCGATGAATTGTTTACAAAATTTGGCAGTGATGATCTCTATAATGGGTAGATCATCTCCAAAAAATTAAAACTAGAAGTTGATGTAGAAAATTTGATATATGTGTTCATTTTCGTCCATTGAAATTTTTAATGGTCCTCTAACCCCCTTCTAAATTGAATGCTTTGACGAAATTTGGTGGAGATGATTAACTCATTATAGAGATCATCTCCACCAAATTTCATAAAAGAAAAATTTATATGTTTGCCCCTCAAAATGGACGGTCCTCCTTTTTCTTAAAGAGGGAACCATGTTGTTTGACTTTAGAGAATGGTTGTGTATCTCTGTTTGAGAAATGTCAGGAAAATATATATATATATATATACACATATGGAGAAAATAAATTAATTGTTGAGCCTACCAAGGGATCAGGTAATCGAGCACAAAAGTCAAGAACATAGACAAAATCATCAGCTCTCGACAAGTGGTTTCTGTAGACAAGATCTGATAGTAAACTAGAAGCCCGGGTTCTCTCACCCAAACGAAGTGCATTTACAATTTGCAATTGCCATGATTCACTCCCATGCTCAAAACACTCATGACCTGCAAATGCCTTGCACAATAAATATTCTATCATCTAGTATATACAACCTTATACAACATACTATATGTACATAAAAAAAGAAAAAAGAGATTGGGATGTTAATGCGCAACCTTATGTAACCTTAGATGATCAAGTCAATACATGTTTACAGAAACATAAGAAGTGGTTTTGAGAGACTTTGTTGCATTTGTAAATGAAATGAGTCTTTTATAAAAGGTATCCTTCTATAGGAAAAGAAGATTAGGTAAAAAAAAAAATAGAAATAGCGAGAAAAATATGACACACAGAAGATTATTGCCAAAGCGGTGAGTCTCAATAGAATGAAACTGAGGAAGGTAATGAAGTAGAACCAGCGAACAAGAATGCATTCCATGGGCCGTTCTAAACAAATCCTAAATGGTTAATAGTGCACATCAAAAGTCAAATTGTTATCAATTGCTAATACCATTTAAAGTTGTGAAAGATTGTAATGCTTGTAGTTTGCCAGCAACACTCTTTTGTCCCTGTAAATGACATGAATTATTAAAAAGAGATAGTAATGTATAAGACTTTGTTTGGTAAAAGAAAAGTACTGTAAAGAAAGTTGATACTTGCCAGTAATCAATTGCAATAAGCAATTATATCCTTGATGAATAAAAAAATCCAAAACAAGAAAAACAAGAAAACATACATATTCTGGTGCCTTTGTAATCGATCGCAAAAGCACTAGCGCTCTGTCCAAACACAGAATGTCAGAACACTGATGTCAGTGATTGAAAGCTACGTATTGATAAAATTGGGACCACATCAACACCCAAGTCCCCAACGATGACTAAACTACTCTTCTGTGTAAAAACTGGGTGTCCATATTGCCAAAGCAATGCACAACATTAGAAGCATACAATATAGCTTCTCAAAGCAATACTTTGCTCTGGCAATATGAGTACCCTAAAAAATTTCAAAATTTAAATTGATTGTCAAAGAGAATTCAACAAATTTACATCAGCAAGTCAATGGATTCGAAACATTTGTGCAAAACCTCTGCAAAAGTGATTAAAATATGATTGTATGGCTAAGTTTAAAATCAAATACTTCAAGGACATTTTCTCTTTAGTTTTATAGTTCAAGGGGCAAAGCGAAAATGGTCTACATGCAGGGAGTTTACTCTGAGCTACCCAAAAAATATACTCATATGTGTTTCATTATACATATGTAAATTGGACTTACAAAGACCTTTGCATGTTTGGAGTGTTAGAGGCTGACTGTTATAGGCTTAGGACTTGTTAAAGTAGAGAAAGTCCAGGGTTTATTGTACAGATAGAAAGAAAAACGCTTGCATGGGCCATTCCTCATAATTAAGAATTTTCATAGAAACATAATAATCAAAACATAAAGGTTTATGAAGTCCATCAAGGGGATAAATTACTGCAGTATATAGCTTTTGAGAGAGAGCAAGCATAATAGGATCTTCACCAAGGAGATCAAACTATACCTCATGATTGATAGGCATCTAGTCAAGTTTCTGGCCCAGATACTTAAAAGCCATTTAGTTTCTTGTTCAACTCATGCTTCAGCTAACTTCCTCTGCCATGTTAACTCCCAACTCGTCAGAAAATTAATAAATAACTAAATAAATTGAAACTGGCAACTTGCAAGTCCAATTTCTTCCCAATTATAATCAAGTTGTAGCAAAAAGAAAAGGAAGTTGACAAAGTGAGAGGTTACAAATTTGGCGACTGTAAGCAGTAAGGAAATGCTTTTATACAATGCAAGAAAAATGAATAATCCAGCAGGGTTCAAGCAGAATGCAGAATTGATATTGACAGTTGTAAATTGGGGTGGGATACCCCCACTTCCGCCACTGTTCGATCCATGGGAACCCCATTTTAACCCCAGCCCCAGCACATGGTTGAACACCAAGTGTATTAATGTACCGGTTATATAAAAAAAAAAATTAACTGAGTCTTCCCAAACTATGACTCTACAACAAATTTCTCTAATTGTTTGGATCACTCGGCTGTTACTGTTTCTCCTCACCTGCAAACCCAACAGGGTGCATTGGTATTTGCTACTTGGTTCTACAATTTTCTTTCCAACATATTAGTAGATCAAGTCGTAATTTTCAGATGGAACATGAGCATCTTGGTTTATGCTCAATTCTTGAACCATTTACCTTCATTTAATTACTTTCAGCAGAATCAGGACAATGCCATTTCCACTAGCAGTTATTATCGCTCAGCTTGTAACATTGTAACTGCGACAACCTTTTCAAGTTTTATATTATCCTAGAGCTTTTTTTGTGAGAGAAAAAACAAACAGTGGGTGCTTTTACTTGTAAACACCTCCAGGAAAACAAGGCAATACTTTTACTTGTGTTGTGGCACACCAAATACAACAATCACATTTACTTCCATCAAATGTTGTGACAGCCATCTCATCGCCCACTTACCCCCGCCACTGATAGAGCACTTTGGCAACGCACTGTGAGTGTTTATTTTTAATTTTCTGTATGTAAAACATGCACAATTATGTATCTATTGTTTTTTTCTTACCCTCTACAATTAATTTTCAGCTATATTTTCTCCCTCTACAAGGTACTATTAAGGGCTGGTAACGGTACGGGAACCGAACCGATATTATATATACTAAACCGAACCATTAATTTCAGTATTGCTAAAATAGAAACTGATCCCAAACCGAATTAAAATTGGAAACCAACTTTTTGGGAACCGAAATTACAGTTCGGTTTATGAATTGGTTCGATAAAACCGAAATTACCAAAAATTAAAAAAATTCATATAGCAGTTGTACAGTTCAGTTTAGCAGCCAAAAAATTCATATAGCAGCTGTACAATTCATATGTGGAGAAGTTTCCCCTTATTTTTGCTAGAATTCAAAAAAAAGCCCTAAAATCGAAAGTATCAAACTATTACAAATTTACAATAACAATAGTACAATACTACATAGATAATAGATTCAATATATATATGGTATACATGAACTCAAATCTCAAATAAGTTTAGATACAGACATACCTTGCTGATTTGGTGTTAGGGCTTGATGCCAACGTGGATGAGAGACTGAGAGGTGGTGCTGTGGTGGTGGATCGAACGTCGGTGGTGGAATGTGAGTGCTTGACTGCCTGACTGAGAGTCTGAGAGGCGGTGGAGAAATTAGGGCAGAGATGGAGTGTGGGAGTGGGACTGTGACTGTGCTGTGAGAGATTTTGAGAGAGATACTGAGAATGAGGAAAAATAGAATTGGGCGTGAGTTTTGTTAAGTGGGAATGTGCTGTGCTGACTTTTATACTTTTATTACCTATTTTAAAGAAAAAATCAGTTCAGTTTGGTTAGGTTAACCAAATTAACTGTGTTTAAGAACCATTACCATCCCGGTTTTGTATCAGTTCCCAATTTACATAGGTTTGGTTCGGTTCGGTTCGTTTCTCTTTCGATTCGGTTTTTTTCAGTTCGGTTTTCGATTTTTCGGTAAAAAATGTCAGCCCGAGGTACTAATGCTTCTTCTTTTTCTTCCTTTAACTTGGTCATGTACTTGCATGACTATCTTGTGATGGTTCTAAGCGTTTTAAGAAGATCAGTAGTTATTATGCCAGCAAAGAATTCACTCACAGCCATATCGAAGCAGAGTGCTTTGATTCGCTCATTATGACCGAAATAGTCCAAAAATACTACGCATGAAAAAAAAAAATTCAAGTACGCCAACATTGTACATACTCGCCCAAATCGACCAAAGTTTTCCATTAGTATGCCAAGAAACTGACCAAAATTCAGCCCGAAGCGTCCGAGTGAAAAACAATACTTCAAAATTTTGAGATTGTGAGAATTATGCATATCCTTTCCACGCCTCCCGTTATATATTAACACTTATTGCTCCTTTGATTCGAGTTTTGGTTCGTCCCTAGAATCTTAAAATGGTAATTCATACACCACCAATACTTCCAAGTTGAAAACAGAAAAGAACACATAGAAAGAAGATGAGTTTAGCTAACAGTTGATCACTCAATTCATACACAAGATTGAATTAAACATTGTGAGAGAAACCTTATTTAGGCAGGCATATAATAACTAGGGTAAAAAGATGGGAGTGTACATACCTCGTGAACGTAAAGAATGGGTCTCTCTCTTCAATGGTGGTGGAGTGAATTGCTCTGAATTCACCGAAGATTGAAGTGATACAGAGAAAGCTAGGGTTTTGAGTTAGGGATTATGGGGATGAACAAGCAGATGCTTGATCCATATAATTAAAATATAAAAATTGTTTATTTTTTGTTTATTGTTTTACAGGTAAATAAAAGAGCTATACCGTGGTAAAAAATGGACAAAAATAAAATATCTGATTGATAAAAATCTTATACTTTTGTTTATTTATTTGTTAGAAAAAAATACAATATTAATATAGATTGATGTGAGTTTTGATAAATAAAAACTTAGAGATCGAACACCTATTTTTTTTACACACGTATCATCTTATAAGAAATTAAATCTTTAATTTGGGTTTACGCTCGAAGCTAAAAATTTGCCTAGTGGTTTGGACAAGTGTTAGCTAGAGTTTGGAGATCTTCCTATTCAAATCGAAACAATTAGACGTTCAACTCGAGTCTATACGACGAGTCCGGTCAAAAAACTCCACTTTTGTCATATGGTTAGGTTCCCGAACCAAATGTGTATATATTGAACCGAACCATTAAGTTCGATACATCCAAAATTGAACCAATCCTGAACCAAATTAAAGTCGAAAATCGATTTTTTAAAAAACCGAAATTACGGTATGGTATATAAATAGGTTTGGTAAAACCGAAAGAACAAAAATGCAATAGCAGTTCAATACAAAGTTTCCAACCCCAAAGCCAAAGCAGTCCAATTTCAAAAAATAGCAGTTATCCAAAATAAGAGGTGGTGACGTGGTTATGATAGGGCTAATAATCTTTCTTTAACAGTCCGTTTGGATTGAAGGAGAGGGATGAAAAGGAAATAATTAATTAGGAGGGGAAGAAATGGAATAGAATGGAAATGAATGAATTTAATTTTTTTGATATTTGGATAGGTAAGAATAGAAAAGAATGGAATGAAAATAAATCTTGTTTGGATAGAAATTAGAAAAGAAAGGAAAGAAATGCGATTTAATATATTATTAACAGATTAGGGTTAAATTGGGAATAACGTAAAAAAATCATTTAAAACTTTTCATTTCCCTCTCAATCCTTGCAATATTGGGAGGAAACAAAATAAATGAATAGAGGGGATTGGCATTCCCTCACAATCCCTCCGTTTCCTCTCCACCCCCTCTTATAAATATATTCAAACGAGCATGCAATCATTTCTCCTCTTTTCCTTTCATTTCATTCGTATTCCCTCAATCTAAACGGACTGTAATATTAATGAAAAATCTGTCTTTATACATAACAACATCAATGATTTTCTTTAAAAAGAAATTTCTCTGAAATAAAATGAAAACCTATGGGGTTACCTGCCAAATCTCGAGTTACCGTGAAAGGGCTTGAATAAAAGAGGTGTTGTGACTTGTGAGAGTGAGAAGCAGGGCCGGTGGTGGTGGCAGTGGATTGGAGGCGCAAGAAAAGAGGTGGTGTCGTGGTTGTGCGAATCTAGGGCTAGAAGAGGGGTGGATGAGAGTGACTGTGTGAAAGCATGAGAGATATTGAGAGTGAACAAAAGAGATAATTGGGAGTGGTTTTGTGGGACTATTTTTAATTTTACATATAAAAATAAAAAGTTTGGTTCGGTTAACCGAGTTATTTATATTTAAAAACCGTTATCGTACCGACTTGGCATCGATTTCCAAATTTCGGTTCCCGATTTATATTGATTCGGTTCGATTTATTTCTCCTTTAATTCGAGTTTTTTCAATTTTTCGATAAAAAAATGTCAGTCCAATGTTCCATACATCACACTAGATATATATTAAATTCATAGAATACGATTCACTTTTAAGATGTTTTGGTGGTGAAATGATAAACATGGAAAGTTATGTGTTCAAACCATGGAATGTTATGTGTTCAAACCACGCAACTTACACATGGTTTGTTTTCTATATTAATAAATATAAAAGTATATTATACAAATGATTAACTTAAATGAATTATGAATCTTCAATAAATACTGTATTCAGACAAAAAACAGAACAAAAAAGTAGATATATATATGCATATATAAATTTTAGAGTTAAAAGCATATAACACCCTTGAAATTTACAACGAATTGCACTTATATTAATGAAATTTCATTTAGCTTACATAAAAACACAAATTTAAGATCGCGTTCCACTTTGGTCCACGGTTTAACATTCCGTCCAAAATGTTAACTGAATCCCCCTACGTGCGCGTCACGTGAGGGGTAAAATGGATAACCCAGCCCTGATCTCCTCCCCCCTATTTTTCCCTCTTCCTTCCCATTTTTCCGCTAGAAAAATGATTTTTCCACCATGGATCATTCTTCGGAGATTTTTCCCAAGTCTCATATGGTTTCTCCACTATCTCTCCACCCGAAATTAACCAATGAAGCTAATTTTCCCACTAAATTCTCACCATCCAAACACCCATCCCCCAAAACCCAATTCAATCAACGCCATAGCTAATCTCCCCAGCGATCTCATCATCCAGATTCTCACCCGATTACCTATCAAAACCCTTAGCAAATTCAGGTGTGTATCCAAACAAAGGCGTCATCTTTTGTCACTCGATAAATCCTTTATCAATCGACAATTTGAAGAATCCAAGAAAAACTCTCTTTTACTCTCCTTAAAGTACTCTTCAAGCGAGGAATAATGTGAGGTTTACTAGGTGAATATTGAGCTTACCTCCATAGCTATGGAGGGTAATGTTTCAAACATATTGAAAACTTTAATTTGTGGTCCAATTTATACTTTTCTTTCCTATGGGCCACTCGTGGTTCTTTGTTGTACGGATTGTGCATATGTTTGCACCAACCCATGAAAACCCATTTTTTTAAATTCAGTGTTTGATATAAATGGCAAGTTGATTTGAAGAGAGAGATCAGGGGAAACTGAATTCATGGTTTTCTTAAGAACGAGGAAATGTGAAAAGAGAGACAGGAGGGTGTGAACAAATTTAAATTGGCTAGGGCATGAGATTTGAAGGGGGAAGAAGGGAGGGAAAGGGAGATAGGGCTGGGTTACCTATTTTACTCATCATGTGACGAGCACGTGGGGGATTCTGTTAACATTTTAGACAAAATGCCAAATCGTGGACAAAAATGGAATGCGATCTTAACTTTATGTTTTTATGTGAACTAAATGAAACTTCATAGATAGAAGTGCAATTCGGTGCAAACTTCAATGGTGTTATATGCTTTTAACTCTCAATTTTATTTATTCATCTAACGATAGTATATGGTAAATGTATTTTTTAGATACTTTTATTTGAAATTAAGAAACTAAAATTGTCTACTAAACATTTAAATAATTTAATTTTTTTCATATACTTACTTTTCACATTAATTTATATTGCTTACACATAGCAGTCACTGATACACTTGAAGTTTAACTATCCAGAGACTACACCCCTAACAAACGACTCTTTTGACATTAATTTATATTTAACAAGTAAGAACAAGGACTAATGACTTCCGAATTAGTGAATAATTATTTTTCATCTTTTTCCACAAAATAAATGGGTTTTCTTAAATTTTAATTTGCAAATTTCTCGTGCATTTTGTTTTACAATGAGTAGCTTTTGTTAGGTGAATTTTAAAAGTGTGCCTAAAATTTTGGGTGGCGTTAATTACATCCACCGATATACTTCTTGACGTTCAATCTTTCCCTACTATTTTATTTTATGTTAATTAGTATTAACTAATGTTAATTACATTAATTTTTAATAATAATTATTATTAACATTAATCTCTCTCTACAATTCAAATATGCCCCATCTTTATCTCTACCATCAAAACATCATCCAACAAAAAGTAAGAGAGAGACTCCCTTGTTCATCCATCCAACATTCCTTCCCCTATTCATCCATTCAAACACTTCCTCTTCATTCGTTTACTGTCGATCTTCTACTTTATTCTTCTATGTAATTCAAACACATTGCCAATATACATATTATGCTATGTTCTTCACTTCCAAGTAAGGTTGGTTGATTAGTTTCCTTAAATTTGTTGATTATCCTTAGCTCGGTTGAAAAGAATCCTAGTTAATAGTTATGTGTTGCTAAGTTTGTTTGAAATTATGCTCGGTTGAGTAGAAACGAGGTTGTTCACTCTTACTTCCGTTGTATAAGGCCGAATGAATATGGAAAATTTTTGAAGAAACCATTAGAAAAATTAAGATAATACTCTGTTGACCTAGAAGGTCTTAATCTTATTTTGATAATAACAATAATTTAATCATGTGTAATTTAACATGTTCTTGATTTAAGATTATAGATTTATTACTTGAAAAATCAAGAATAGCATGATTGCTCAAAGGAAGCATGACAAGGATCAATGGAATCAATATTCGATCAAGTCAACGAAGCATTGGACTAGCAAGAGAACAACCTTATCACACACATGCTAGCAATACAAATCCATGAAGATCAAGATCAAGGATCATATGGAAAAGCTTCAAGAGAAGAATCAAGTTGAAGAAACTATTCAAAGCATTCAAAGACTCACATATTCGGTAATTGAGTGTATGCTTAGGATTGATGTAAAGTTTCTTCATTGATTGATTATATAGCTCATATATATTGATATATCATTCTTAGATTGATCAAAATCAGTTTGAATCAAAAATCATTTCAAAACATCATTCTTGCAAAAACCGGTTTTGAAATAAATTGATATTAAATTCAAATGATCATATTTTGAGTTTTCCCAAAAATAGGTGTCTTAGGAACTTATTTTTAAAGTCCCCAAAGCATTAGAATTGATTTTGGAGCTTATATGCAAAAGTGCAAAAATTGGGATTTTGGCCTTTTGGCCTGATGGACAGCAGAGTCCATCAGTCGACTGATGGCTTATGCTCAGTCGACTGAGGCTCAGTCAGTCAACTAAGGAGCTTTGCTCAGTCGACTGATGGCCCAGAATATAGCCGTTGGATTTCTGATTTTTAACCATTTTTGGTACCAAACTTCTACCAAACCTCACAAACGGTTATATCACTTTTGGGACTATAAATATGACTTCCAAGACTCATTTTAGACCTTGAATCACTCTCATACTCTATTCTTCATCTATCTTCATTATTCAAAGATTCAAGAAATTGTTTTTGATCAATCATCTTTTATTTGAGCTATATCATATTAATCATTCAAGATAACTCTAGTGTGAGCTTAAATTGTATTCTACAAACACTTGAGAGAGTTATTGTAAATTGGTGTGAATCGCCAAACTTTTATATTCAAATTATGAGAGGTAAATCTCATAGGAAAAACAAGAAGGTAAATTCTTGTTTAGATATTGTGAGAGGTAAATCTCACAAGGTTAGCAAGAGAGAGATTCTTGTGAGAATATTGTGGTCAAGCAATATTTGTAAAGAGTGTAGTGAGACAACAACACTTGTAGTGGTTTGATCTTCACCCGGAAGGAGATTGGAATTAGTGGAAATTCTCGGGGAACTAACCGAGCTCGGATTATGGTTTGGTAAACCAAAACCGTGTGGACAAAACGTCTTGGACTTCAAATCGGTTCAATCTTTCTAACTCAATCTCTTTATTATTGATTGTTTTGTTATTGCTTGAGATTGCTTAATTATTTTCTGTTGTGCTTGATTATTTATTTGCTTACATTCCTTGATAATTTGTTTTGTAAATTTGTTTTACTTAAACATTGTTAAAAAAGTTTTAAATTCCGCATTAAATTTTAAAAACCCTATTCACCCCCCTCTAGGGTATTTTCCGACCTACATACTCAATTCTATACAACCAAATACCTTCCATTTGCCTCGGTTGTAAAGTACTGAGGTTGTGCCCTATTAGCTTGGTTATATAGGGCCGAATGAATATGAAAAAAATTGAAGAACCCACTGAAAAAATTAAGATACTACTCTGTTTTATATGATCGAATAATTTCCATTTGCCTTAGTTGTAAAACACCAAGGTTGTGCACTCTTAACTCAGTTGTATGAATACAAGTACACTTGCATACACACACCATTGCTCTTTTTTTTTTTATTCCATTTCTATTCACTGATTTAGGACAGAATAAAGTGTAATCAAGCAGCTAAAGATAACTATAATACCTCTTTCAAATTAGCGTTATCTTGAACTTGATCTTTAACTTTCTCTTAAGCTTTCTTTCCCTCTCTATCTCACTATACTTATTTCACTACTCATTATGATCTCTATACTTCAATAACATAACCAACAATGATCTTGGTTTTCTTGTTCAAGTTTGGAATGTTTGAAAGAAATGGAAGCAGAAGAGCATATAGTTCCTCAGTTGTGTAATGTATACTTTGCTCGGAATGGTGTGTTTGTGGTTGTAGTGTTGTATTAATGTAAATCATGAGATTATTAATTAGGGTTACTAATTAGAGTTGTTAATATTTAATGATTGGAGTAAATCAAAAAATAGTTGTGACGTGCCAATAGACAACACAACCACTTTAATGACACCAAGTGTTACAAAGTGATTCGGTGATGGTAAATAGCACCCCCAAAATTTTGGCAAAAAAAACAAAGCTGCAGATATTTTTATTTATTTTTTGTTAAGGCTTTGCTTTCTTGGATTTAGATGAGTAATAAGTTTTATGTTCTCAGCATTTGACTAATCAATATCAAACAGCAAAATATTTTACACTTTCAACTAAAAATATCCGAATCATGACAATAGTTGATGCATACTGCAAACAAGATATATACTATTTGGGGTGTATTGTAACAATAGTTGATGCACACTGCTGCTGCTTCTACAAGACAGCCGCAAAATCATCCTTTCTTGGGCATTGCTGCAAGCCTAGTATACATCCTTGCCATTGAATGGAATCCTCTAACATCACCCGAACGCAATAGATTGCCTGCGCAAATAATAAATAACTTTAACCAAAGCTGTTAAATCGAATTTTAATGAATTTTTAAACTTCTATTTTACAGCCTCTAGCCTGGAATGGCGAGGTTCTTTTAACGAGGGTGGGTATGGGTTTCTAAAATACCCAAAGATTGGATTTAAGTCAATAAACCTGTTTGACCCGCCTGCCCCGAAAATAATATATTACAATGGGCCGGTGTGGGTTAGGGTCCAAGTGTACAAGTCAATGGGGCAGGTTTGGGTTTTCTAAAGTAAGAAGCACCTTGGTCAGGGTGGGTGGGTTATACTTTTAAAACGGTCCTGGTTCAGCTGTGGCCAAACGTAATCAGTTGCCATCCCTAGCCTGGATCCAATCCCTAGTATTCCCCTTGCCACAAGACTGTGGAGGAAGTGATAACGCTGAGCCCTTCCTTGAACACAAACTTCGAAAAATATGTTCTTTTAAGCTAGAACCAATCAAAAGGATGAAATGGAAAAAGAAGACGGGGGTGTTGAGTTTTTTCACTTTTTTGGGGAGGATTTTTGGTGTTTTGGGGGGGGGGGGGGGGGGGGGGGGGGCTTTAATTCTGTACGCGAGTACATGTGCAAGAGAGCCTTGTATATAAGTACTATCAATATATAACTGTACAAAAAGATACACGCGAGAGTGGGAAACCCATGAAACATTCCAATTTCAACTGTGAGTCTAGCGCATCATCGTATAAAAGGTTATATGTCTTATATATCCTGTACTTGGAAAGAAATTTTCAGACTGCCTTTGGCTGCAAGAACTATATTCTAGCAAGAACCATTGAGGCCAACACTACTAGCAACGGCAATATCACAACTTTGACAATGGTGACAACAAAGCTTATATATATATAAACTGAAAGATGAGAAATTCCAAACGTCATTGCCCCATTTCCTATCACTCTATCACTGTATACATGTCTTACTCCCTCCTCCTCAAATTGATAATTCCACTTTGACTTCAGTACTTTTCAAGGAAACACTAACTTCAACATAATCAACAGTAAATAATACAACTCATTTTCTACAGTAAAATTTGGTGTACGAAGGAAATAGTTATCACTTTGGGGCGTTCCAAAAAGGAAGTGGGAATATCAATCTGAGATAGAAGGAATGTTAATAACAAATAAACAGTATATCCATATGCATAACACATACTTGATTTAAATGCTTCTCTTTTTTTTTTTTATAAGAAACAGAAATTTTATTGCTACTTGAAAAGCATACATCAAAGAAGCAACATGTAAATAAACAGACTAGTAAGAGAATTCCACCAGATTGGCTACAACCGAACCTACTAGAAAAGCACACACTACTGACTACACTCAGGGCTTACTTAGCTAAAAAACTGGCACAATCAATACTAAACAGAAAACATTCTGGATTATCAAGAAGACAAGAACTCTAGACACCCTAGCCCACAATCCTGTAAGAAATATAGTTTACTCCCACAGATCCTCAATTGAGCTGCTTTTCGCTTGAAAAATAAGTTTGCTTCTCTCCATCCATACACCCCAAGCTGCAGCTAACACCGCAAATCTCCATAGGACTCTTTCTTTGTTCTAACCAGTGTTTTAAATAACGGTAGCGTAATACATAGCGTTTTAGTTCCGACATAGCGTAGCGCAAATAAATAGCGTAATAGCGTAAGTTATTCGGAACATGAATAGCGTCATAATTAAAAAAATAAAATTATACTAAAAAATATTAGTAAATTACATGTATTTACTATTTATATATAATATATATATATTTATTATTATTTATTTATAATAAGATAATACTAAATATAAAAGAACAACAATAAACCAAATATAAAAGAGATTTAAGGGTCCAAAAAAAAAGAATCTCGTTTAAAACCCTACTTTTAATCCACACCTACAGCCGCCTCCATCTTCCATCAACGACCACCATCTCTCTCTACATCTTGTTTTCTCGATGCCGGAGGCAAGAATAGAATTGCAAGGTTTGTTTTTCTCTCTCTCTCTTCCTCTTTTTTCTGCTTCTTCTTCCCCTGTTCTTCCTCTGTGTTTTGCTATTCTTCTTCTTCGAGCTAGTGAGGTTTGCTAACTTGCAAAAATTATTAAACCTAATTTTTCACTTTCCTGAATAGCGTAGCTATTTTGCAAATACCGTGAAAAACGCACGCTATAGCGTGCCAGCTCAGCAAAAAGCGCGCCACGTCAGCAAAACTCCATGCTATTTGTTCTCTATGCTATCTTGCACACGCTATGTAGCGTTTCAGAAAAAAATTACGCTATAGCGCGCGTCATAGCGCGCTACTCCACGCTTTTTAAAACATTGGTTCTAACCCTTATCAAAATGCCATTTCAACTCTCACTTGATTTAAATGCTTATCATAAACACAACGATTAAGATCGACCCAAATTCTAAGCCAGCCTCCAAATTTTGCTTTCCCTCCAAGAATTTAATTACAATGCATTTTTCACATTTACCCACCTCGTTAACACTTAATAATAAATTTCATTTTTTTCCTAAATGCCGTAACTTCGCATTTAGAAACTTCTAATTTTCAGGAAAGGACACTCTTCAACAATCATTCAAAATAAGTGCAGAGGCAGATATAAAATTTGTTAAAACTAAACTTAAAATGGAAACATCTTTTGGCCAAAGGCAAAATAATAATTCATTTTTTTCAGTGTCAGTACCATTTGCGAGCGTATTACGTTTGTATATATAAATATTGTGTGTGTGCACACGCATGTGTTTGCAGCATTAACCAACACATATTTTACCTGAATCGCAATTTAGAGGGCTATCAGGTTCTGGATGGGCCATCAAAGCAATTATAGCCCTACAAACAGACTGGAGCGTCCAAGCTGGGCTCCATGCGTTCTTCAGTATGTCAAGGCAAATCTCTCCCGTCTACAGAGTAAAGAGTATTTACAATATTTAAAATATTTAAAGAAAAAATATTTACAATATTTAAGTTCTTTGTTTCTGATTATCGCATACAAGACTATAGCCGCTGTTTTATATTAGTAGCATCATCCATCACTAATTCTGCTTTTTCAGAGATGAATAAGGTCCAGAGAGAGAGAGAGAGAGAGTCCATGTATGACAATCACCAGTTTAAAACAAAACTTGTTTCCTACGCTGAGTTTTGGTATGTTGGTTATGTTCTGATTATGTTATGTCAGGGCAGGTTCAAATGCCTCCGGGGATAGTTAACAGGGTGGGGTTACCCCCCATTTGGGTATTCCATTGTCATAAATCATTTCTTAATAAAATCTCACTCTAGTCTTTCAGTAGAGATTTTTTTTTTCACTCAAAAAAATAAAATAAAAAGGATCAAGCTTATTGAGTGAAAGGGGGCAAAAAATGGAAATATTTGTACCTTGAAATGTACATTTGGATGAAATATTTTGGTTAAGAACCGCACTTGAGGAGGCTGCAAAGGATATTGCTCTGGAACAGAGAAAGCAAGCTGGAAAATGCCACCTTCATAAGGAGTCTCTGATGGTCCCTGTACAAGAGGGAGACATTAAGTCAAGAAACAGCATAACAAAATTAGTAAGTAGTCCATAAATTTAGATTGTACCTTGATAAGGGCGGTCCATTTGAATATGTTTGAATCATCACAAACTAGTTGAATATCTGGATCAGCTGATTTCTCTCGCTGAACCTCCTTGTATTCCTTAAAAAGTCTTGCTCGTGATCCCTGGACGCAGCATTCCATCAAAATTAGAATTTTTGTATACAGGGAATCAGGGATAGATGCTGATAAAACTTCTTTTATACTGTAAGTCAGTGGAGCTCTTGTGGAAAATTATTTCTTGGGATGCGTGGGGTGCTTTTGAGGCCTCTCGTTTGTCAGAGATATATTCAGCCAGCTTAGGATGAGGCAATTACCTAATAATTTCTTTCTCTTATATTTATATTTTATAATTTTTCTGAAGACTCCTCGTCCTCTCATACCGGCATCCATCTGTGTAACTTCTTTCCTCATTACTAAATTTTTTCCCCATCAAAAAAGAGACATAAAAAAGAAAAAGATTTCTTAGCGACATCCTCCATTGAAAAAGAGAAAGGATAGTACCCCAATTAATCAACTAATATCCATGTTCAGAGCTGTTTTGACTTTTGATTGATGAAACAGATTTGTAATGGCGAGGACTAGTTTCATTTGTTTTATATGATACTCTCTCTCCGTGTGTGTGTGTGTGTGTGTGAGAGAGAGAGAGAGAGTGAGAGAGAGAGAGAGAGAGAGAATTTGCTGGTTCAGCTTTTCCTACCAAAATGAAGCAGTATATGGAGCTAATAGATTAAGTATATTTCTTTTTCATAATTGGTATCTAAACTTAGTATCAGACTATCAGTTTGTGTTTTTGCGTTCTAAACCAATGAATTGGATAAGAAGCAATTACAAAAGCTCACATACAGAATAAACCAACAAGAACGAACCATATAATCCAACTAGTGCCTCTCTTTTGTCCGTTCCTATATCGACGCTCTCTTGGCATGTTCTTCTTCTAGCTCTCTTTTGTCCAGGATCTCCTCTCTTGGTTCAACTAGTGACTTGAGATCTAACGCAAAAGCTAAGAGGAAAAGAAGAAAGAAACTGAACCTCGAGCGTTGAAATAGGGAATGATGCAAAAAAGTCAACGCGTGCCACAAAGGCTACAACCAAGTGCTCGCCCTTTGGAAGGCTGAACACATCAACAATCAAGAAGCAAGGATATTGCTCAGGCAAGCACTTAAGCGCTCAATTACCCTAGGAGATCCTCTTGAATCCCCCCTTGGCTATGTTAGCATTTTTATTGCTTTTCTTTAGCTGCCATTGTATTGTGGTCTTTCCACTTTTTTTGGTTAGTGAACTTTGTTGTATAGGCCTAGTTCATTTTTCAAGTTTAGTTGCTTTATTTTCCTTATCCTCTTGAAGGTCTTTTTGTAAAGCCTAGGGGGCAGGCCTTTGTAATGCGATAGAACTCCCTGAAATCACCAGCATTGGATTCCGCAATAACCAAAGGGACTACTATCGAATTACCAATCGAAAATAATATAATCATCAACCTATCACTTTGCAGTCGCACACTCTCCTTCTCCAAGTTCAGTTAAGTCCTCGCCCACTAACCCGTATGTTGCAAATCACCTAATAACCCCATGAACACGGGGAGTAGGGGACCTGTTAGAATAAGGAGAAGTAGAATCCAAAGGAATTGCTGCAAGTAGAGAGGAACAACAAAACCTGTCCTTAACGGGATGGTACTGACTTTCATACAGGTGCTGCGAGTGGTGACATCGCAAGAGAAAAGCATTTTTTTAAGTATTAATGATGAAATTATGGCAAGGGGACAGCCAGTGAGATCAAGTCCTTTTGGATAAAGTTTACAGCCTTTGACGCAGTCAGATCCAGATCCAGTCAACGAACCAATTGAATTCCTTTAGCAAAGGCAAAGACCCTGGTTACTCCTCATCCATCTTTTTTGTTTATTTATGGGAGCACTTTCTCGGATTTCTAAGTTAGAGGATTTATTATTAGAAAAAAAAAACAGTGACTAACCTGCATTCTGTTTACTGTTTTTGCAACTTGCTATTATGCCTCAAAGGCCTGTGACAATACCACCCAACTACTGCATAATAAAAAGGAAAAAAAAAGAGAGGAATTAAGAAAATTAGCAGCTTTTCTTTCTGTACCTTAAAATGAAACAATATCACACAGAACCGAAGTTACAGCTTTATAATTGAAATTTCACTTCTAATTATGACAAACCTTGACTGAGCAATAAATAGTATTATTTCGTTGGACGAAATAGATAATTTGAAGTTTGGACACAGGAATTTCGGTATAAACCGGAAGAGAAGAAAATGTGAAAAGTCGATTATGAACAATGCTAAATAGAGAGAGTAGTACGCTTAGGGGTGCAAACAAGCCAAGCTGAACCGAGCTCTAAAGCGTTTGAGCTCAAGCTAAGTTAAATTTTAACCAAGCACAAGGTGAGCTTAGATGAGCTCAATGAGCGTAAAAACAAGCCAATCGAGCCTGTTATTAAATGTATTCAAGCAATGTTCAGAAACGAGCCTTCACATATGGCTCGAATTTTATTCACTAATTACCAAGCATGGACACTTTAGTGCCCAACTGCCCACGAGTGCTGAATCTTCCCTCCCTCAGGCTTTATCCTCAGAGTTCCATTTTAATTTCCTTCATCATAATATTGAAGTCTGTCTGACAAAAGCGGGCACTGGTTCACTCAATCCTATGTATAAATATTTGTAAATCTCAATATTAGGTATTAGTCTACAATTGGATTAAATCTCCAAATACGTTGTTAGATTACCATTTCAACCCCATTTTTGGACTTTGGAAGCATATGAGAGTAGATCAAATTATAAGTAACCATTGAAATCACAACTAATTTTTATGACAAGTAAGAAAAAGAGAGGAGTGAATTGGTGAGATGTTCTCCGTTTTAAGTTTCATGAAGAAAAGGAAAAGATGGATAACATCTCACCAAATCACTCCTCTCGTTTTCAAGCTTCTCAAAATAATTAATAGTCTTTTGACTTTTTTCAACCATTTTCCAACTTTTTATCATACGTACCATAAATCAACTCAATATAATGTGTTTCATCTTCCTTTCTTAAATCTCATAAAAACTATAGGATCCCTAGAAAAAATTAGGATCTGGTTCCCGAGATTGAAACTTTTTAGGATGCAGTCCTCCAAGTTCTTTTTTTAGGGGATGCAGTCCTTGTCGATACTGTTTTTTAAAAGGATGCGGTCCCGATACTTTTTTTGGCATCTCTAAGTCACAAATACTAGTATCTATGGGGTAGTTTGGTTAGAGTTTTGGGAATGGAATGTGTATTCTTGATTCTTGGAAAGCTTCTTTACCGACATCTAAGATGACTTGCCAATATTTGGCATCCTAAAAAAATTCTATCTCAAGGACGGGATCCCTGCACTATAAACCTAATTTTTCCCTCTAATTTAATCTGAAACACCATCCCGCAAATTGACCACAGATCTCACTTCATAAACTGAAGAAGAAGTCCAAAAGAAAAACTAATCATAAAATTCTTCACATTATGCATAACAAGTCTCATAAAAACGGAAAATGATCGATATTCACATTCATTATAAACCCAAGTGACTTGGATCAGAGATCAAATTAGCACAAATATCTGAATCTTAGGCAAATATATATATATATATATATTAAGAAAATTAATTAGAAGAAAATGAGGAAGTGAAACTTACAGGCGATTGGGTTGAGGAGAAAGAACGAGTACTGTTGATCGCTTTGCCTCGTGAGAATTGTTATACTTGTCCGGAATCCGGATCCTTATGGACTAGCGGGTACCCGACCCGAAAATCCTATAGAAATTTGAGTAACTACATAAATGGCCCTTAAACTATAGAGCCAATTCCACTTTGACACCTCAACTTAAAAGTTAAAACGCACCAATCTTTAAATTATTGTTTGTTTAGTTTTAAAAACTTTATCTAAATAAATGTTGTTTGTTTGAATATAACACATCTGAAAATTGAATTTTTGTTAACATGACAAATTTACCCTTATTATTTTATTTAGATCACATGATCCTTAGTATCAAGAGGGTAAATTTTACACTCCTTAAGTTCTCAGTTTTAAGTGGTGAATTTATCACTTAAAACTTTTGATGAAAATTTTAAGTTTTAAATGAAAAAAATTAAGTTTTCAAATTTAAGTTGTGCACACAAACAAGCACTTAGTCCTATTTTAGCCTTGGTGCCAACTTTGGCCGTTAAAATTGATGAAAAAAAATTATGTACACCACACAATTTTGAAAAAAAAAATTTGGTATTACCAAAATTTAACATGTTCCTTCTCTAAAAGAGAAAGAAAAGAAGAAAATGTGCAAAAAAAGCCAAAAACTTATTTTTATGAATATTTTGTTCTAAATAAAAAAATAATCTTAATTATACTTTTTGCTCTATCTTGTACTTTTTTTCTTCTTTTTTTTCTTTTCTCGTAGAGAGAAATGTTAGTTTGGAGTAGTTGGACTAAAAATTTAAAATGCATTTAAAAACGATCTTGTATAGTGCACATTACTATTTTCTATTAACTTTAAATAATCAGAGTGGATGAAAAGGTTAAAGTAAAATTAAGTCAATAATTTAAAGATTTAAATCACGCTTTCCTGAAGTTGATGAGCTAATTAAGATAAAAGTGGTTGTATAGTTTAAAGATTATTTGCATCGTTAATCTCTAAAAATTAAAATCAGAGTGAAAAGAAGGTATAATTACTCCATCTATAATGGCTTTTTTATCATTCAAGTTTCTACTTTACTTCCAATGGCTCAAACCAGTAGCAAAGGTATTATAGTTCTAATTTACTCTTATTCATTTTCAATTTCGCATCTTCTACATTCATCTTTTAAACACATTTTGATGCATGGTATAAAAAAGTCAACTAGCGAACGCTATTAGAAAGGCCTTATATGACCCCTTTTGATGCTTTTATTTATTTATGATTATTATTTAACGACCTCTTGTGAGACCACATTTTGAAATATTATAATTGTATTAAATTATTTGTAAATGTTGCATTAAGTTTTGGTTTTGAAATGAGAGGTTCAATGATAATTCTGAGGGGACTTGTTGATTATATTATAAAATGTATTCTCTCTATTTTTTTAAGGTTTTTATCTCAATTAAAAATAGTAATCCTTATGGCTCATCAACTATGCTTTTTTGTTTCTCTTTGGCCCTTATAACTATTTTTTGTATTTATTTGTCCCTTAAATTATGAAAAAGCTAACCCTAGAGGCACTTCTCTGTTAACAACTAAACAATTATGTTATTACGAAATTAGATTCGTCGCAAAAATTTACCTTGGGGAACAAAACATATAATTCTTCACTAAACATTCATTGTTGAAAGTGAATATTTGTGATGAAACCTAGCTACTTGCACAACTTAAGTTCATTTTGGCGACAAACCTCATTTGCTCGCTCTTGCATTCATTGCTTTTAATATAGAAGCTAAGTTCATTTTGGCGACAAACCTCATTTACTCACTCTTGCATTCATCGCTTTTAACATAGAAGGATTGATGAGATAAAAGATTTTGGTAGTTTAATGGCTAGTTAAACACACACACACACAAAATTCTAGGGCCTAAGAGAAACAAAGTGCATAGTTTAAGGATTATAGCGCGTATTTACTCAAAATAATAAAAACAAAAACTTGAAGAGAGTTTATTTTGAATCACACAGAAAGTAAGATGCAAAATTGAATTAGACCTATTAACAATGATTATGATTTACGAATATGAAAATATGTTTAAAGACATAGTTCTTATAAGGCACGAAATTCAACATTACAAAATAATCCTTCAAAGCTTCCTTTTCCCTTTTCATTTTTCTCTACCCTTTTCATTTTTCTCTACAAAGAACATGAAAATGGAGAAAATAAACAAACCATCAGTAGCAATTCCAAAATCCAAGTTTTTTCTTGAACGTCATGGGAAAAAGGAAAACTTTTCCACTATTTCCCCGCTTTTACTATTTTTACCTGCTATGAACACAAGTAGAAACAACAAGCTAATACTATCCCCCTTTGTTCTCCTTGATGCATAAGGTACAAGTAAATAAAGCAAAGATCAAGAGCAACTCTAAAGAACAACACTTAATTATATGCAATAAATAATTAATTCCTTTTATTCTCCTGGAAGTTTCAGGCAGCAATAGAAACTCTACATTCTAAATTCCTAACAAAAAGAAAATGAAGAACTCTTCAATCCCTTTTACCCATTTTCTTTTTCGCTACCAAAATTCATAGCCCAAAAGTGAAGAAAATGTCTAATAAAAATTTCTTGGAAGAAATCAATTAGCCAAAAAAATCAATAAATAATGGAATGATGGAGAAAATAATTTTTTTCACATGCTCCCAGCTCTAGCGTGACTATTTTGCGCCGGCTTAAATTTCGTCAAGTCAACCAAGTCTCCGAAAAGCTTGTCCTCCGGCTTCTTGGCCTTTGCAGCCGGTGCCGGCGCAGAGGCCGGAGTGGGCGGGTAACCCAACTCCGTCATGGTTAAACCCGACATTCTCTGCTCAAGAAACTGCACATTTTGCTGCTGCTGCCCATAGCCATAGCCATAATCCGGCATTTGGTTGCCGTACATTTGTTGAGGATAGTAACCCATTTGGCCCTGTTGGTGCATTGGGTGTGGGACCATCATGCCCATTGACTGGGCTCCTTGACCACCTGTTGGGCTGCTAACCTGCATGGTCTGGTTATTGATGGCCGAGAGGACCCCGGTTGTAAGGGGCTGCATGTACGTACCCATGGTTGGGTCAGTTGGTGACTGGGGAAGGGCGGGACGGGAATGTGTGATGACCACTTGAGTGTATTCCATCTGTTGGTTCTGGTGAGGGTGGTGGAGGTGGTGGGTGGGCGACAAATGACTGTTGTCTGCTGACTGAACTTCCCATGGTGGTGGAGGGAATGCACCACTGGTTTGACCACCTGCGAGCCAAAACCCGAAATTGTGAAACTTAGGGGGTGTTTTGATTTCGCCTCTGAAGTTTGAAAATCTAAATCAATTCATAATTCAAAGTTGAGAAATGCATGTGTTTTCTGCAATGATTCAAGAGGCTAATGGCTTTATTTGCCTATGAACAGTTTTTTTTGACTCGGTCTATCCCATACTACGGGTCTAGGTTGACTTTCACTTTCACTTTCACACGGTTTTAAGGATACACGCTACTTTTAACATAATTAGTGGTTGATAATAAAACTTGTTTACCATAATGAGATATGGTACATTGATTATAGCCTAAAAAGGAATCCTAGACTTGTAATTTGGGAATCTATAAAAGTAATAATTAACTCTTAATATAGGATAGAAGGAGTACTAGTATAACAGCTCTTGAGCAGATCAAAATATATAGAGAAAAGCTCTAGGACAAGGAAATAAGTGTGCTAAAATTTAGTAAAATTTTTCCCTTTCCTCACGTTTTCCTCTATACTTTTGAAAATTCTATCATTGCACAAGGACCGATTATCCCAGCATTTTCATAGGATGACTTATACGTGCATGTATGATAATGAAGCATGCACCGGCAATATCACTAGTCATATGGCCTCCCCATGGAATTCGTTTCCACGGAAAATTTTGGCTACCAAACACCAGAAAACATGGAAAATGGCTGGAAAAGGTTCATTTTCCATAGAAAGAGTGGGCAAACAAACACATCCATAATGCAAAAAGGAGGATATTTGCCCAGAACTTCATTTAACTCACCATAAACCGGCGAATTTGGCTGCTGTTGCAGTGTTATCTGACCATTCCAAGGATGATTAACGCCTTGTGCGTACAGGGCCTGATCGTAGGGTACAACCATGTTATGAACACTTCCGTTTGAGTAAAAAGGTGACGGAGGAGACTGAAAGTTAGGCTGATTCTGAAACTGTGGAGATGAATTCGGGTAAGTTTGGCCACCAGGATAAGGAGATTGAGCATTGCCATTTTGTGAAAACATGTCTACAAGAGCTAGTGCATTCTGTGGAGTTGCTACTGGACTAGGCGGCTGCTGGTTTGCACCCACGGGAACAATGGCTAGTGAATTTTCAGCCTTGGGTGAGCCAAAGTCGTCTCCACTTAAAAGATCGATTTTGGGTTCTGGTTTTGCTGGAGTTGGTGATATTACTTTAGGAGCAGTATGAGGTACCTGTGTCCCGCTACTGGCACTGGAGGTAGATCTGCAAATAAAATCATGTGCTAATTATTGATTAAACAAAACAATCACAATCAGTCAGACCAAGATTTTTCGAAAATCTCTTTACATTTTTGTAAACTTTAAGGGTGTATTTGATAGCATGCATAGACATGGTAAACTGGACTCTGAATTCGGGATGAGGGAGTACGTAATATCATCCTGTTGTGTCAAAAAAACTTCAGTAATATCCATCCTCAACCATAATGGTTTTGTTTCATAATAGTTTAACCGGTTAGACATGGTAACTAACGAATCGTATCATATTTGTTAACACTTCAACACCCACTAAGACCCGTTAATAACGAACACAAACATATAAATGTGTGTATATTTATTATGGGTAATGCTATTGCCAAAGCAAAATGTCTTCTGTAAAGTAATAAAAAATTCCTAAAGCACAAGGTACAACTACATAAATGCATCACTTGTTTCTTAATGGGTTAAAATGTCAACCTGTATTTGATGTGAAACAATTCAGTTCCTAACAGTTAATAATGGATAGTGTCAGGTGATTCTTTAAGATAAAATTGGATTTTGAATATAATGTTTTCACCCCCCACTAGTTTAGACCCTACTAATAGCTAGGTTCGAAACATGATAAATGACAAACTCGACTTAAACCGAATCATTCCAATATATTTATGCTATAGCATATGTATACTTTAATGCAAAGTAGGATCACTTTTCAAACTAATTTAATTACCCTCTATCATGCTGTTTGCCATCTCCTCCTGTATCAATCAGAAGAGAATCAGCGGTTGGCGGCACTTGAACTGGTTCAGGTTTTGGTTTTGGTTTCGGCTTGGGGGCAGCAGCTCCAGAAACAAGTGCTTCGTGCTTTGCAAGTAGTCGCTGCAAGTCGTCATTCAGTGCTAAACCTTGACATAACAATGATTCATCACTGCAACATACGGAATGTGTAGTTAGAAAGTAAATGGGTGAACTCAAGAAAGAGAGATATTTTGACTTGGCTATCTGCTACTACTTTTTGAAGGTTCCGTTCAGCAATAAGTGTTCAACATTCAGTAGTTAAAAAAACAATCAGACCCTTAGTAAGTGATAGACACAAATAAGAAATCCGTTAACCAAAACGAAACAAAGAAATCTACTAGACAAATGCAAAATGGACTAGAAAAAGTTAATACAGGGCCTTACGAAGTCGAGTTAACAAGGTGTACCACTCTTTGCTTGTACGTACGGCACTGGTCCACCAAGTCAACAATAACCTCCTGTCTAAGCTCCTGCCATCCACATAAATATATATATATATACTCAATTAAAAGACGTAATATCTAACGAAACTTTCTTTGTATTTGATAGTGGGTACCAGGGAAGGAACTTCCTATTTCAAGAATATTGCTATCACTTCTTCTTCTTCCATACCTCTTTGTTCTCTGGACCTAATGCACTCAACATTTCTGCAAGGACATCCATAAGGCCACGTGCATTCTGAAGTTCAGTCAAGCTGCAAAAGAAATATTGATTAGAAGACAGTAGTAACTGACAGTACACAACGCCCGGGAAAAGTATATGAAATGTGGCATAATCTGATGTAAATCAAACATAAATGGACATTCATACAACTAATATAAAACCAAATTTTTATGTGATTTGAATATTAGTAATTTAAGAGAAAAGAATTTATCAAAACAATAATTGGTGTAGTGGTTGAGAGTAATACTACCCTTGCTATTAACAACGGTTCACAGCTTCAAAATTGGTTCTGGCTTTATAATATGATAATCAAATGTGACTAGTAAAAGCATTGAATGAAAATGGAAATACATATGCGCATGCTAGTGAAAAAAAAAAAAAAAAAAACTTGATGAACTTCTTTTGAACAACCAAAAGGAGCTAAAAAGATGTACCTCAAGGTTGGAAACTCATCCTCTGCAGAAGAATCGCTTTCATCTTTTCCGTGTTCTGGATTACGCCGGCTTTGTGGATAATTTTTCAGAGGCCGTGATTGTGGGGGTGTAAAAACAGGTGCTGAATTCTCAGATCTCTGAGGGAATACTGCCCCCATTCGCTGATCAAGAAGCAAATATGAGTAACTGAACTTAACAGAAAAATGCTATATGATGTTGAACAGAATCATGTACTCCCTCCCTCCCAAATTAGAAGTCCATTATTCCTTTATGGGATGTACGAAATTAAGAGTCTAGTTAAGAAGCACAGAATCAGATACAATATGATACGGATATGCCAAAACGGCTGTTTGAGAAAAAGTAGGATACAGATACGTTACAGATACTGCTGTTATCAAAATATTCATATATATACACATTATAACTATCATCATTATATTCAGCATTAGTAATTAAACTTTAAGGCTCCGTTTGATTGTAAAGATGGAAAAGAAAAATAAATTTAGTTAGTTTGTGTGAAAAGATAGAAAATAAGGTGAGAGGTGTTACTCATTTTATGAGTCTATATCTTTCATCCTTCAATATTTTTGGTGGAAAATTTTTACTCACCATCAAGCAAAGAAAATTTCTTCATGGAAAAACTTAAAAAATCAAGAGGGTATCACTTTTATCACTTAACTTATTTTCCATCTTTTCACCAAAACGAACTAAATTTATTTTTCTTTTCCACCTTGCAATCAAGCAGAGCCTAAAAATATCATCAAATATCAACCCACTCATCTGTTATAATGATTTCTAGCCCTAATGTTGTTTTGACGTAATCTTTAAGTTGGCTTTTCTTGGTAGTTATAGTACTTCACTGGCATGATAAAAGTTGGAACTCAATATATAATGTTTGTGATCTACATGTTTCCAAGTCTTCAGGAATATAGATTGAGTATCAGGAACAACAATTTATTCATTAAATTATGGACTAGTATCTAATACGAACCCACGAATCCCCAAAGTATTGGTAATTAAGTATCTATCCATTAATTATGGATACAAACAAATGATTATCCGTTACGGATTCAAGCGCATCCAGAGAGATGTATCCAATATAGATACGCCTCCTTCTCTGAAGTATCCGTGCTTCTTAGGAGTCTAGTTTCCTTTTTAGGACATAATTAGTACATTCCTTAAAAAGATGGAAAAGTCAAACCGGAGTTCTAATTTGGGACGGTGGGAGTCTATAAAATGACAAAAGCAACAAAATGTGAACTCAAACACGCTCAATTATCTCTTCAAATAGTGATTATGAAAAGAAAAAAGCCTATACAAATTACCAACAACTCTTGGTATGCTGCAAAGTATTGTGTATGTCTTCCCCTTGCTCCTCCAAACGCTTCTTGCCAACTATCTATTAGAACCAATACCTTCTCTTTTACACGAAAGTCGGGCTACATTTGAGCAAATGGAACATCAAGAACACTTCTAATAAATACAAGCTCAGCAAAAGGAAGCAAGCAACCAAATATTCTCAGCCTTTTTTGACTTGCCACCTATCTGTAATGTGAAATTAGACTTACCTCTCTATTTTCATAATCACTAGACTTCACAACCTACGTATGGAGGAATATCAGAGAATGACGTAAAAATGGGGGTAAATTTATTAATTTTTTCAATGTAGTCCTTTGATTAGTACCTCTTTGAGAAGTTGTACATTGTTCTGGCAATAGTACCACCCTTGATTTAACCCCCCATTTTCATGTAATCCTTGAGATTCTCTGATGAAGGGTGCAAAGTCTAACGATTATAAGAACAGGGAGGGTAAGTCTAATTTCGGACATAAAATGGGGGCCCAACATTTTAATATTCTAACCTTTTTTCTCACTATTTTCACCATTTCGTGAAGCACGTCTGTCTCAGCTACATACATATGGACAATGTCCCCGCAGTTCTTTACGAGCGTCTCCAATAGCTAGAGTATGGTAAACAAAGTGAGGCAAAAATGATGAGTCCACTGTGGGACAGAATTGAAAGTTGACACAAATGACAAGATAATCTTGTATAACCAAAGATAGAAAATTGAAACAAATGGGCAGTGTAACTTTTGTTTTTTAAGAATAGAACAGAATTTTAGTTGCAGAAACCTGTCAACTGAAGAAATTATGACTCTATGCAGAAAAATTGGACTTCCTTCTTGAATTTCATTGACCTTCTTAAAATTTCTCTTTTGCTTGAAGTCTAGAGAGATTCTCCACAAAATGAAGTGAAAAAAGATTGGAGGAAATGTTAAAGTAATAGTCCCTTGGTCCCAAATTGATAGTTCTTCTTTGACTTTGATACTTTTTAAGGTAAAACTAATTTCAACCTGATCAATGGTAGAAAATACAATTTATTTTCTATTGTGAGATTTAATACAGTGATTAAGTCCTAAAAGGGAAATGAGACTATCAATTTGAGACATCCCAAAAAAGAAAGTGGGACTATCAATTTGAGAGAGAGGGAGAATTAACATCTCTCTTAGGCACACGCGCAAAACAAGATGAAATGCATTAATCTTTTGGATGGAAAAATGTTAAAAATTCAATTCAAATAAAGTTGATTGTTAAACATAATCTCACTGTGAAGGCAGAAATAATCATCAATGTTGTGACAATTAAAAAAGGAAATTGAGTTTTTCCTGGAGCTTACTGTTAGGGCAAGAAGTTGGACTTTTGGATTCTTACTTTTGAGACGCTTTTTTATGCCCTTTATGACATCCTTTGCTTGCCTGATGAAGAAAAACCAGAATAATAATACAAATCGTCAACACAATTTAAACCAAAATAATCGAAGCCCACTCTAATTCCGTGGGAAACACTAATTGTTCAAAAGGGTTAAACATTCAATAATACACTAAGATTGCAATTGAAAACACTTCTTTTCCATGGAAAAATTGCTTCAAATTTTGTGTTTTCCATCATTAGTAGTGTAAGATCGCAAAATATTCCATGGGATCAATTTCCGTACCACCTTGTTTAGCTTAACATTCTCATTTTCCATGTAATTCAAAAACCACATCTTTACCCAAACTTGAATATTTTATAGAAAGCACAGTTGCTTTGTAACATAGTAGGTTATACATAGTCGAGGCATACGCTAGCAGGTGCTCGCACTACAACAAAGCATGCATCATAATTAAAACTCATCTCATATATCTGGTGCATCATGTACGGAAAATTAGTTTGTTGCATATCTATTCTATCCTATAATAAACTGTGACTAGTGCTTTTGGAAAGTCTGTGAAATTACGAAATTAACCTCCATGCTTTGGAAATTACAATAAACGTAATGTTTAAACATAGACTTGAATCTACGATAAACACATGTTATTAATAATTGACCAAATGTTATTTGACGTGCGAATTTTCAAAAATAATTATGTTTCATATTGCACACGCATTCAATGATTCTAGTATCATCTATGCGTATTCGATTTGAATTGGTAGTAGGTTGAAAACCTATTTATTTTTTGGAGGAAGATTCAAAACCATGCGTATCACATTACAGACAAAGGCATAATACATACGTAAAAACATTCTAATTGCATATTCAATAAATCAGCAATTCATAACAACAGTTTTATACTAACGGACAGAGAAACAAACATACGAAGGATCGTGATTGCAAATGTCACAGATCTCGAGGTTCATAGCCCAATCAGGACCGATTAGCATCTCGCTTGTTGCTCTTTCAACCAGCGGATTCACCATTTTGATTAATTCCAATTCAACACTAATTGAGAAAACAAGAAAAATAGATAGAATAGTTAGTTCCTAATCCATATTATGAATTCTCTCTCTCTAAATTTCTCTTTCTCCTCTTTCGCTGTGATTGTTATTTTTGTTAGTAGCCATTTGCTCTAAGAATGCCAATTGTATTTTTAGAATAAAAAAATAATAAAGTAATAATAAGAACAGAAAAGTAAAAAGCCCACGGAGGTTGGAGCATAACTAATAAGATAATGACACGTGGGAATCTGCTTTGTGATGATGTGTCATTTGAGGTGTACTTCGTTTTTGATCCTGTGGGCCAGGATGACCATTTCAAAATTTCAATCCCACGTTCAAACTCTAACAATTTAATTTGAAAAAAAATACATTAAACTCTTGTAGTTTGTTGAATTAATGGATTGTTTCTTAAATTATTTTATCTGACATGAATCTTTTAGTACTATTATTGCCTTTCACTTTAGTTATACCTAGTTAAAATCTGTCATATTTTCAAACAAATGAGCTTTCGTTGTAGGCAGAAAATACAACTACATCAAGAGAGCCAATCTCTTATCATTTCCATGTCTTTCAACAAGCTTTGAGCACCCACCCTCCTTGTACCTTACCTCGAAATGCCCCTCTCGTATCATTTTATTTATAGCATGACCAGAGAACTGGTACATGTGGAAGATGGAGGAGTTAAACACTTAAACCCAAATCTCAGCACTATGTAATAAGCTTCAAAGGCCCTTTCTTCTATAAAACCCAAGAATCATAATATTGAATGTGAAATTCAAAGGGCAAGGACCTCTACTTACTCAATGTACCCTTGAACAACTTCACGCATACTATAATAAGTTAATAACCAACTCTAAGCAAAAACTTGATTAGAATCGAAGTGATCAACCTCTCTCGTCCTATTTAAAATCTCCAATGCCTTTGGGGACATTTCAGCGTTCAAGAAAATCTGCATAAGCGAATCAAGAACCGAAAAATCTCATACTCATAATGCCCTCTCCACGATCCACAAAAACTCCACCAAAACCCCACTTCCACACTGGTTCTCTAAACTACCCAAGAAAGCAAATCTTGAGCTAAAATTCTCATCCCCTCCACCACTAAAAGGTGCACGGCAAGGCAACTTCATCGCTGTACTCTCAGACTTTTCCCTAAATGAAAATTTGGAAAATGCAATTGCAATTTGTCTATATCCTAAGCGTTTCATGATCTCAGGAATTGGATCGTACGAGCCCCAAACAATTTTTATTGCATTGAATGTTACGAAGTAAATACATCCCAAAGCATAAAACTAATATCCCTAGCGTAATTCGAGTCTGTACAGAGTATAAATATGTTTGTATCGTTTATCATTATAATTTGGCATTTCAGTCCAACGAAAATAAGAATCAGTTAAAAAAAAGTTCTATTCTTGAGGTTTACCATATGCATTACAGGCTTCAAGTCCACTGGGAAAATGTCTGAAGTGATTTCCACGGAAGAATGAAATGTAAATCAAGAAATTTGAGTTCTGTGGGACAAATCCCTCTTTCTAAATGAAAGAGCTGACAACACAAACACGATATACAAAACTTATTGACTATGGTGATATTTGATAATCATCTGGCTCCTCTAGAATAACGAAAATCACCCTGGAATCGAATTGTGAGAATAACGAAAATCACCATTGATCTGAACCATTCGATTTGAAACCAATGTTACAATTTTGAGTTCTAGCTAGAGGAAGTTATACCGCAACTACAACATTTGCCAATCACATGTGGAACAAACATTTCAATAAAAGCCACAGACTAGAGTAAGAATCCATTCAAGGATGATTTTCCATTATCCATTCAAACACAAAAACACATGATGAACAAAAGGACTTCAATGTCTGTCTGTCATTAACAGATCAAAATCTGCCAACTAAGGCTTGTCCTTGAAAGAGGCAAAATGTGAAGAGAATTATTAAATGGAAGTAACATTTCATAGACAAAGATGGAGAGAGAGACATCAACCCCCACATTCCTAGCCTGCAAGAGCAGAACTCATAGCACTGTGGACATCCACCCCAATTTGAGCTTCAGCTTTATCCAAATCACTCGATGCCGAGTTCAGCTTCTGGGTGAACTCGGCTAGGCCCTTCTGGACCAGGGCCGGGTCAATTTGGTCAATCGGAACGGCCTCGACCGCAATTATGTCTGCGTAGGAATTGGCATGGACAAATGCAAAGCCGCTGCTGACAAAGTATTTCTTCGTATCGTTTCCTTCGTGTACTGATAGGAGGCCCGGTTTCAGTTCAGTGATTGTGGGCACATGTCCCGGTAGAATACCCATCTGCCCAGTTGAGGCTGGAACTATGACCATATCAACCTGTAAGTAGGAAAAATAAAACAAAAATGAAAGACGAAATTAGTAACTATTCAAACTCTCCCCTTGATAGTCTCAAATTTTTTTTTTTTGGGCACGTCTTGAATTGCAATATTTGGTACTCCTAAATTACCACGTGACCATACTCCAAAACCAATGATGAGCGCCAAATAAGCAACACTAGGTCTTTATATATTTTTTGCCCCCTGCATGCAAGGGAAATCCTACCAAGTGCGTCACCATTGTACAGGAGTACAGCCACATGGTTCTCTGGGAGTACTAAATATCTTCAAATTCATAGTACCATTTTCTTTTGGGGACATAATCAATGTCCTTTCACCATAGAAAATAAGTTTTCTTGATCATTGATTAGGTTGAAAATAGTATCTTCTTAAAAAAAGTCAAAGGAGGACAATCAACTTGAGAGTTGAGACAGAAAAGTAGCAAACAGAACATGCAAAGGGCAAACAAAGACAATAAGCACCGAATATCCATTTAGTAAAAGATCACTAGAACTAAAAGAACATGTCAATAACAGCATTGAAACATTGTACTCAATGAGATTCATAAATTTTTTATTCCCGTGCAACTACGCAAGCCCTTCATAAAGCAACAGTCTAGAAATTGATGAGACAATAAGCACCAAATTAATTCCCACCAACCAACATTAACTAACACAGCTAAACTATTTGCCAGTAGTGTTTGGGCCCTACTTTGCACTGATATAGATGTACAATATAAAGTATAAACAAACCCATTCCCGTAAAAGAAAATAGACCTAGCCAACAAAGGTTCAGTGATCACAGTAAGGTTCAAAAACTGAGATCACTAGATTGTCGCCCCCCAAGTTACTACTAGGCCAAACTTTAAGATACAAGCCATAAGAAGTGTAAGTAAAATTAAGCTTAAACTTAAAGAAGAGAAATCCCCTTTGGAATAAAGCGAAACACGCTTGGGACCTTGCATAACACATCCCTGTTTAGCAAAGCTAATTTAAGTGTATATAGAGAGAGCCACACAACCTATTGGACCTCTATTTGTTATATCTTATTTCATAACTTTTACCATTGAAAGTATTACAATTAGAAGTAATACCAAGTAGATAAATGTACTCGATCATCTATGGAAAATTGGAGAACAAAATAACTATTGTTTTGGGACTTCAAAAAGAGCTTTTTCGCATTGTAAACCTGCAGGGTCGGCTTGACGCCTCAAGTTTTTCTTTCTTACTCACCCAAACTATATATATAAATATTCATGTTTCTCATACAATGGCGTAATAATACCCCCTATAGTTTGAATGTTCATGAAGCCACCTCCTATAATATGTCCTGGTGTATGTGGATTGGAGTGTTTGAATGCGCCTTGGAGATTCATTAGCTTTGCTAAGAGGTTATATACCTTGAGGCTTCGAGTTATCAAAAAAGAGAAAAAGGAAAGGAAAGGAAATTTAAGTTAACCACCCAAAAAACTAGAACTATCCCCCAAAATGATTCTTTTACAAAGTTCAAAATCAAACAGGTATTAAAGATAGCTTTCTCCATGTGTAGCCCGCATTAGATCCCAGGAATTACTCATATGACCCTTGAACGAATAAACTGAATAAGAAAAAGTCAGACCCTTATAAATAGAAAATTGGTTCGCCCATGGATCCTCCAAAAACAAGACAGCACCTTGATGCTGTTCAGTGGTCACATAACCAGTGATGGGACCATCAAAAGTACATATTATAAGTATGAATAACTTCTTAACATCAAGAGAAATAATAAGTATGCACTTTATTACAAGAGCTAACAGTTCGCTTAGTTAATACAAACGATCAATAACCAAGACAGTTCTCCACGAAATGTATACCTCCATTTGGTTTGCTGGGGCAAGAAAGAAAATAAGTAAAAATTGCAGATCTTAAAATCAACGTAGTAAAACATGAAGTGAAACTTGAAAAAGGGTGGGTGCGAATTTATGCAAGCAAGAGAAATGGAATTATTTTAAAGATGAAAGCCACATGATTCTTTCGAAGAAAAGTATAAACTAGCTACAAAATAGAACTTGAAACTCATCTTTAGGCCAAGGGTGGAACTCAAAAGTTATATTTGTATTGTTCGAAAGCCTCTCTTCTTGCAAATTTGAGGAAGCCTACTTAAAATCATCCTCAAACCAACAGAATCATAAATGCTTATGACCAGCCAGATTTCAATTCATAGTTATCAACTAGATTTCATATGGAAAAAAAAAATTTGTAATATTTTAAAGATAAAACATAAGGACGGGAACAAAGAGACCTTAATTCTTACAAGAAAAACGATATCGCCGAAGAAGACATCCTCTTACAAATTAAATAACAACCCTTTCCCCTTTTTCTACGATAGAAGAAATGTCACCCTAAAAATAAGTAAAAGAAGCTGCCCAAAACGAAGAAATAAAATTTAGCTCTCACAGACAGCCAGACAATCCTTTTCACTTGCTCCTCTTCAAAAACTCAGATATTCTAACAATCCAAACTTTTCTCTAGAATGATGCACTTCCAAAGAAAATTAATCTCCTTTAAGCACCAATGTCCGATACACAACAAAAACAATCCTCAAGCTTTTTAAAATGAATAGGGAACCAATCAATCCACCCGCAAACTAAACTTTATAACAATGAAAAGAAAATTGAAGAAAACCCTTATCTGCACACTACATTACTAAGCAGACCATCCGAGTTCCATCACAACTTGGTATATATAAACATACAAACAGATACAAAGACACAGCAAATGAATGGATATAGTAGAAGCCCCAGATCCTCCATAATAGCAAAATTAGAATTAGACAACTACACATTCTCAGGTAAGCTGTAATAAAAGGGAAACCAATCAACGGCAAATGCAAAACCTAAAAGTCGAATGTAAGGCCCTGTTCGATAATAAGATGGAAAATGATAAAGAAAAACAATGTATTTTCCAACTTCCCACGCAAATCAAATCAATTCAATTGGTTTGGCTATCATTTTCCAGCATGTTATTGAACTATCATTTTTCATCTCGTTATCGTTATCAAACGACGCCAAATTAGATAATCCATATGAATTTGGTCCGAAGTGAAACAATTAAACCTACCTTCAACATAACATCAAATATCATCAAAATTTGATTTTTAAACCTACAAATCCCAAAACAAGAGATCTAACAAACAAACCCTAAACAACAATCGAAACAAAACCGATCAAATCAAATGCACAACTCCGCAAGAATTTCAATTACCTCTTTTCCAGAAAGTTCGGAAGAGTAAGGAAGAACGAAATTAACAGTGAGCTTAGAAGGGATGGAAGAAGGGGTTGAAGGGCGAGGCTTCATATAAGCCATAGGAGTTTTCGGTGGATCTATGTTTGGTATCATCTTCTTCCAGGAGTCGACGAAGGCATCGTCAGTGACCGGATCAGCCTGGAGGTCGGTGGAGAAGGGGCGGGATTTAACCCTAGATGAGGCTGCGGCGGCGGAGGAGGAGGAGATGGATGATCTGGAGGAAGAGAGGAGGCGATTTGCTGCATGACGGAACATGGTGTTAGGGTTGGGGATGGGGATTGGATCGCTCGGCTCGCAGTTGAGAGAGTCCGGAGGGTGCAAATGTGCAGTAATCACCGCAGTTGAGAGAAATTTTTGCGCACTTTCTTTTTTCTTTTAGACGGTCACCGTCCGTAAGTTTTTGAAGACTTTTACTGCATCTCTAAAGAAGAGGTGTTTTTAATTCGCTTACTAAGCGCCACGTCATCTCCTTTTTACATAATTACCCTCATTATTAGGGGTGGTTTAAAAAATTAAAAAAATCGAACCGAACCAACTAGGTTTCCGATCTATTTGACGCCATGTTCGGTGAATCGACAATAACAATTAGATGGCCAACCGAACCGGTGGCCAGCGGTGACAAAGGCGATTTATGTTCAATGAAATTGGTATTAGACTGAACCAACCGATTTTATTAAATTATAATATTTTATATAGATTTATGTAATTAACCAACTATTATTATTTATTAAGGTTTTATAATTTTAAGTTAGCCATAGCCCACTATACCATGACACTATTACACCAGTGCACCACACAAATCAAAAAAAAAAAACAAAAGAACGCTAATAAGCAATTCTCATTCTACACAGTACACACCTTGCACCAGCACCGTTTCTTCCCCCCTTCTTCCTCTTCTTCTTCTTCTTCTTACCACTACACCATCATCAGCGCGGTTCATTGTCATTCTACACATACTGACAACTAGCAAGTAAGGATTTACAAATTTCCTATATACATTTATATAATTGTATGTACAATTTGTTTATATATATATATATATATACAGCCCCCTTCACGTACGCATACATGCGTACGCATTTGGGGTAAACTTATTTCCGCTCAATTTTCACTGGGACCCACGTTATATTTGAGAGAGAGAAAACAAGCCACTTTACCAACACCCTCTTCTCCTTCTCAAACGCATATCCTCTCACTCTCGTACATACACGCTCCTCCCTCTCTCCCTCGCTGGTTTTCTTCTCACGCAGCAGCGCACTCACCGGCGAGCACACCCAGCACACACACCGGCGCACACACACCGGCGAGCGCCAGCACACAGCGCTCTCTCTCTCTCTACTTACGCCGAACTCTCTCTTTCTCTCTACCTACGCGACCCAGCAGCAAGAAGGGGGCATTTCGGAACTCGTAAGCTTGCCTTCCAACGAGCTTTTTGATTTGTGAAATTGAAAGTCCAAATTGGGGTGTGAAATTATTTTATTTTTGATTTTTAGGTTTGTGAGATTTGGTATTTTCGTTGGCAGAAGCTTGGTTGTGTTCGATTTTTGTTGGTAGAAGCTTGGTTTGTGAAGCTCGATTTTTGTAGAAAATGAAAAAATCAGTTTGTGAGATTTGGTATTTTTGTTTGAACAGAAATATTTTGTATCAGTGTGTGAAATTTGGTATTTTTGTTTGAGCAATAATATTTTTTATAAGTGAATTCGAGTTGTAGTTAATATTGAAGCGTGTATACGATGTGTGAAAATTTGTTTTTCAAGTTTACTGACTAATGCAGCAGTGACAGAAAGAAAAGAGAAAATATAGCAACACAGCATTAGTATTTTCGTTTAAAAATGAGACAACGGTAGTTTTGAAAAGCAAAGCAGTATGATAGATTTATGTGTAATTTCAGTTTTGTATCAATCCATGTATGTGTACTCACTTGGTTTATATAATTGTATTACAGTGAACCAAGCGAAATATGGAAAATTTGGACACTCAAGTAGGGGAAACATGTGAAAATGTGGGTAATGAAGCAACTTTAGATGTAGACTCAGATGAAAATAGTATGATATACACTCCTCAAGTGTCACATGAGTTGAGGCCAAAAAAAGGGCAACAATTTGATACAATAGATGATGTTCTCACATTTTACAATGCCTATGCTAAAGCAGCTGGATTTAGTATACGTGCTTGGACTACTCAGAAAGAGCGAGAAAGTGGCGAAATAAAACGAAAGGAGTATGTTTGTTTTAAACAAGGAAAATCTGCAAGAATTACGGAAGTTGGAAACAAAAGACGCCGAGGAAGTTTAGGAGAAAATTGTACTGCTAAAATTGCAGTTTTAAAGTCTAACTCTGAAAAATACGTAGTAACTGTTTTTAATGAGGGACACAGCCACCCACTTTCTACCCCATCAAAGGTTCACCTTTTAAGGTCTCATCGGAATGTTTCAGCCGCGACAAAGTCTCTAACTAAGCAATTGTCCATGGTGAATATACCTCAGCATCAACAATATAGTTTTCTTGGAGTTCAATCTGGAGGTATTGAAAATATTGGTTGCACGCAAACAGATTTGTATAACCATAAAAGGGATATACGGGCTGATGAAAAGGGGCATGATGGTGAAATGTTTTACGAGTATTTGAAATTGGAACAATGCAAGAATCCTTCGTTTACTTTCGAAATTGACACTGATGAGGATTAAAAGATAACTCGTTGTTTTTGGTCTGATGCAATTTCAAGACGAGCTTACGCATTTTTTGGTGATGTGATAATCTTTGATACTACGTATAACACTAATCGGTATGGAATGATATTTGCACCAATAATGGGGGTTAACAATCACGGTCAAACAATTATTTTTGGTTGTGGATTTTTGAATCATGAGAGCGTTGATGACTTTATATGGATATTTACTAAATTTTTAGAAAGTATGCCTGGCGGTGCCCCGAAGATGATTATCACCGATCAAGACCCAGCTATGACTAAAGCATTCCCTATTGTTCTGCCAAATACTTATCACAGGTATTGTAGTTTACGTATGTAAATGAAATTTTCGTAATTTATATGCATTGACGTAGTTTATAATACTTTCTTTAATTTTTATCACAGGTATTGTAGTTGGCATATATTGATGAAGTTTTCGGAGAAAATTGATGCAGTGAAGTATGGTATTTACAAGAATGAGTTCTCGGCTTGTATTTGGAAATCGAAAACTCCCGAAGAATTTGAATTAGAATGGGAAAGTCTTATTACAAAAAGTGGGCTTCAAGGAAACAAGTGGTTACAAGATCTATATCAACTTCGTTCAAAATGGATTCCTGCATATGTTAATCACATTTTCTCAGCTAACATGTCAAGTAGCCAACGAGCGGAGAGTGGTCATGCGTTTTTCAAGAGATTTGTTTCTAAGGGCAGCTCGTTAGTGGATTTTATGATACAGTTTGGCAGGGGACTTGTACGCCAACGTCATGAAGAGTTGATGGCCGATCACAAAGATATAATTGAGAAGCCTAAACTTAGAATAAATGTTGACCTTTTGGATCAAATGGCTGGTATTTACACAAATGAGATGTACTATAAGTTTGAGTGTGAAGTGCTTGAAAGCTTTAATTACAGGATCCAGCTTGTTAAAGAAACTGACAATCAGCGTATATATGATACTCAAAGAACGAAAGTCGCATTCGCTAAAGTTCACAAACTTATTTATGACAAGGATTTGGATTTGGTTTCTTGTAATTGCAAAATGTTTGAAAGCGCCGGAATCCCATGTAAGCACATCATTGCATACTTGATGAAATTTCTGCATATTGAGGAGTTGCCAAATAAATACATCTTGAATAGGTGGACCAAGTCTGCAAAATCGGGGACCGTGGTGGATGATAATGGCATGTGTATTGATGTTGACAAGGATTATGTCTTGATGCGTAGTCAGTTTATCCAATCGTCTTTGGATTTAGTTGACAATGCCCTATTATGTGAAGAAACAAGGCAGATATTTATTGATGGGTTGCGTACCATTAATGAGCAAATCGATCAATTTATTAGTAACCGCGTAGGTGTAATGGCCTCCTCCAGAAAAAGTATACCATTTGGTAGTAATACAGTTGGCGCAGGGACTAGTGCACATGCTTCTTGTACTTTTGAAAAAAGTTACAATGAACCCGATCAAGTGCGAGCTAAAGGGTGCGGCAAAAGGCTCAAAGGAGGAAAAGAGAAAGCAATGGCCAAAGCGAAAAGTAAAAAAGATCGACGTTGCCATGGGTGTGGTAAAGTGAACCAAGCACATGATAAACGAAATTGTCCAGCAATTACCAATTTGTAAGTGATAATTCCGATATTTGATTATATTATCTTGTTTTCACATTAAATTGTCCATGAATCTTGATAATACCATTTTTTTTATGTAGATTTTCTACGTGCGAGGACGCAAATTTACAAGAGGCTGATGGGTCATCAACAGAAGATGGGGATGATATAAGTTTAAATTGAGTGTTTGAATGAATTATGTGGAGGTTTAAGTTTATTAAGTTTTTGAATTTCAAGATTTAGGATTTGAATGAATTATGTGGATTTTTGAATGAATTATGTTTTTTGAATGAATTATGTGGCTTTTTGAATGATATTCTGTGATTTAAGTTTTTGAATGGATTGTGTGAATCTTATGATGAAAATGTTTATAGCCATTTAGTATGACATTGTACCTTGTGAAGTATACCAAATGATTGAATTACCTTCCATTCAACATTGCCAAAGATGATAACAAACACGTAATAAATGATTCCATTTCATTCATTATAACAAAAGTTAAATTACATCATGGCCAACAAAAAAGACAAGAAAATAGATATAATAGCTACATCATGGCTTTTATAGCCAAAGAAATTGACACCAAAAAAGATATAATTATTAAGATATCTCTCCATTTTTGAATTTCCCACTTCGTATTAACTTCACCAACAACCAACTTGCGTGACGTACTGCATTCTTCTAATGGGGCAATTACATTTGATGCTTGTCCAGATGATGTGATTTTGCACCAACCCAAGAAGGTTCCGCACTTTCGCCGTTTGCAAGAGTAGCATATTCTTCCACGATTATTGTTCTTATTTGACTTCGTGATTTTCACTTCCGCTAATTCTCCGCACTCACATTGTTTCAACATGAATCGAATATCCACTTCCATATTTGAATTACCTTCTGCAGTCAATGAAGACGCCATTTTAATCTGTCAAATTTGAACAATTGCCGTTCAATTAAGACATTGCATGACATGTAAATAAGTAAATAAATTCCTCAAAAAAAAATGAAATAAAAATTCAAGCAGCATTAGCCCTTTAATAGAGTCCAGACCAGAATTTAATAAAACTATCATGGAACACTTCAGAATTTAAAAAAAATGAAATAAAAATTCAGAATTACAAAATGAATGTTTGAAAATATATAGGGTTGGGCAGAGGCAATATCATTTAAGCAGTTGCTGTGGAAGATAACCTGGAACCGTGGCCCAAAAATGCATACTATGCTCGGGCTACTGCTGGTCAAGAAATGCTGTGAAAAATTATTATTAATAAGAAAACTTTACACTGCTAAAGAATATAAGGTCGGGCAGTTCAGTTCTGTTCCACAGCATTTGCAATTGTGCCCCAAAACATTCAGTTCAAGTTCACAAACTGAATGGTCAAATGAAGCTCTTAACTACTAATCTGTTGTATAAATAATCACAGGCAACAGGGGGTTTAAGGCTACTGATCTTATACCACAAAATAATTAACCAATCAAACCAATTTCACAAACCATTATTCATTTTCTACAAAGCAAGCAACAGCATCAACAATTCAATTTCACACCAATTTCACAAACCAATATACATTTAATACAAAGCAAGCAACAGCATCAACAATTCTACCAACGAATTGTTGATTTGGTATATCAAATCTTCTACCAACGAAAATTATTTAACAGCATACTCCATATATTTAATTCACAAACCAAGCTGATACCAACGAAAATACTTCGCAAACCAAGCTGATACCAACGAAATCGAGCTTCACAAACCAAGCTTCTACCAACAAAAATCGAACACAACCAAGCTTCTGCCAACGAAAATACCAAATCTCACAAACCTAAAAATCAAAAATAAAATAATTTCACACCCCAATTTGAACTTTCAATTTCACAAATCAAAAAGCTCGTTGGAAGGCAAGCTTACGAGTTCCGAAATGCCCCCTTCTTGCTGCTGGGTCGCGTAGGTAGAGAGAAAGAGAGAGTTCGGCGTAAGTTGAGAGAGAGAGAGCGCTGTGTGCTGGCGCTCGCCGGTGTGTGTGCGCCGGTGTGTGTGCTGGGTGTGCTCGCCGGTGAGTGCGCTGCTGCGTGAGAAGAAAACCAGCGAGGGAGAGAGGGAGGAGCGTGTATGTACGAGAGTGAGAGGATATGCGTTTGAGAGGGAGAAGAGGGTGTTGGTAAAGTGGCTTGTTTTCTCTCTCTCAAATATAACGTGGGTCCCAGTGAAAATTGAGCGGAAATAAGTTTACCCCAAATGCGTACGCATTTATGCGTACGTGAAGGGGGCTGTATATATATATATATCAAAATATATGTTACGCATTCATCGATACATCTTATATATAGGGGAATGATCTAAAAAAGATCATTTATTTGATCCTTAAATGCGGACCAATCATTTTAAGGGGGTAAGCGGATGAATTTTTTTATGAAACTTGGCGAAAATAATCTCCATGATTAATAGATCATCTCTACCAAATTTTATCAAAAAATTCAACCGAAAAGTGGGTTAGCTAAACATCTTAAATTTTAACGGCCAAAAAAGTGCATATATATTAATTTTTTAATTAACCCTCTTCCCGATTGAAGTTTTCAATAAAATTTGGTGGAGGTGATCTACTAATCATAGAGATTATTTTCGCCAAGTTTCATAAAAAAATTCATCCGTTTACCCCCTCAAATTGATTGGTCCGCATTTAAGGACCAAAAAAGTAGTCCTCTTAAGATCCTTCCCCTTTATATATATATATATATACATGTATATGCATTTGAATTTGAATTTTTTTTTATAACTATTGAAGAATTCATGTTTTTCTCACTTTAATTTTTAGATTCCCAAATCAGTTAAAGGTGGCAATTTTATATCGCAATCTAAAAACAAATCGAACCGAACAATTTTTGTCGGTAAACTGACCAACCATTTTTTTATCGATTACCGTGGCTTCGGTTACCAACCAAAGTCGGTGGCGGAAGTGGTTTTCAACTTTTGTATTGTCAATAAATACCAACCGACCACGCGAAAAATATAAATATATTACTTTTATATAAAAATAGTATTACTCTTAGACTTTAGGGTTAAAATTGTATAATTATTCTCTTATTCTCACTCTCACTCTTAGTTTCTCTCACTTTGTCACTGTCAGTTTCTTTCTCTCTTTCTCCACTCTCTTTCTGTCCCACGACTCCACGTATCCATGGGTACTCCCATACTCCCACTCCGGCACTCCCACACTTAGCGGCCGGCGATCCCACATTCCCACAACTCAAAGAATTCAAAATGCTGCTATAGTGCTATTAAACTTGGCAATGAATTGGTATATATGTAATTATATATATATATATATATTTGCTTCCCTTCCTATTTTTACATTACATTACATACATATATATATATATATAACACTTGACTTGTTTTCATTTATTTTTACCTGCTTCCTTCTCAAAGGAGTGTGTGTTATTTAGGGAAGGAAACTACATTCCCTTGTTAAATTGAGTATTTCATTAAATGGGTCTTGTTGTAAACGTGTTTTAGTACAAGTTGATTAAAATGGGCTTTGGCCTGCAAGTTGTTTTCTGAGGTCATGCTGGTCTGCTATTGCTGAATGGTTGGTCTTCTAACTATGCCAACTGACCATGTCGGTAAAACCGACTGTCGATAAACCGAACTTAGCAGTTCGGTGTCGATTTTCTTAAATGAAAAACCGACCAAGTCTATTCAGTTGTAAAACCGACCATATTGGTTTGGTTATCGAACCATGGCCACCCCTAAAATCAGTGTATATTAATAATTACTTGTTGTTATATATGAATTTTTTTTAAAGTTCAATTTCAGGTCAATTTTCTTTTCTTTGTAAGGTTTCTTCTTCACAGATACAAACTAACAATAGCATATTTTTGCATATTTGGCTATTTCCATTGCATATGAATATTTTTATGAATATATGATTGTATTTATGTAATATACTAATATGTATAAATCATATCTTTTTTTATTTTTTTGTTAAAGTAATTTTGTTGCCTGTCGAATTTGAATATTTTTAGTTCCACACACATCAATACATCATTGAATTTAGTTTTAGCCAATCATATACTAATGCTAATGCCTCGTATACACAATCACAATCTTCTCAACACAATGCCTCTTTGCCATTTCAACAATCTCAACCTCCATCTCAAAACACACCCGTACTACAATCTAAAGTAAATGATAATGAGGGAAAAATGTAAAAAATGTAATGGGGAAGAAAAGAAAAAGAAAATAAAATGTTTGAAAACATTATAAGAAAGTTCAAAGAATTATAAATAAGGAGAAAAAACACATTGCGATTTGTGATCATTACCAAGAAAATAATGGGACAACAAGGATAAAGACACATCTAGAGAAGAGATACAAAGATTATCTACTTTACAATAAATTGCCTCCCAGTCAAACAACGTTAAGTAGTAACACAATTGGTGAAAATATGGGATTTCACACTTTTAATAAAAAGGATGTGATTTAAAGCATATTTATTATGTTATAAAACATGAGGTTTCTTTTCGATCGGTTGAAGGAATAGGCTTTACAAATTTTTTTCACGAGTTTCAACCTAGGTACACATTACCTACTAGGAATAAAGTAGCCTTAAGAGTGTGGGATTTGTTTAAAGTTAAAAAGAAAAAGTTGTTGAATGTAATTCGTGGGAAGAGAGTTAGTGTCACAACCGATACCTAGACCTCAATTCAAAACATCAATTATATGGTAATCACATGTCATTATTGAATTCCTAATGGAAGTTGCATAAAAGAATAATAAACTTCTCCAAAATGACTAGTCATAAAGGTAGAGAGATAGGAAAGATTTTAGAGGTTTGCTTGACTATGTGGGAGATTGATAAGGTATTTGGCATTATCGTTGACAATGCTTCAGCAAATGATAGGGCCGTTGAGTATATGAAAAAGAGATTTTGGGCTTTAAACACTTTATTGTTTGAGGGAAAGTACATGCATATAAGGTTTGGATGTCATATCATTAACTCATCATGGGTGATGGAATGAAGAAGCTTCATGATTATATTGAGGTTATTAGAAATTGTGTGAAGTACATTCATTCTTCCATGGCAAGGCTTGACAAGTTTAAGGACTTTTATGTGTTGTAGAAAGATAGGATGACTAATGTGCCATTGGATGTGTCCACACGGTGGAATTTCACTTATAAATTTCTTGAAGGGGCATTAAAATATGGTATTCACTTGGATGGCGGACGAATGTGCGCCATTTAGTAATTACTTTGATGAAATTATGAGGGATATAAAGAGAGTAGGGCCTCTAAGTGACATGAATTAGGATAATGCTATTGCATTTGCACATTTTCTTGGCACCTTTCGTGAAACTACTTTAAAACTTAGTGTAACAAACAATCCCACATCCAATTTAATCTTTTATCAAAATGCTTGCCGTGCAAGTTGAGATTGAGAATAAAATGTATAATGATAGTGATCCAGTTTTACAAAAGGTGGCCGGTTTGATGAAAAGTAAGTTTGATAACTATTATGGGAGCTTTGAAGGAGTTAACAATCTTCTATATATTGCCCATGTACTAGATCCTAGATATAAACTCCAAATGATAAAGATTTGTTATAAATTATTGAATACAAGTGTTGAAAAAATTGAACATAAGTGTGACCAGATGTGTCGTGCCCCTAATTATGGGTGCTTAAATTAGAGACACAACGAACCAATAACACTATATGTTTATTATAATTATAGATTTTATAGCATAAAATATAATAAGGAAAATACATAATGGCTGAGGTTCAATATTTAGAAAATAAAATATGACATCTCATAATAAAATACTAAGTCTTTTTCAATAATAATTGAATTATATATATAATAACTTCTATTCTTATTTAGTGCTATTGCCCATCCAATTTATCCGTTCCGCTCTCTTCACAACAATCCTTATTGGAGTCATTAAAGGCTACATGTAATATAAAAATAAAATAAAGGTAAGCTTCACAAGCTCGTGAGTACTAAATGTCTAAATTTAAAAGTTTAATGGCACCGCCAAGATTTTCATATATTTAATTTATATGTAGCCAATAATGTAAGGTATTTAGATTTTTTGAAATACAAGGAATATATATAAAATAAGAATTTAGTTTATATGCAACCCCTTTCTCAAATCAGTACAATTTTATCTCGTTATGGGTCATATGCTTTTCACTTTCCAATCAAAGATTGGTCAATAAGGAACTAGTTCTGAACAACGCCAATGTTCGGCTCGCCATTCAATTATCCATGGAATGGTACATGTCACTGGGGAAAAGGATATCACATTTATCTTTTTACTTTTGTCAATTTTATTTATATATACATGTTTTGTATTACCTCACTGGTTAATTTGGTGCTAATCACTTTCATTAATCGTGCTTAAGGCTAATTTTTGCTTAGGACGGTCATTTTTTATTGTGGATGAATTTCAATGGTTCCAATGCTTCTCTCAAGTCACGTTAGTCATATTACATATGTGCATAAGCTCGGAATGTAGATTGGGTAGCCGTAGCCAAATTTGATATGCTAACGGCAATGATTGAAGTTTTTAGAGTTCAAAACCTCCTTATACTCCTCTTATATGTCCCAATACATTACCAAGTCAATGGATTCAGTTTGGTAGAACTAGCGCAAATAAAGCCCGATTGCAGGTTCTTTGAATTTTCAACACAGCTATAGTATTTTAGCCATAACTTCTTCATCTGATGTCCAAATGGTTCCCCGTTTTCGCCATTGGAAAGGTAATTCAATTATCTACAACTTTCATGTTTTGGACGAAACCTAATTCTCACTTTATGATAGCCAAAAATAAAGATGAATTTATAGCCAAACAAATGTTGCAAGCAATAATGCCATGTAACTGTATTTTCTTATATTAAACTTATATAGTTCCCACTGAGCTCGGATTTGGCTCATTCCCTCTTTCCAACAGTTTTGCAAGTTAGGCATCGTGGGTGGCACGTGGTACAATTCTCTAGAAGCCTCTGATGTCCATTACCCTTTTTGTAGTCCTTTATAAGAAAGATTAAGATTGTCTAATTGTTTTGTACTCCCGGTTTATTATGCATTTGTAATAACTCTTTATTTAAGTATCGGACTTGATTCCAAATTTTAAAGTTGTACTTCACGTAAACTTGTATAAACTATTTCGAAAATATAGAGTGATTTTATTAACTGTTTCGATGTGGATATGATCTATATAAAAACGTGATTAACTGTGTCCCGGATTTTTCGACTATCACAGGTTGGTTTATTGACTATATGGACTCCATATGTCGGTTTTTTCAAATGAGACTTTATTGTATGACTTATATATTATCAACAATGTTTTAAATTACAATTTTTCACTCGCCGTCTAAGTACGTCATCGTGATTAACCGTGTCCCGGAGGCCTAAACCTCTTAACAGAATTCGGGGCGTCACAAATTGGTATCAGAGACTTCAAGAGAATTGTATCACGTGCCACCCACGATGCCTAACCTGCAAAATTATTGGAAATAGGGAATTAGCCAAATCTAGGCTCAGTGGAAACTATATAAGTTTAAAATAAGAAAATTCAGTTAATAATCAAAGGCACGTGCAATTTTTATAAAAGGTAAGCTCCATAATATAGTACTTTAGTATGAAAATAGTGTAATGCAAGCCACACACATGCATGCCGAACCCCCCGTTAGGATTTTCATCCTAGATAGTAGAAGCTATTTAACTTTACTAGTCAATCTCGCCCCTACGTTCCAGAGATATGACGCTCTATGGGGTCACAAACCTCTAGGGGTTAATGATCTATAATCCTCCTTTTTAGTTACCAGCTTCCTATGGTTCGTCATGCTCAGGTAAACTTGACTATCGAAAATTAGATCAACGACGTATAATTTTCACCGATGCAATCTCATGGCTAATTCATATATATAAGGGAAAGTTAATAACTCTAAGCCAAGTAATTATAATTTTCACTTTAATTATGATTCATTATGAATTCCATACTTGGTTACTAATAGGCACAATCCTAAAGAAAATTACTAAGTGCTACGTATGTAGGTATCCACGAATTATGATTAAGACCATCAGTGATCTTATTATAATATTAGTATACATTATCCAAGCACGTAGCCGTCATATTGAATGAGATTACCACTTTAATTATTAATCTCTTATGTTCATTAAGATCTGTTCATATCACTTATCTACGAGTAGGTGTGTAGTTTGTCCCATTATAATCCAACATAGTAACACATCAATCAATATAGTAATAAAGACTAGAGATATGACAAGGTAATGACAACAACAAAATAACAAGCATATAGCACCAATCTGTCATATCTCTAGTATAATGCCCCAGCTTTACTTTATAATAACACTAGGCCTAGAGCAACGGTTCCCGGAGGACCCCAAGCTCTAAAATAATTATGTCTCTTCTAAGCGAGGGAGTCACTTAGGGACTTGGTCCTAACAAGTAAGTCATTTAGAGTACACTCACACAGCCCATTTTCCCGGGGATTACCCTCAAAATAGTTAACTAGTAAGACAACTATACAAGCCGACTCTGTCATGAAGACGGAACTACATTAGGAGACCTACACCTTGTAAGGTGAGTACCCAATGGTAATGCTACTACTTCCCAAGATACACAACCCTATTGGTAGAGCCACATGAAACTACTCAGCTAGCCGAGGTAGCTCACAAGCCCGGGACTCTTGGACTATTCTTCATCCATAAGAAGGAAAAATATCTCTAGTGGGCTCTCCTTCATGGGATTTCAACCACCAGGTGGAGTTACCTATTATTTTTCTATGCACGATTTAGGGACTTTCACCTAAGGACAACAATCTTGTACCGAGCCACATTGCACCACAAGTTTGCTCCCAACCAGCCCATATGTGTAATCGCATCAACAATATATAATACAATCATTAATACATAAAAAAACTAATACAACCAATTACACATATATAGTCAACACACATAACCGATAAGTAGTATCCGTAATATCAGCGTTAAGCCATTATTCATGCTTTATGGCCAATTCATGTATTACTCATCCTTTATGTCTTAGAGCATATATTATGTATATAATTAAGGCCCAACAAGTATCTCTCACGCTTAAATGTCATTCTAGCAAAGCCAAATGTGTTTACGCACTTATCCGGTGTAGTTACAATACACTAATTTTCTATAATTACTATTATGGCAACCTACACCTTATCTTTTTGGATTATAAGACATCTAGGGCATATATCCAACATTTTAGGTACAATATATCATCTCAAGTATGTATATACATTAGTGAATGTAAAACTAGTTAAGACTAGTTTACGTACTTGGGAATTTTTAGCTAAAACTTCATATATAGCCATGCATGTGTATTTACTTGTTTGATCATGTATACAATCGAACCTATCATTATTTATATTATTGTATTTGGTGAGAATTATCCTTAAGCACGATTAACGAAAGTGATTAGCACCAAATTAACCAGTAAAGTATTGCAACCTCCCATTTTTAAGAAATTTCGTCCTTGAAATTTAAGTAGAGATGGATACAAGAGAAGATGATCTATGCAATTCTTAATTCACTTCCAGTTTCTCCTCCTTAAAAATGGAACTACGGTTTCAAATGGAGTAAAACCCCGACTAGGAATGCCTAAACGATTTTCGCTCTATATAAGGACAAGAGAAAATCAAACTCAATGGCATGCAAAATCTATCCATTGCAACTCCGTATCAGGGAATATATTGATGGCTCTAACTATAGTTCCACCTTACTAAGAAGGCCAGAGAGACACAGAGGGACAAGGCTAGTGTCCGAACCTAAACCACAAGAACAAGCCTACCTCTAACTCCAATCAACACAGGACACTGAAATGATAAGGGACAACTTGGTTAATTACTTGTCCAGAAACACCCAAAATAATTCCCACCAAATACTATGACATAAATAATGACAGGTTCGATCGTATACATTATCAAACAAGTAGATACACATGTATGGTAATATATTAAGTTTTAGCTAAAAATCCCCAAATACGTAAACTAATTAATTAATTTTAGATTCACTAGTGTATATACATACTTGAGATGATATATCATACCTAAAATGTTGGAGAAACGCCCTAGATGTCTTATAATCCAAAAAGATAGGGTGTAAGTTGCCATAATAGTAATTATGGAAAATTAGTGTACTGTAACTACACTGGATAGGTGCGTACCTACACTTGGCTTTACTAGAATGACATTTAAGAGTGAAAGATACTTATATGGCCTTAATTATACAAATAATATATGCTCTAAGACTTAAAGGATGTGTAATACACAAATTGGCTATAAAGCATGAATAACGGCTTAACGATGAAATTATGGATATTGTTTACCTGTTATGTGTGTTGACTACATATGTGTGATTGGTTGTGTTGGCTTTATATATATTGATTATTGTACAGTGTGGCTCGGTATAGGACTGTGGTCCCTGGGTGAAAGTCCCTAATTCGTGCACGAAAAAATAATAGGTAACTCTACCTGGTGGTTGAAATCCCACAAAGAAGAGCCCACTCGAGGTATTTTTCCTTCCCATGGGTGAGTAATAGTCCAAGAGTCCTGGGCTTGTGAGATTCCCCAGCTAGCGGAGTAGTTTCATGTGGCTCTACCAACGGGGTTGTGTATCTCGATAAGTAGTAGCACTACCATTGGGTACTCATCTTACGAGGTGTAGGTCTTCTAGTGTAGTTCCGTCTTAGTGACAGAGTCGGCTTGTATGAGTGTCCTACTAATTAATTATTTGGAGGGTAGTCCTCGGGAAAATGGCCTATTTGGAGGGTAGTCTAAATGACTTACTTGTTAGGACCAAGTTCCTGAGCAACTTCCTCGCTTAAAATAGACATAATTTGTTTAGAACTTGGGTTCTTCCAGAAACCGTTGATCTGGGCCTAGTTATACCGCGAGGTGAAGCTGGGGCACTAAACTAGAAATATGACAGATTTGTGCTATATGCTTGTTATTCTGTTATTGTCATTGCCTTATCATGTTTATAGTCTTTATTACTATATTGATTGATGTGTTACTATGTTGGATTATGATGGGACAAATTACACACCTACTCGTGGATAGGCGACATGAACAGGTCATAATGAACATAAGAGATTAACAAATTAAAGTGGTAATCTCATTCAATATGACGGCTAGGTGCTTGGATAATGTATACTAATATTATAATGAGATCATTCATGGTCTTAGGCATAATTGGTGGATACCTACATGCATAGCATTTAGCAGTTTCCTTTAGGATTGTGCCTATTAGTAATCAAGTATGGAATTAATAATGAACCATAATTAAAGTGAAAACTACACTACACCAAATTGGTCATTTTCTAACAGCACCATTTGCCCCTTTGTGACACAATATATTCGTTAAAAATTTATGATACAATGGGTCCATTAGTAATTTGCCTTATGTGTTAGAACAAATATTTTAATAATACATTATTTTTAATAACAGACTCAAAATAAGTATTAACATTTTTCTCCCGTTAGATACTATTAAATTTACGTGATTTGGAATAAGTAAATAATGAATTTTAAAAGTGAAACTATTTTCATCAATTAAAAATAATTTTTTCGTATAAAAGAGAATATAAAAATTATTTTTTTTGGTTTCCCTTGTTTTTTTCCCTCTCACGAGTTTACTTACCCGCTTAATTTCTTGATAAAAAAAATCTCTCACTTAAAAAAAAGAAATTTACTAAAAGATAGAAAACCTTAGAAATTTTTGGCAATCATCCCCTTCTTCTCCATTGAAGCCACCGCCTCTCTCTGCGCTTGGAGATCACTGATGTTCTTTCTCTTTGACTCAATTTTTTTTGTGAAAGGTACTTCTCATTAATATATTGGTATACTTTATTTTAATATTAAAAAGTTTGAAAGTATGTTTCCATAGTTTAGAGTTTTAGGTTTTTAGCAAATCTATAGGTTTGTTATGGTCAGTTGAAATTAGGATCCGATCTCCAAAGCTAGGGTCAATTGAGAAAAAAGAGTACCCAAAAAGAGGATTTTGTAGTTGAACTTATTAACTTTATTTATTTTCAAATGGTGGAGAAAATTTAATCAATATTTTCAAGCATTAATTGTTCATCCAAGTAGCTTCACCTGATAGATTATTATTATTTTAATTATTTTATAATAATACTACTACTATTATAATATTATTCTAAGGTTGGGTTTAATTTAGGTTATTTCCCTTACAATTGTTTAAGTGAAAAAATGTATGGGGTTTAAACCCATAACTAACAAAATGGAAAGTAAGGGTTTGGAGATGGCCAATTTTAAATAGTTATACAGACATTAATATAAATATTTTATATGTACATGTATATGTATATATATACACATGAAGGACTTTCTATAAGGATTGCCCTTAAGTTAATTAATTTAAGGACCATTTAGGTAAACGAGTTAAAGGAAATATTGTTTTCATGTTAATCAAGGATGTCAATACAACTCGTTTTTCAATGTAATATTTGATACATTGATTAGGCCATCAATTAAAAGCAGACCCTAATTTGAGATGTACTAAGAAAAGAGAGACAACTAATTTAAGACACATGTAGTATATATTATGATCCAAAAAAAGAAATTGTATTTGTTGTTGATTAAACTAATTGCGGCACAATTTTGGATCATACAAAAAATTCCAAATTCAGTATTTATGTTGTTCTTCTATGATTTTGGCACTATACATATTTTGTCCAAATCATAACTCTAACTAATGAACTGAAGACCATGTTAATAAATAATACAACCATCTTAAATTAGTAGTCCGATATTTCAAAAGAAGATCTATTGTTCCAAATCTTATAATAGAAAATAAGTTGTATTATTGACCATTAATTAGATTGAAGTTAGTGCTATCTAAAAAAAACTACCATAGTTAAAATGGAACTGCTAATTTGAGACTAAGTTGGTATAACAACACTTAAAAATCTATATTAATTATATATACCTAATCTTGTCAAACTTATGTTACTTTTGTATGTACATAAATCATCATATAAAAAATTATGATCCATCCCTCCTTCATATAATTTAATATTAATTATTTAAGGTGTAGTTAGTGCGTAGTGGTGGGACATTGATGGGTCATATCTATGGCAGTATAGATATATTACAATTCTTCTTTTGCTGTATTTTTTTATGTGGTGTGTTTTGGGTTAGCATGTAGGTTTTGTAGGGATATTTCAATATTAGTCTTTAAATTAGCACAGTGCAACAATAATATATAAATTGACAAACTTCTACACTTGAGTGTCTTTGTGGCCCTATGTGTCCTTGAGTTAGGCTGTCCTTTTAGTTTGCTAGTTGTTGTCTAACGCTTTGCAAACTAGGTTGGCTTGGGCAGGAATTTTCAGGACAATAGCAAAGTTATTCAGTATTTTCACTTGATGCTTAATTAAGTTGTTTGTAGTTGTTGTATCCAAAGTTCATATGATTGTTTATATATGGTATTTGCATGATTTGGGGTGATTCTATTCCCACCCTTAATAACGCTTGGTTATACTCCCATTTCTCATTCGGACCTTGACTACTCAGAAAAAGGTTGTTATTCGATTCTTGACGACCAAGAATAAGTCTTAAGAAGACTTAATCGGCCCATAAACACCAAGAAATAGACTTATATCGGTCCTCAAGAACCGGATAACATGCCCTTACTCGGTGCTCAAGGATCGAATAAGGGGTGAGAGTGAAACCAAGTATTATTGGGGGTGGAAATAGAATTACCCATGATTTATTCTATGACACTAGCCAAAGTAAAATAATGTTATAAAATTATCATAATTGAAAATAGTCTTAGCTTCTTAAGGTAAAGTGTAAATTGAGGTGTAATTTAGGGGCAGCGGGAAAAAGGAGAAAAAAACAAAACAATGTCGAGTAAATCGGTCGTTTTTAAATCCTTAAAGAAATACATAGCATGGAATTAAAAATATTAACTAATGACCAATAGATTTAAACATTTCTTTAGATAAATTATTAAGACATTATGACCCTTCTCTCTCTTTTTGTGTGTGTATATATGCAGTTTAATTAAGGATTAAAAGGGGTAAAGTTGCAATGCAAAAAATATATAATAGGATTTACCTTACATTTCCTTTTTTTTTTGTGTTTATAAATAACAGTATGGTGTGTAAAGTAAAAAAATAGCAAATGTGCTCTCTAGTCCTCTTGAAATCGGACTTGACACAAGAATTGGTACAAATGAACTGTTTGCTTTATGTATTTTCTTTATTATTTTCAAAAATAGTTTGTTAAATATAGTAAGTCAACATTTTGTTCTCACGTAGAATATTACAACCAACTAATAATTGTCAACATTTCCTTGCCCTTGTCTAAAATGTAGAAAAAAAAAGCGTTTGGCAGTATCAAATATTAGAAAACAATTAGTCATGCATAGGATATATCAATTATATACTATGTGGGCTTTGCACCGTAAAAAGCCATCCACAAATCCAATAAAGCATTCATCTGTTGAACATGTTGATGAAAGAATTGAACAACTTAACACCGAGGATATATGACTTGGAATGGGGAACCTTATTGACATATCATATTAAGTGCATGAAAAAATTTATGTAAATGTTGAAGGCACATGCTTAGCAGCCTCTGAAGATCTATATGTATGTAATGAGAAGTATAATAAGTATAAAAAATAGGCAACTGATAAATTATACCCTTCATGCGAGGGTCCTAAGACAACTCTTTTTACAATTGTAGAACTACATAATATTAAAAGGAAATTTGGTTGGCCAGGAAATAGCGTGACTACACTTTTGTCGGTTTTAAAAAAAGTGGCTTCCAGAAGGAAACACATTGCCAAAAAAGTACCCACATATGCGTTAATAATTGCATTTTATATTGGAAAGACAATGAACATATGGGGAATTGTCCTCAATTAGGAGAACCAAGATATGCAATAAACATAAAGAAAGGGATAAGAGTATGCAAAGAACCTATGAAAGTATTGAGGCATTTTCCTTTAAGTCTTAGACTTGTTAGATTTTATACTATAGACTAGATAGCTCGTGAAATAACATGGCACAATCGAGTAACCAGTTCATGGAAGTACCAACAACACCCATTTGATTCCCCAAATGGAGAATGTTTAAAGCTAAATGTCCGAATTTTGCAAAAGTCCCGCAAAATGTTTGGCTTGGAATAGTAACAGATGGGTTCAATCCTCGTGGTATTCAATCTACGAGTTATAGTTGTTCACCTGTCATCACAGTGCCTTATAATCTTCCACCTTCGCCGTGTATGAAACGAGAATTTCAAATGTTATCCTTGTTAATTCCTAGGACAAAGGCACCTAGCCAAGACATCGATGTTTTTCTTCAGCCACTGGTGGATGAGTTAAAACAACTTTGGGAAGTAGGTGTGCCAACTTATGACATGTATAAGAGGCAATCTTTTACATTGAAATCTATGGTAATATGAGGAATTCGTGATTTTCCAGCACACGGGAACTTATCTAGGGGTGTGACACATGGTTAGAAAGCTTATCTTGTTTATGTTGACGACATTCCATCTATCTATTTAGTTAATGGAAAGAAGGTAGTTTACATAAACTATTGTATTTTCCTTAACCAGGATCATCCGTTTAGAAATGGTGGGTATTTGGGACTAACGTCTAGTGAACATCAATGTACTCCTAATCGGCTAAATGGAGATGCACTAATGGAAAAAAATAAGCAATATCAAATATACTCCGGGTAAGATCCAAAAAGTTTTTAGTAAGAAGCGAAAACAGGGTGACTTGAACAGCGGTGGTAATGTTGAACATAAAGAGGTTGGTATAAAAGATCCATCTTGTTTGATTTGGAATATTGGATTTCTCATCAAAACAAAGGATACGGTAAGTGCCCGATTGGATATGAAGGAGTTAAGAATGTCGCTGAGCATTTGATAAATACAATCCTAGATTCTAAATTCAAAACAAAGGATAAGGTAAATGCCCGATTAGATACGAAGGAGTTAAGAATACATAGTGGCCAGTGGATGCATGTAGATGAATGTACTGGTAGAAAGATGAAACCAACAGCACCGTTTGTTTATAATGAAAAAAAGGTAAAAGTCAATTTTGCCAAATTTTAAAAGACTTAAAGCTTCCTTCAAGCTTTTCCCTTAATTTGAGCAACATTGTTACTCTTGATCCACCTAGTTTACATTCAATGAAATCACATGATTATTATGTCATTATGAAATATTTGTTCCCCGTGTTATTTCAGCGCGCCTTTCCAAAAAATCAAGATTTAAGAAGACCTATTTAATAAGTAAGCTTATTTTTTCACCTGCTGTGCTCAAAGGTGTTAATTCGAAAGGACATCCAAAGAGCAAAATACATGGTTGCAGAAGCATTGTGTGTGTTGGAAAAATATTTTCCACCATCATTTTTTGATATTAACATCCATCTTATGGTCCATATAGCCGATAAAACATTCATTTGTGAACTAATTGGTAGTCGATGGATGTTTCCTTTTGAACGGTAAATCCTTCATCTTAAATTAATTCCATATATATATTTATAAAATAATTAATAATAAATATTAATTTTTTTTATTTGTATAAATAGGCAAATGAAAGAATTTGAAGATATCCTAAATAATAAGAGATATATTGAAGGGTCCATTACAGAGTCGTATATTATGGCTAAATATGTTCAGTATTGCATGGAGTACATGCCAAATCCATTAGAAGGAAATCATCGATGCACACGTGAGACCTTTTTAGAAGAATATGGGAGATTCTCAGATGAGGGTCCTTTGCTGGATGGTAAGAGTGTGATTCTAGAACCGCAACAGTTTCAACAACGTCAGTGGGTGTTATTTCGACTTGAAGTTGATGGACTTGATGAATACCACATTACAAGAAAAAAAGTTGTTTATGTCATTTTCAAAATGACATATATCGTGATTTGTGTCACTTTTTTTCGACTCGAAAAACGACATATTTGGGGGTGGCATATATGTTCGTAAAAAGCGACATTTATGTAGTCTTAAATATGGCAGTTGCGAACAATGCACCATTAATGTCACATAGATAAACGGGTACACTCTTCCAATTAAGCGACATATATTTAATGATTTGATATGGCAGATCTAAACAAAAGCATTGTATATTTTATTATTTTAATTATAGTATATATGTTAGATTTTACACAAAGTGACATATTATTTGTTATTTTTAAAAAAAAAAATAACATGATTTATGCCATTTCGCTAGTATGTGTCCATAGCTAAATGCGCACATGAACAAATAAATTTGCACATTTTAACTCTTTGTAATAACAAATTATAAAAAGGGAATATTTTGTCATGGTGCACGTTTGGTTTGAGTTTTTGTTCATTATTGAAACCTCAAACGATAATTTCACACAGAGAGTTTGAATATCATATTTAACCTTTTTCCAATAATTAATAGATTTCTAGTGCGAATTTATCAATTTAAAATTCCGAAAACGAACCAAAATTTTAACCAAACGAACACTTAAAGTGATAGTCCAACTTTAACTTTGATATATATATATATATATATTTATATATTAAAGAAAATACTAATTTTAATTTACTTGACTATAAATAATACCTTTATTTTGTATTGTAATATTTGAAAATATATATTTTTACAAAAAACAAGTAAAACTATTAATTTGAGACATTTAAAAAAATAAAGAATGAAACTATCAATTTAATAAGGAGAAACTAAATAGTTTGACATGTACCAGCTATTCCCAAGGACACAAAATTGCAATTCTCTGCAAACCTAATATTTTTTAGCTTTAATTTATTCATTATATAAATTGAAACCATTAACCAAAACTTAGGAGATTTTAAGAAAAGTACACGAAGTTAGCAAAGGAACAAAAGTTCATTATTACCATAAATTCTTAATTATGAATGGAAACCCCTTGTTATTTTTCATACATCGACATCGTTAATGTTTGGTGGGTTTGGTGTACTAACAGGAACACAAAGCAATTTAATTATAATTCATACACATATATATCTACACAAACATAATACATGTATCTTTGTTTATTCTTTTAATCCAATACAAATACAATTTTGAGCATATACGAAATAAACCAAATCTTTTAACAAGAAACTAACAATTTCAAGAGACTTTGATTGAGAAATATACCTTTTTGTAATGTATATTGTGAAGAATAATTCCAGGCAATATATATACACAGTTCGTGGCAGCAAGCAGATAGCTTCTAAGGCAGCAAGCACAATGAAGGAAATGTTGTGTTTTTTGCTCGGTTCTAAACCCAAGAAAAAGATGAGTTTTGTTGGAAATCGGATTTTTTGGCTTGTAATCAAACTTGCAAAAAAAGTGCAAAATGGAATTTGCACTAAACAGAAGTAAAGATTGCACGCGAAAAAAGGGCAAAAACGATTTTGCACTATTTTTACGCCTACGCGGAAAATGTGCAAAATTCGTTTTGCACTTAGACGGAAAAATAGGTTTCCTTATCAAACTTGGTTTCCTTGTTTATTTTGGTCTCTATTACCTTGTTAATAGTCTCCATATTTACGTAGGATTGTTATTACCTTATTCTAGATTGGATGGACTCTATTATATTGTTATATATAGATAGAATCATTCAATAGATTAAGATAATAAGAAAGAGATATTCTTCTTTCTGTGGGATTTGTGGGAGAGTTCATCTTATTGTGAGAGAGAGGTTAAAGGGCTGTTGATTTTCTTCTTCTGTGAGAGCTTTGAGTGCAAAAATTCTTGTGATAGATTGTGTAATCATTTTCAAAGAATTAGTGAAATCTTCGTTTGTCGAATATTGTGTGTTCCATTATCTTTCTTCTTGTTTTTCTCATCCTTATTATCTCTAGTTATTAATATCCACTATTTGAATTACGATCCGTGGCGTGATTTATTGTTAATAATCACAACAAGTGGTATCAGAGCGTGGTATTCAAGGAGGTGTGTGTTATAATGGAGAAATCTTATAGGATGGAGAAGTTCGATGGAATCATGGATTTTAGTCTATGGAAGATGAGTATGAAAGACTATCTCGTAGTGCTGGACTTGGATGATGCCTTAGAAGGTCCACCAATGGTGGAACAAAAGAAGAAGGATTCGGATGATATGGAACTGGTTGAGCTTATTGATGAAAAGTGGAAAAAGATGGACAAGAAGTGCTTGTCAGAGATTCGTCTCCATCTCACGACGAAGGTTCAAGGTCATGCTTCAATCAAGGAGGCTACATCAGCAAAACAGTTATGGGAGTCTCTTCAAGATTTGTTCATGGCTAAGACGATGACGAATAAGATCTATATCAAAGGTCTTATACACGACATGAGGATGGAAGAGAATACTCTGATTATAGATCATATTTTCGCTTTTGATTCATTATGCTCAAGACGCTGTAGGTGAAGAATTGAAAGATCAAGATAAAGCCTTGCAACTAATTTGGACTATACCAGGTTCGTACAAGACGCTAATTTAGAACTTTATGAGTAGATCATCTTTCACCACCTTGGAGGTGTGTTAAGCTCTATCTGCGGAAGAGATGATGAGAAAGAGGGATCGAACTAATACCGTTCAAGAAGGCGCATTTGTAACGAATGAAAAGAAAGGTTCTAGCAAAGGACGAAAGACTATCTTTAAAGAAGATTGCTTTAAATGTGGTCAACCGGGCCATTGTGCTGGGGACTGCCCAAGGAAGAAGGATGACATCAGGAAAAAACCGGCTACTAACGCTGATGGAGACGCAACCGTTGCGATGACTTCTTATGACAAAGAAGTCGATCTTATAGATGTCCTACTGATGCCTGCAATCCTTACTGGTCAGGGAGGATGGTTCTTGGATTGCGGTGCCGCTATGCATGTTTGCAACAATCGTTCATTGTATAGCACATATGAAGATTGTAGCGGGTTTGTCTACATGGGGGATGGCTCCAGATTGCTAGTTCGTAGAGTTGGTGAAGTCCGCCTGGATTTGTTTGATGGCTCAGTTCAAACAATCATAAATGTTAGACATGTGCCGAAGATAAAGTGGAATCTAATCAGTCTCTCTAGATTAGAATAACTTGGGATGTGGTACTCTACTCGAGGTGGAGTAATGAGCGTGTATCATGGCGACGATGTAGTTTTGAAGGCAAGTCATTGCGGGGGCTTGTATAGATTACATGAGAGAGTTATACATAATGGTGCTAGGGAACCAAGAAGCATATGTTCCGGTGGTGCAAATGCAGCAAGGATGAGTTATGGCTTAGGTGGTGGCTTTAGACCGTTGACAACTCAGAGTTACGTGCCAGTGATGGTGTCCAATACGGACATAGTCTGATCATCAATATAGATAATCGGATGTAGCTCGATCATTGACATAGATGATTGAGTGGCCCTTGTAAAGGGTGAGACAAAAGAAGATTTCATGTGTCATCAAGGCCAAGAAGAAGAAGATAGCAGTTGGTTTTGTTACCTTCGCAAAAGGTGGTGATTGTTGTATTTTTTACTCAGTTCCAAACCCAAGAAAAAGATGAGTTTTGTTGGAAATCGAATTTTTTGGCTTGTAATCAAACTTGCAGAAAAAATGCAAAATGGAATTTGCACTAAACAGAAGTAAAGATTGCACGCGGAAAAAGTGCAAAAACAATTTTGCACTCTTTTTACGCCTACGCGGAAAATGTGCAAAATTCGTTTTGCACTTGGACGGAAAAATAGGTTTCCTTATCAAACTTGGTTTCTTTGTTTATTTTGGTCTCTATTACCTTGTTAATAGTCTCCATATTTATGTAGGATTGTTATTACCTTATTCTAGATTGGATGGACTATATTATATTGTTATATATAGATAGAATCATTCAATAGATTAAGACAATAAGAAAGATATATTCTTCTTTCTGTGGGATTTGTGGGAGAGTTCATCTTATTGTGAGAGAGAGGTTAAAGGGCTGTTGATTTTCTTCTTCTGTGAGAACTTTGAGTGCAAAAATTCTTGTGATAGATTGTGTAATCGTTTTCAAAGAATTAGTGAAATCTTCGTTTGTCGAATATTGTGTGTTCCATTATCTTTCTTCTTGTTTTTCTCATCCTTATTATCTCTAGTTATTAATATCCACTATTTGAATTACGATCCGTGGCGTGATTTATTATTAATAATCACAACAGGAAAGAGATGGTTTAATTTTACGATATATGTTAGGGTTTTTAATCTTTTGTTTAGGATTTGAAAAAGAAACGTGGCATTTGAAATTTGAGAAAAGAGGCATAGCCGCTTGAAACAAGTTGTAGGATAATAGGATAAAAACAACTTCTTCTTCTTCTTCTTCTTCTTTTTATCTTTTTTCGAAGAAAAAAATCTAAATAAAAAATAAATTAATAATGAATAAATCATGAAAAAACAAATTAAAAAAAATAAGGACATATATGGCGCTTGCTGTATTGACCATCATATTTATTTTCAATTGTATATGTCACTTAATAGCCGTCACAACTAGTGATTTTTTATGTCAGTTTTCAAAAAGCGACATAATAGCTAAAATCTTTCAATAGGTGACATAGATGTGACACTCTTGAATTTTTTTGTCACTTGTTATCCGACAGACATATTTAAGATTTTAAAAGTGACATATTTGACCTCATTTCTTGTAGTGCCATAAGTATAATTTTTTTCAATCTTTTTTTTAAAAAATTTACTATTATGTAAACTCGTACTCATTTCAGAATTTTTACGAACAAATTTAGTGAATATGAAACATTATTGAATGGCAAACTAAGTGGTAAAGGAAAAAGAATCAAAATGACAGAAGTAGAGAAATATACTTCTTTCAGCCCTTGGTTGTATAAAAATGTATTTATGTTTTATAAGAATAATTATATTTGCAAAAAAATCATTGGGTTTAATTTTGTAATTTTGCCTTGTTTCGGTTATACAGCTGGTGTCTTCAGGAGAGACTGAGACAAAGGCAATGTTGTGGCGGTTAGTTCATGGGCCAAATCACAAAGTTAAAACCTATAAAAAGTATCGCTTGAATTCTTATTTAGTCATGGTTAACCTTGATAAGATTAAGGGTACTAGTAGTGAATTAGATGAGCTTGCGATTCTCGCTTCGGAGGCTAGCAAGTATTCTACTCTAGAGATCTTCAAAATCCAAATTGGTGGATTGTTATACATTCACCAAAAAGATTGACGAGTCGAATTGATGAGCTAGAGATACCAACAGACTTTGAATCTATCCTTAAAGATCAACCGCTTTTAGGAAAATTGTTGAAGCTACATGGTGCAGCCTAGAATTATATTTAATTTTGTTGCCTACTTTCTGTTCATATTCTTGATACTAGGCTTAGTGGTTTATTTAATTGCACTAAATAATTTAATAAAAAAATTCACCTTTCATCTCTAAATCATTTGGATGTTTTACCTATGATCGGGATTTATCTTTTGTTTCATTGTACTTCTTATTAAGATTATTTATAGCATATATGCACAAAATAAAATAGGTATTCACTTTCCGTTATAGTAGATGAGTATGTTCTTGTTCTTTATATTCAAATTTTATTAATGTATATAATTTTTTTGTGTGATGATGAGTTCTATTTGTTTGATAATAAAACCAATGCACCTCAACTTAAATGTAAGCAGGGAGGAAAAATGTAATAAGGTTCAAGTTCTATGTTGCAACATCTATATTCTAACGATCCAGCCAATTCTCAATCTTTATTGGACAAATACTCCAAAGGGAAATTAGAAATCATTATAGAAAATGATAGATCTGTAGTGGGCGATAACGCTAAGAAATGGAGCTCTCGTGCTGGAGATTTAATAAGAATCATGTTCCAATTCACTACAAGGACTGGAGATAAGTGCCACAAAACTTCATAGATGATGTTTTGAATGCTTTAATGGTAAAGTCTTAATTTTTTTCCCTTTACAAATATACTTCTCTAATTCATGAGAAATCATATTTAAACATTTTGTATATTTTTTACTTCTTGTACTCCAGGGTGAATTCAAATTAAATGTTTCCTCTGAAGTTGCTCGCACTGCACTTGAGAAAGCGTGGCCCCAAAATTTTAGGACATTCAAGTAAACTATATGAGATCACTTGCGTACATATGGCCCTTTGGGTCCCGGGCCTAAAGGAGTTGATCCAAATCATTGGAGATAGTTTATAGTCAAAGAATGACCCCAAAAAACATATGCAAAAGATTAAAGTGGAAAAATGAAAATCACCCATTCCTTTGGTCGTTCTACATATGCCCAGAAAATACACAAAAAGTTGTGCATTATCACTTTAAGGTTTTAGTCTTTGATATTTTGATATTATTATGTAATTCCTTTTATATTTGGAGAAGCAAGAATAACTTGAAAAAAGATTTAGGCGGCTAAACAAGTGGTGCTTGGGACATGAACGTAAAGATGGAATGGTTAATGGTGGTGCTAAAAAAATATATGTGAGTTTTTTTAATATGTATTATTTCCTTCTTCGCTATAAGTTCTAAATAAAATTGTCTTGCCTGAAGCTTTTAAAAATATAGGATCAATTGAAGGATGTTGAGAAAAGAAAAAAGAGTATGAGTGCTGAAGACAACAATTATGCCTATGGAGATCTTGACGATGATGAGGTGGTTGAAGTACTCGGAAAAGATACTAAGGGATGAGTTTGTGAAATTGATTCCGATGTCACTAAAAAATAGTTAATTTAACTAAGAATTGCAACAGAGAAATATGGACAAATGAAGAAGGCAAACAAGGAAGATACATCGAAAAATGATGAAGTATTCTCTGAGTTTGGCGCACAACTAAACATGTTGAGGATTTTTTGAAGGTTGCGTTTGCAATTTTGCATTTTCCTCTTATGATTTTAAGTGCACCAAAAATATCTTAGTATGGTAAAATTTATTTTGATCACTATCCATTGCAGGTTGTGCTTCATAACCAAACTAAGAGAAGTGCCACACCGGTGGTGACTACTCCGGCAAGTGATTTTGGCTCCAACTCGATCCACATTGATCATAATCTAGTTCAAAACTTGGAAAATATTTTTGGAATGAAAGATGCATCTCTGCCTTCAAATCTCATTCAAGCTCCGGCGGGAAACCCTAGAGTTATCTTGTGCAATAAGTTTAGCAAAGAGTTAGCAAAACGGTATATTGTGAGTGATGAAATGGGTTCAACTTGTCAATTCAAAAAGGTTGCAATGGACGAAAAGAAAGTCTATGTTAAGGAAGTATTTAATCCAGATGCTCCATTGTAGGACCTCAAAGGGATGATTGTTATACTTTTGCAGGCTATGCTCAAAGAGGATTTCTCATTTGGCTTGATTGTTGGTTGATGTATCTTTAATTTTTCTTTCAGTTGGATGGGGATTTTTCTTTTATGATGTTTTAAGTATGTTTTAACAGTTAGTTTTATTGGAATTTATTAGGAATTAATTATGCTTATTTATTTTTTCAATTTTTGGAACAAAATATGCTCGTCTTTGTTATGATTATTGAATTGTTAATTTTTTAATTAAGTAAAACCTTTTTAACTCCGCCGATGAAAAGATATATTTATCTTTGTATTGCCAATCCCAAGCCCGAGTAAAAGAGTAAGGAAGAAAGTCGAACAATTCTTCTTTACTAGTGTGTTACCTACTATGAGAAGGCTACAATGTCTGATGATGAGGTTGTTCATATTGTTTTTCTCTTAATATTATACATGTCAAATATATATGAATGTATTTTATTCTAACATCGTATGTAAACATATCTATGACCAGGTTAGATTCAAATGTGCCTTTTACCTGGAGATAGGGTCCTGTTTTATCCAGATGGATTGTGCCTTATATTCTCATTAACCAGTTTCTTTAGTTAGATTTAAAGCGGCCCAACACATCTGTAAGTATTGATCTTTTATTACCTCGAGAACGAATATTGCATGTTAAATTGTTTTAATAGTTTCGTAATGAATAATGAATAAAGATGGCAACATAAGACATATAGATACACCATGAGTTATTTTTGTGTCATTTCAACTTCTCCACAAGTGCTAGTAGGAAGTTCTGCAATAGAAAATACAACTTCAACAATTAATGCTGGTAAATTTATTCTGCTAATTGTCTTTTGGTAAAATGTATATGTTTTTTCCTCGAATAATTCGAAGATCCTCTTTGGATGTTATAAAAAAAAAATAGTATTTTACTATTGATGTGGCATCACATAAGTCTTAAAGCTTAGAGGTGAAGCCCTATTACCTGAATATCATTGGTTGGTGGTATTGTGATATTTAACATTTAATTTTAACGTTAGCATTGATTTATTTATAAAGAATAATGTTTTACGTGTCCTAATTAAATTATTAATTTCATTTAAAGAAAATAAATTGAGCATTAGCACTTACCAACTCACACGTAAATTACCTGAATATGAAATATAAATATTCTTTAATTTTTTGGACGTGTTTATATAACCACTGAGGTCACTGCCTTTGGGCATAATTTTTGCAGGTGTTGCAATTACTTGTTTGAAGAAGATGAATTCATAAATATTCATGAATTCAGTAAGTTCCTATTTCATATTCTTTTCCTTTTCTTAATTAGAAGTAAACTAGATAACCATATGTCTTATGTCGTATTTTTTTTTATGTTTGATTGTTTCTTCTTGTAATCTCTATATTTTATACATATGGGCGATGATTTGAACTTGGGTACATTGTATTCTGATATACTGTTGGCTTGTTTTAATTTTCAGTTTGGCAATACAAGATGCAGGTTGATATGAATGATTTCAGAGTCATGGAGTTGCTTTCTATTGAGATGCGGATTGTTGTGTCCTCAATATAATCTAAATCTATGAAAGGAAGAGTTCCATATTTCTGGTATTTTTACTAATTTATTTTTTCTTTCTTGTTTTTTGAAAACTAGGTAATCAAATAATTCTTTAATATGACATTAAATGAACTTAGAGTGGACAATTATTATATGAACATATGTAGCTGTTGACCTTAAAGTCACTAATCTTGTTTTGATAATAACAATAACGTTAATCATGTATAATTTAACTAAGTTGATGTTTTAAGTTATAGCCACAATAAATTGATCACACGTGGACTAAACCGAAAAGCCGGAATAAAGATTATTCACCTACAAGGTTTTGCGCTATCAATGTTCACACCTCACACAACTACTATGATCAATGCACTATCAATGGCACTTCTATGAATAACAATGACCTAAGGAAAAAAAGAAACGAAAATACAAACAAAGCCCTCGAAGACTTGTTATTTTATATTTGAGTGAGTGCTTTTGTTTCCTATGTAAAGATTCATGTTTGATTCTTAATATAGCTCATACACTTTGTTTTTTACACAAGTAGATTAATCAAAACAAAGTTTCTTCAAGATCTTTTCAAAACACCCCTTTTGGCAAAAACTGCTTTTTTATTTAATTCATATTAAATTTTAAATGATCTTATTTTGAGCTCTAACAAAAATAGGTGTCTTAGGAACCTATATTTTACCTTCCCCAAGCATTAAAATTGATTTTAGAGCTTAATTGTAAAAGTGTAAAAATTGCATTTTTGGCATGCCAGACAGTGCTCGTCAGTCGACTGATGAGCCTTACTCAGTCGACTGATGGTCCAAAAACTAGCCGTTGGATTTCTGATTTTTTATCATTTTTGGCACCAAACCTCTACCAACTCCCTCCAAACGGCCATATGTTGTCCTAGACTATATATACACTATCTAAGACGTATTTAAACTCTCTTGAATCATTCCTACACTATTCTCTTCATCTACATTCAATATTCAAAGATTCAAGAACATTGCTTTTGATCAATCATCATTATTTTGAGCTAAAAATTATTGATCAAACTTGATATCTCTTAGTGTGAGCTTAAATTGTAATCTTCATACACATAAGAGCTATTGTACATTAGTGTTAGCCACCAAAACTTATTCAAATCTTATTTGTGAGAGGTGTATCTCATAGATTAGCAAGAGTGAATTCTTGTGTGAGTATTGAGAGAGTTTCAATACTTGTAAGAGTGTGTGAGAATAATACACTTGTAGAAGTTTGATCTTCACCCGGAAAAATATTGGTATTAGTGAAAATTCTCGGAGAACTAACCGAGCGTGGAAGTAGGGGCTAACAAGCCGAACTGTGTGGATAAAAAGTCTTAGACTTCTATCGGTTATATCTTTCTATCTCTTCCTCTATTATATATTGCTATATCTTCTTTGTGATTGGAATTACCTTTGTATTTTGCTTGCTTGATTGATATAGACATTAAATATTTTTAAAACGATTTTAAAAATTCGATTAAGTTCTAAAAACCCTATTCACCCCCCCTCTAGGGTATTTTTCGACCTACAGTAGCTACAACAATGCTAGGTAACTTTTACGTAGTGGTTTTAGTGTGGGATATATATATATATTGTCTAAGTTAGTCTCTCTCACATATTTCTACATGCATCCCCCACCATTAACACTGAGATCGCTAAGGACATGAAACTGGTCCACTTTGAAACTTTTATTGTTTGAACTTTATATGTAAGTTTTTAATTTAATTAATATTATAGAAGGCTTATTATAAGGATAGTTCTTAAATTCCTGGTGTGTAAGCATTATTCACTACCATCACCATCTACTATAGAAGTCCTAATCTACAATTTTCGCGCTTAAAAAATTAAACTCAGAAGCATTTAAAGAAAACTAAGATTTAATCTTTTACTTTGAATTAGTTCATTTACCTTTGAACTTTAGTCATTTTCCTAGATTAATTGCCTATGCGTTAGACTTATCCTACCCTCTTATCCTAAGTTTGCAATTGCTTTTGGAGTTGTTTTCCATTTACTTGTTGGCATGCCATGTTGTTGCTAGCACTACTAGTATATAGCACTGAGAATCTCAGGTTTATGGACTGCTCATTATATCTTATTAATTGGGTTAGAGTTTTTTTGAAATGGCTTGATCTAGATGGGACAGGTTGGGGTCAATTTTTTTATCTACCAGGTATAATTATGATTTGCTAAACTAAAACTTACACTATGTCCGATACAAGTTTAGATAAAATATGCTCATTTGACCCACCCCACCCCACCCCGAATATAGTGGTTTTTTACCTTTAATACCCTTATAATATTTTTCTATAATTACATTGGATCAGACTGGTTCGAGTCCAACTATACTAACAAGTAAGTCGGGTTCAAATTTTCTAATATAAAACTGGTATGGGATAGGTCAGTTTTGCCTTACCCGCCTCAAACCCCACCCGACGCCTTCCCTTAATATTAGGAACCAAATATTCAAATATATATATATTTTTAAAACATTTTACTTATACTAATGGTCATTTTCAATTAGTTAATGATACCACATCCGTTAGAAACATAAACGGCTTTATTTTTTTTTAATTTACTAAAAATGGTCTCACGTTAGATGATAGTTAATAAAATAGCCAAGTCTTTTAGAAATTCAAAAAATATATCCGTTAGAAAATTTAACGAATAGTTTTTTTTTAAATCGTTTCTCTCATACTAACGGCAAATAACTGTGAGTAAATATGAGAAAGTCCATTGGTTAAATAGGATGCTAATGGGCCTATATTGTTAGAAAATTATGGTTTCTCACGGGTGTCTCTATTTTTCCAACACTTAAATTCTGTGAGTGAAAATATTGTACTAACATATATAATCGTTCAAAAGCATGACCCACACCCTCTTTTTCACACACATACACCGTTGGAGAAATTTACGTCAACATTGTTACATTATAGCGTTAGAAAAGGTCCCTTTTGGTGTAGTGTTATAAATACTGGCTTAGAGTGATCTGCTTTCCCTTATATATATGAATTAGTTGTGGGATTGCATTGGTGTAAACTATACGGCGTTAATCCAATTTTCGGTAATCAAGTTTACCTTAGCATGACGAATCATAGGAAGCTGGTAACTGAAAAGGAGGGTTTTAACCCCTAGAGGTTCATGACCCCGTAGAGCGTCATATCTATGGAACTTAGGGGCGAGATTGACTAGTAGAGTCAGATAGCTCCTAGTGTCTAGGATGGGAATTCTAGCGGGGGTTCGGCATGCATGCGTGTGGATTGCATTACACTATTTTCATACTAAAGTATTATACTATGGAGCTTACTTTTTATAAAAATTACACGTGCCTTCGACTGTTAGTTATATTTTTTTTATATTAAACTTATATAGTTTTCACTGAGCCTGGATTTGGCTCATTCCCTCTTTTCAACAGTTTTGCAGGTTAATCATCGTGGGTGGTACGTGGTACAGTTCTCTAGCAGCCTCTGATGTCCCATTACCCTTTTTTGTAGTCCTTTACAAGAAGGATTAAGATTATGTAATTATTTTTGTACTCTCGGTATATTATCCATTTGTAATAACTCTTTATTTAAGTACCAGACTGGATTTCAAATGTTAAAGTTGTACTTCAAGTAAATTTGTATAAATAATTTCGAAAATGTTGAGTGCTTTTATTAACTGTTTGGATGTGGATATGATCTATATGAAAATGTTTTTTTTTCAATTATCACAGGTTGGTTTATTGACTATACGGACTCCACATGCCGAATTTTTCAAATAAGGCTTTATTGTATGACTTATTTTCAACAATGTTTTAATTTATAGTAATTTTTCACCTGCCATCTATTTACGGCACAGTGATTAATAGTGTCTCGGAGGTTTAAACCTTTTAATGGGATTCAGGGCGTCATATATTTATATAGATTAAATACATATATAACTATACATATTATTTAAAAATCAAGTGTACAGTAGCCAATGATATAAATGAACGAGCTTACTCATATATATTTATATATATCACTACTATACATAAAGTCTCACAATATTTTTCTACTTTTATCAATTTATGGTGTCTCTTATTTATACTTACACTTAATCATTTCTTGAGTAACTCACTTTTCGGATATAGAATTATAATTTGAAATGTTTAAGTATAAAATTTAAGTTTTCAAATGCAAGAAAGACTAAAAGCCTTTGATATAAATATAGTACTAAGTACATATAGTATATTTAATTTTATAAATATAGAACTATAGTAGCTTCAATCTATATGCAGAGAAATTCAACACCCACCAAAAACAAACTTATGGTTAACATACTTAAATTAAGTCCACACACACACACACACATATATATATCTTATCAAATTATTCCTTTTCAGCAACATGGGTATAGAAGTCAAACTCAATATCTACTAAAGTTAATATATACATATAAGTGCTCTGCCCCACCCAAAACTTACCTACACATACACACACACACACACATATATATATATAAGAATCCACCACTCTGTTTTACATATATTATTATATATATATATATATATATTTCCTATCTCTCGCTTTCAATACTTTCCTCTTTCTTTTTCTTTCCTATTCTATGCATATATATAATTGGCTAAATGAGAGAGATGATGGTATGAAGAAGAGAAATAATGAGAATGAGTCAAAGGAAGGAGGTCCCCCCCCCTTATTCTTTCACCTGCCAGTAATCCCCTTCTCATTAATTACCCTCACCCCTTATTGGTCCACTTGGGACATCCTCCTTCCTTCATTTATATTTTCTTACATTTTCTTTCTTAATCTAGATATTTTCTATCTTTTGTTTTTTGTCTCATCTCATCTCATCTTATTGTTATTATTGTTATTATTACTACTACTATTATTATCAATAAAATCTTAAAGTCTAGATGTAGGACGACTGGAAGGTAACAGTGGAAAGCAAGTTCCTGTTTTGAATTCACTCCAGATCAAGAGTTAAATGATTACCTTAACTTGGGTATGCTCACAGAGAAGAGGTTCACATCCAATCATTGGTCAGATTTCTCATGGGCTTCACCTTAACTTCAACAAGGTTCCAGGTTCACATACAATCATAACTTATAGGGCACAGGGAGATTACAGGTCACGGCTACTATTATACATCTTTATATAGCAAGAAAGTGTGAATGAACTGACAAAGCTTCTGCTCACGGATACTCCTTGCTGCATCAATGCTCGAGGAAGCAAGAGCGGGATGAGTGTCAACTACAACTACTATTGCTAATGGAAGCCACTTTCCTGCTCTACAACTCTTGAACTAGAGGAAGGAAAGTGCTATACCCACCCACGGAAGAAGTGAGGACGAGAATCTTGTACTGATTAAGCGGGAAGATCGATCTATTTCATTAAAGGAAGAAGGGGATTCACAGGCAGGAAAAGATCAATAGATAGAAGGCCGCCCTCTTCTTCCAACAAATGCTTGTCACTCAGCTGGGCCACGTAAGCTCATACTTTTAAACAAGGGCAGTTTGTTACTGTTGCCAATAAAGAAGAAGTGAAGTGCGTAAGCCCCCACCCAAACGTAAGGGAGAGCCAAAGAGCGAAGTGAGGGCGGCGGCTACACATAAAAGGTACAAAGAATGTTGGGTTTATGAGAGGCACAAATTTCCTTCAAAGTTCTCTGGATATGAGAAAATTTATGCTTCTAGCATTCCAGTACATAACATTCATTGAGATGGATGAGTCCTAGAGAGATTTTCTGAGGCTTTTTCAAGCTCAGCTTTTATAAGCCTTCATAATTTTTATTTTATTTTCTTCTTCTTCTTCTTCTTCTTATATATATATATATATTAGGTTCTTACAGGGTAAAGATGTGTATGTATGAATTGTATAAAGAGTATTCCAATTTTACAAGTAATAGATTGTTTATTTCATGGTATGTGTCATATATACACAATTGTAAATGTCGTGATCTATTGCTCGTGGTTGGCAAGAAACTACCAATTTTATGATATATGGATCCTTGAGCACGAAATATATAAACACCTTTTGATCTTATTACAAAATTTTCTTCAACATGAATTTCTATAGAAGTGAATGAAAAGACATTTATGATTATATGCTCGAATGTTTTGCCTAAAATGCCTTCCTTTTGATGTTTGGTCTGTGGAAAATTGCAAGCATATCTGCTGGTATTGGCGTGCAAGGCAAGCCAGATCTTCCATTTATACAACACATATCACATGATTCATGTTGGAATACTCTTGCCCTACAAAATGGACAAATAGTTAGTGGTTGTAGTCAAAATGCATTCATTCGAATAGCTCGATAATCTCGTGCATAATTGTGGTGAATTCTTTCATGATACAACTGAGTAAAACCAACTACATCATAAAATAATATTTGTATTAAATTAGACTTTAAATATGTAACATTATAATATGTCTAAATTAAAAGAAAATATAACAATTTACCTATAATGGCTCTAGGGTTGTGTTCTCATCAATTGGAGTTATGTCATGTGTTGCAAATGTATAAGGGTCATCAATAGTCTTTGTAACTAGAACTGTAACACCCCCGCCTTAATTAGTAGGATAACACCTGTAATTAAGACCTGGAGCGTTACTAACCCACCTTAGACGAGCTAAAGTAGGTTTGAAATAAATAATAAAATAATAAATCCAAGAAAAATCACATAACCTGGAATAAACAACCATGGTACTCATGCTACGGGCGGTAATATAAAACATGAGTGCAATATACATCGATACACAGGCATGAAATCCAAAAGACATACACACTATGTTAACATATATTACATAGTAAACAACAACCCAGGCTAGCTGTGGCTTGCCATGTACACACCTATACAACAAAAATGAGTCGGTATCAGAGATCCTCTATTTCGTTCCCGACCCAGTTGCCTCTTCTGTCGTATCCGTCTCCTGGATACCTGAATTGGTTTACATAAAAAGGGGTGAGCTCACAGCTCAGTAGGGGGGTATAACAGGCAATATTACGTACGAAACGTAATTAACTATTTAATTATAAATCATGGTTCAACCAATAAAATAATGCATGCATGTGCATATGCAGGTTACATCCCTTGTGTCAACCATTATACCGAAAGAATACCAATGCCGAACCGAATCATAATAATGATAATAACAATGGGCCTGACCGCCCCCAAGAGATACCGAAGCTGGGCCGAATCATAATCATAAGAAGAAGAACGGGCCTGACCGCCCCAGAGAATAAGTCGAATATGATCACAATATAATATCATTCAGCCCATCAAAGATCATCATCATATCATAATATAATTGGACCATGTGTCCATCCATATCATATCACAGAATCACTAGTGCTTTGCCGAGGCCTAGATTTCCGGGCTACTCACCGCTGGCTCTAGACAGCCGACCTCATTGCTGTCCCCCGGGGGTTTAGGGATTTTCAACCCAAGGGCACCGAGCCCTACTTATTTTCACATCGGCAAGCACTAGTCAATATATATTTCCTTCATCATCGAAGGGCCACAATAGCAATCATATCAAACCCATCACAGAACCGTATCACATCCCAGAATAATTTAGCAGATATAAAAAGCTTTCGGCACCATAAATACAAGATATATGCCCACATGATAGGCCATAAGAATAATCCGAGCTTGCCAAAAAGTCTCCAAAAATTTGGTTGACACAATGACGATGCACAGTATGCATAACATGCTAATAAATGAATATTTGAAACAATTTATGCCATATAATCACAACAAATCTCTATACATGTTCCTTGATGTATATAATTCATTAATTAAATAATTTTATAAATATAAAATATTTATACATCCAATGGATATCTCATGTATATCAAATAATACAAATGTATCAAGTATAATGGCATATCTTGCTTCAAATAACATACACATGGCTTAATAAATCATAAAACATCACCATCCTCATCATATAATAATTCTTAAAACAAAGACAATTAAAATATGATGATTCATGTATAATAAAATTATACTATCAGCTTTTAAAAATAATTAAACCCCTACCTCAGAATATTTAGCCCCAAATAATAAATTATGAGTTGATACCCAAACCCCGACCGGTACAACTCTAAAATTCTTATACCGTTGCGTAGCCCTCAATGTATAGAACAACTTTCCCTTAAGGCTCGACTCGATTCGGCGGAGTTTTGATGACCAATTGCTAAGACGTAATCTCCGTACCTATTTTCTTTTTTTCTTACTGTTGCTCGGTGAAGAAAATGAAAGCAGAATAATGGAAATGGTGGAACATTTAGGCAATGGAGTCGGTGGCTTAAAGAAATAAAATCTAAGTTTATGTTTAATTACGATAATTAACCCTGAAGTTTCATAACTTTATTATTTTAACCCTGAACTTTTGCAACTTTACAATTTAGTCCATACTCAACCAAGAAATATGTGTCTAATTTACACTAATTATATTACAGGGTATTACAAGAACTCTCCGTACCTCCAATGTTCTGCTTGTGCTCCCATTCTCATAAACTGAAAGGACTGTATAAGGCTAACATGGGGGAGGTAGACCCTTGCTAAAAAATATGGTAAAAGAATAATTAAATTAATTAAAGGCACAAACAATACAACTTACATGTTGTACTATTGAGGTTGTCACGTGTTACCGCATGAGTAGTTCCTATAGGTCAGAGAATAACCCTATAGAGGGTGAATACGGTTTCTAGAAAATAATGCGGATTTAAAATGCTTTTAAAAGATGTTTAAGTAGAAGACGAATAACTAAGTATCAATGAATCAATCAAGTAATACAAACTTAATATAAAGCAATGAAGAGAAATAAGAAGCTTGAGTTTAGAAGGATGAAACCGTATAACATAAAGTTGTTTTATTCACGTTGTTTGGTTGTTTAGATCATACGGCTGTGCCCGAGTAGTTCCCTTGAGAAGTTGCACTAACCGATTTTTTTACGGCTGAAAATCAAATATTTTACAGGTGTAATCCTTATCACTACACTCACACAAGAAACACTCTTGCTTTACAATAAGAAATCCACTCATAAATGGATGAATATAATTTTTTTGGTGATGTATACTAATGTACAATAACTTTCAAGTGTATACAAGGATGTAAGATGAAACTCACACTAGAGTTATCAAATTTGATTAAGATTTATAGCTCAAAATAATAATGGATTGATCAAACAATGACTTGAATCTTTTCAATATTGATGATAGAAGGACATATGGTTAAAATAGTGATTCAAGAGAGTTTAAATGTGTCTTAGATGTCCACTATATAGTCTCAATGAATATATGGATGTTTTGGAGGTTAGGTGTAGAGATTGCTTCAAAAAGTGGCAAAAATCAAAAATCCAACGGCTATATTCTGAGGTGTCAGTCAACTGAGTAAAGCTCATCAGTCTACTGAGGTAAACTGTTGACTGATGGCCTCTATCCATCAAGCCAAAATCTCAAATTTTGGACTTCTACAATTTTGATCCAAAATCCATTTTAATGTTTGCGAGATGTTGTAAACATGTTTCTAAGACACCTATTTTCGTTTGAACTCAAAAATCATTCGTATGAATTTATAATGAATTTATTTTAAAAGCCGGTGTATGAAATTGATGTTTTCAAAGAGATTTAATTCCAAGCTTGTTTGAGTCAATCTAAAAATGATGCATGATAATATTTGAGCTATTAGAATGATAAAATGAGAATCTTTACAAATAATCTAAGCACTCACTCAATTCTTGGTTTAACGAGTATTTGAATGCTTGATACATTTCTTTGATTCTTCGCTTGTGCTTTTTGACTTTGATTTCTAAATGGAATATATGTCGTTGCTTCTTGATCAATGGTGTCATGTGAGACAAGATTTTTTTTATACTTGTGGAGGTATGATCTCGATTTGGATTGTCAGTTTCGATAAGTTTCGTTCCACGAAAGATAATCCGAACTGTGACTATACTTAATTCAACACACATGTTAAATTATACATGATTAATATATTGTTATTATCAAAACAAGATTAATGACCTTTTAGGTCCACAGTCCCTATTAATAATTCATGTCACAATGCTCATTTTCTATAGGATGAATGCCTAAATTAGGAAGCATGTTCAGTCACTAAGTCACTATTTAGTCGGGTTTGATTATACAATCTTCTACTTCATTTTGAAAGACGATGAAGTTTTAGTTTCTATCTGTTCATTAGGGTTCATGTTTTGCTACTCTCTATGTCATTCTCTAATTTGTTCCACTTCATCCGTGTTTAAATGTTGTTGACGACGCTGCTGATATAAATGATTTCTTTCTCTAGATTGCTCAACTGATAAATTCGTTCGATGTGAACAGGTAAAGAACGACGATGCAGATGCATCTTCCATAAATACTTTTTGTGTTTCCTGAAGGTGCAACAGGATATATATATTTCCTCTTATAAAATTATATCTCCAAATATGTGAAAATAGGGAAGATAAATTGAACTCCTGATTAATCTTCTGAGTAGAAAAAATGAATTATAGTAACGGAGTCAATTAATTCACTATTTTAAAGATCTACATAATAATATAAAGAATTTATAATACACGCGCCTAGTGTGTCATCTCTAATATACTTATAACTTATTTTTTTTATCTGTAATGCGTGACACTAATCTAAAAAAAGGTAAAGAATTAACACCATCGATAATTAATGCTCGTAATTGGTAAACAAATTTTTGCAGAGGTGAAAATATATTTTCACTTAGGTGCTCTTGGTTTGCTCAAAAGTGAAGAAGAGAAAAATAATTTTCTTCCTTATGCTCTCGGTTTTGCTCGGGAAGAAGAAAGAAATAGAATTGAAATCCATATACTCTCTCTATAGTCAAAGGAAAATTAATTCCCCAAGAGCAGAAGGAAGAAAGATATTTTCTTTTCTTCACTTTTGAGCAAACCAAAAGTGAAACCTATATATATACTCTCTCTGTAGTCAAAGAAAAATTAAATTCCCCGAGAGCATAAGGAAAATTAATTTCCTTGTACTCTTTTGCTTTGATCCAAGAATAGAAAAGGTGAACAAAAAGAAATCATTTTTGTTTTCATAAGCCACCATTCTTTTGGAAAGGAAATTTATTAATATATAGAAAAATATAAAATAAAATCTTTTTTTTTCTTATTCTATTGACTAAAAAATCATGTAAAAGTGGGGGCTATTCCTTTATCCACATAGGTGGTTAGAGCCAAAAAGACTTAGTCAACATTTTCAAATTAAGATATTACACAAAATAAATTTATAATATTATTTTGTTTAACAACAAAGTATTTTTCAAAAGGCAAGTTCAAGCCGAAGCAGGTTGAATCGGTGTGCGTGTGTGGTGAACCACACTGTCCAAGTTTAAATAGGAAAATGAAAGACTAACTCTACACAATGATATCCATATGTAATTAATTACTCATGCCCACAATTGGGTACCAAAAAACTTAAAATATCTATATTCTACCACCATTGTCTGGTAAAAGCTAATGGGCTTATTTATATGTTAAAAAAATATTAACACATAGGATAGAAATGTGAAAATGGAAATTACTATCAGAGATACCTTTAGAGTATATACTTTACTTGTATAGACTTTGTATAAAAAAAAATATTTTTTATTGTGAGAAAAGTTATTTGGTAACAAAACATGGTTTTTTTTTGTTTTTTTAAATATGAGAGTGGCTATTTTTTGAAAAATAAATTATTTTTTGAATAAATAAATAAATTATTTATAATTTAAATTGGAGTTACATAAGAGTACACAATAACGATTTAAAAAAAATGAGCAAAAGAAAAATAATTAGTGGAATCAATGAAAGCAATGCATATATACATGACTATGTTTATAATGGGGAAATATATGGATAAAGATACAAAAATACCTCTAGCTTAAATAAAATTGTCAAAGTGGAGAACATATTTTAAGCTGAGAGCTATTGATGCTTCTTCATTCTTCTCTCAAGCTTTGAACGTACTTTAGTTCTCATGCATTTATTTGATATTATTTAACTTCTTGATATTAATCCTATCAAGAACTGACGAAACCCATAGCAAAGATGGCCAAAAGATTGTTTCTACAATCAAATTTAAATGGAAACCTTGACCTATTACTTATAAAGAAGCAAGAACGTCGGTATAATGAATGATATGGTGTGGAACTGCGACCGGTCATCTATAAAGAGATGAAAGCCTTGGTATAATGAAGATGCCACAATCGGTTATAGAAGAGCCGATTGATAAGTCGAATATATATGAACACCACATAAAATTTCAATAAGTTCAATAGTTCTTCAAAGAACCAAAGAGAAATAACTTTAAAATTTTATTAATCAATAATTTCTCTCTAATTAAAATAATACAACCAATCCTTTTAAATAGAATGTAGAAAATAAATACTAATCCAAAAACAAAAGGAAAAATATAAATCTACACACAAAAAGAAAATTAAACAATCATAATTGACTAAGGAAAACATTTGTAATTGAATTAGGAAAATATTCTTAATCCTAGTCGAAGAAATGAAATCATAAATGCCATGTGCTAGCCTTGTTTCAATCATTCCCCTTTTCTTGATAAGGATTTGTCCTGAAATTCTTGTGACATTCTACACTAGTCACCATCTTTTCGAAAAAACTAGAGCTCGAATGCCACTTTGAAGCTTGAAATCTTCTATGCCAGTAGAATAATTACTTTGAATATTTTTCACGCTTTACTCTTAACTCAAATTGAAATTGTTCAAATCTTCCCTGCCATGAAAATAGATACTTTAAATATTTATGACACTTTAAATTCCTTGCAACTCAAAACTCATCTAACTTGATGCTATGTGAGAGTTCAATATTCCTCAATTTGTTGAAAAAGTTTAGCTGGTGATTCAAATGAATATTAAAATTATCCACGCCAATAAAATCAATGAGTTCAACTTCAACAATTTTCTAATTCAGGCCTTCAACTTGAATCTCTTGTCTTTTATCTATGAAGATACCGCCCGTACTAATTGCTATTTTTTGGAGATTCATGAACCACTATCACAAATCAGTCATAACTTTTGATCGCATCATTAAATGGGACTGATTTTTGGAAATGTATAGTTCGAAACACAAAGTTACTATTATTAAGCAAAAAATAAAGATAATCAAAAGTCGTTTTCATATGGAAATCGACCTATTCCCACAATCCAGCTAGATTTTTAAAAAAACTGACTAGTCGTAAAGTGTTTTTTTTTATTTGAGATTCTAACCAAAATTAATAAGAAAACAAAACTAATAAAAAAGGACAGAAGAACCTGAGAGTATAATCTACCTTTGATACCAATTGATACAAACCCCACCAAGAACTAACGAAACCTATAGTAAAGATGGCCAAAAGATCATTTCTATAATCAAATTTGAATGAAAACCTCGGCCCGTTGCTTATAAAGAAGAAAGAGTCTCGATATAATGAAGGAGTATGGAGTGGAATCGTGACTCATCACCTATAAAGAGATGAAAACCTTGGTATAATAAAGACACCATAATCGGTGATGAAAGAGCTGATTGATAAGTCAAATATGAATGCCACGGAAAATTCCGATAAGTTCAATAGTTTTTCAAAAAACCAAAGATAAATAACTCTCAAATTTTATTAATCAATAATCTCTATCCAATTAAAATAATAAAATCAATCTCTTTAAATAAGGTGTAGAAAAGAAATACTAATCCAAACATTATAAGGAAAGTACTAATCTAAACACAAAGAAAAATAGAAATCTAAACGCTAGAAAGAAAATAGAACAAAAGGACATCATTCCTAATTGAATTATGAAAACGTTCATAATCCTAATTGAAGAAAGGAAATAATAAACGGTGTGTGCTAGCCATCATTTCTTTATTTCTCTATCAACCGAGGAAAATAATGAACTAAAATGAGATAATGGTGGAATTATTTATAATTGCAATAATGATAAGATTGAATAACATTTTAAATTCAAAAAATAATAACCAAATTTTAATTTTTTTGATCGTTTAGAATTTTCCAAATCATCTTTTCTTATATTTTCTTTTTATTTCTCTATCTACTTTTCTATTTCTTAGACTGTTTATATATACTATTTATATGTTAATTAAAAAAAACATTTCTTAGACTAAACTCTTTATATATTGGTATAACAATTTTTTATATTTTGAATGAAAATAAAAGGATAACATACAATTTATTAAATTTCCACGGAGTGTGCAGGACAACTTTCATGTACCTTGATTAATCTCCGCTTACGATGCGTGGATATCGCTGACCAATTATTAATATAATAACGCCGAAAATCGACCATGTGAATTAAAAGTAGACCCAATTTGACTTTATAATCGTAAATAGCTGAAATAAATGGAGCAACTGTCTATTGGCTTAGTCGGCAAACATATATAAAGAGTGAGATTAGTTAGTTATTAAGAAATGCAAATCATTAGAGTGAACTTAGTCAAATCTAATGACATTAATTCATAATCAATTAATTAATACCTCAAAATGTAAAAGTTTGTAGTGGTTATAAATGGTTTGTTTTTGACCAATCATTCAAGTTTCCTCCGCCGTATATTTTATTTAATTATATATTGATTAGAGTAATCATCATCCCGCACCCCATTATATTTATGAAAATTGTGAAATTAAGCTTATGCATAATGTTGAATCGAAGTTTGATTTACGAAATTTATAAAACATATAAGTTCATAGCAAGATATGCACATTGAATAGTAGAAAATAAGACATATATGTAGCATACAATTAGATATATACATACATATGTACGTAAATAATTCGGCAATTGAGATTTAACAATCATCGATCATTGTTAGACCATCTCCATTGGATTGCTAAATTGCTATATTTTAACATGTGAGCTGTGCAGCGATGGTTCAAATTGCTTAAATGTTAAACAGAATGCTAGACCTTTGCCAAATTTGGCAAGGGGCAAACAATTGCCATAGCCGACTCTGTGTATATTGGTTGTGCACGGCCAATATTGACAACATCGTTCGTTTATTTTTTTTTAAATTCTCCATAGCTGACACTCAATACATTGGCCAAGGATTATGTCACAGCCGATATTGACAACATCGTCCCAGAAATTTTCTCCAATTCAAAAAATAGCCGTTATCTAACGGCTATTTTTTTACCTCGGCTATAAATAGTTTTCAATCCTAATCAAAATTTTCACATTTTATTTGTATTTTGTAACTTTTGTTTCTTTCATCTTTCTCCAATAATTTTAAATTTTAGTTTTTTATTATTTTGTTTACAATTTCGAATTTACTTTATATTTGAAATTATTATTTATTTGTTGTTTACTTTTTTAAATTAAATATTAGTTTTAATTTTTTTAGTACATTATGTCTAAAAATCGCGGATCAAATATAACACCGGTATAAGACGAAGCGCTTTGTCGATCATACATGCAAGTTAGCATCGATTCGATAAACAGTGCAAATCAAACCAATGATCGATTGTGAGAAGCCGTATCCGCGATATACCACCAACAACCTGGTATTATCGTTCGAAGAACACCATCTTCTCTTCAGTCTCGCTATTAGTACGTTAGTTCTACAATTGTTAGTTTTGTGGCTAAGTTGTCACATGCAATGAATAATCCCTGAAGCGGAACAAGCGAAGTTGATTGGGTAATTTTCGTAAATCATATGAATTTTTTTAATTTTTAGTACAGCTATAAATTTTACTTATCTCGATGCATTTGTACAGGTTAGGGAAGCGCGAGAAGTTTTCTTAATCGAGAAAAAAACACCTTTTAAATTTGATAATTGTTATCAAATTTTAAAAGAGCACAAAAAGTTCGACTTTAGTACAATGTCATTAAATACGCAACATTCTCGTTACGGTCTAAGTAATAGCAGTGGTTCATCTATTAACATTGGAGACGGCTCTTCTCCTATTGACATCGAAGGACCCGACGGAAGTAGGCCTACTGGGTATTATATAAGTATTACATAAGAAAATCTAGATAAGTAGTGGGCCCGCGAAAATCTACTTTAATATGAAAATCTAAGTATTACATAAGAAAAATCTACATAAAAGGATAAGAAAATAAGGATAAGTGGGCCCGTGACAATCTACGTAATTTTTTTTGATATTTGTGTATGGATTAGTAGGCCCGTGAAAATCTAGATTTATATAGGAAATAGACAAGAAAATCTTGGATAATAAAATTAGGATAAGTGGGGATAATTCTCAAAGATAAGTAGTGGGCCCGCGAAAATCTACTTTTATATGAAAATCTAAGTATTACATAAGAAAAATCTACATAAAAGGATAAGAAGATAGGGATAAGCGGGCCTGTGGCTATCTATTGAAAATTTTTAGATATTTGTGTATGGATTAGTAGGCCCGTGAAAATTTACTTTCATATGAAAATCTAAGTATTACATAAGAAAAATCTACATAAAAGGATAAGAAAATAAATACATGATAATTTCATTCCATTATATCGTCTATTGCTTGCCATGATGAAGATTATAAAGGATATTGATAATCCAAATGCGTGCCACTTTCACTACCAATAGCAGGGTCCATGGTTGGACGGTAACCGGTTTCTCGTAATAAAGCAATTTCTTCATCTTTCTCCTTCAACTGTCGTGCCATTTTAATGCTATATGCTAGTAGTGTTGTACGTAATTGATTTGCATAATTCGTAGCATCAATGTACATATCATGCCAACTATCACTAGGCAATGTACCTGCAGGAGGTGCATCTATGCTTCGGACATCACTTGGCAACGGATATGTAATTTGTTCACTATTCGTACCACAAATAATATAAGTCCAATTTGAAGGGGGAGGCTGAGACGACGAAGAAGGCCCTTGCGTATCATATACTTGTTGTGATTATTAACAATAAATCACGCCATGGATCTTAATTCAAATAGTGGATATTAATAACTAGAGATAATTTGGATGAGAAAAAACAAGAAGATATCACTAATTCTTTGAAAACGATTACAAAATCTATTACAAGAATTATTGCACTCAAAGCTCTCACAGAAGAAGAAAATCAATAGCCCTTTAACCCCTCTCTCATAATAAGATGAACTCTCCCACAAATCCCCACAGAAAGAAGAATATTTCTATTATGCCTTAATCTCTTGAATGATTATATATATATATAACAATATAATATAGTCCATCCAATCTAGAATAAGGTAATAAAAATCCTACGTAAATATGAATTAACAAGGTAATAGAGACCAAAATAAACAAGGAAACTAAGTTTGATAAGGAAACATATTTCTCGCCCAGTTGCAAAACGACTTTTGCACTTTTCCCGCGTAACTGCAAAAGTGCTTTTCCACCTTTCCAGAATGCAATTTTTTGGGTGCAAAAGTGCTTTTGCACCATTCAAGCGATCCGATTTCCAACAAAACTCATCTTTTTTTGGGTTTGGAATCGAGCAAAAAACATAACAATCACCACGTTTTACGAAGGTAACAAAACCAACCACTATCTTCTTCTTCTTCACCTTGATGACATATGAAATCTTCTTTTGTCTCACCCTTTACAAGGGCCACTCAATCATCTATGTCAATGATCGAGCCATATTCGATTATCTATGTCGATAATCAGACCATGTTTGTATTGAACACCATCACTAGCACGTAACTCTAAGTTGTCAACGGTCTAGAGCCACCACCTAAGCCATAACTCATCCTTGTTGCCACTGGAATATATGCTTCTTGGTTCCCTAACACCATTATGTACAACTCTCTCATGTAATCTATACAAGCCCCCGCAATGACTTGCCTTTAAGACTACACCGTCGCCATGATACACACTCATTACTTCACCTCGAGTAGAGTACCACATCCCAAGTGATTCTAATCTAGAGAGACTGATTACATTTCACTTTATCTCCGGCACATGTCTGACATTAATGATTGTTTGAACAGAGCCATCAAACAATTCTAGGCGGACTTCACCAACTCCACGAATTAGCAATCTGGAGCCATCCCCCATGTAAACAAACTCGCTACATTCTTCATATGTACTATACAATGAACGATTGTTGCAAACATGCATAGCGGCACCGCAATCCAAGAACCATCCTCCTTGACCAGTGAGGTTTGCAGGCATCAATAGGACATCTGTAAGATTGTCTTCTTTGTCATAAGAAGTCATTGTAACGGTTGCGGCTCCATCAGGGTTAGTAGCCGGTTTTTCCCTGATGTCATCCTTCTTCCTTGGGCAGTCCCTAGCACAATGGCCCTGGTAACCACATTTAAAGCAATCTCCTTTAAAGATAGTCTCCCATCCTTTGCTAGAACCTTTCTTTCCATTCGCTACAAAAACGCCTTCTTGAACGGTATTGATTCGATCCCTCGTTCTCATCATCTCTTCCGCAGACAGAACTTAACACACCTCTGAGATGGTGAAAGATGATCTACTCATAAAGTTCTGAATTAGCGTCTTGTACGAATCTGGAGGAGTCTAAATTAGTTGCAAGGCTTTATTCTGATATTTTAATTCTTCACCTACAGCTTCGAGTCTTGAGCATTCCACATCATCCAAATCCTTCTTCTTTTGTTCCACCATTGGTGGACCTTTTAGGGCATCATCAAAGTCCAGCACTACGAGATAGTCTTTTATACTCATCTGCCATAGGCTGAAATTCATGATTTTAGCGAACTTCTCCATCATATAAGATTTCTCCATTATAACACACACCTCCTTGAATACCACCATCTGATACCACTTGTTGTGATTATTAACAATAAATCATGCCACGGATCTTAATTCAAATAGTGGATATTAATAACTAGAGATAATTTGGATGAGAAAAAGCAAGAACGTATGTAATAGAACACACAATATTCGACAAACAAAGATATCACTAATTCTTTGAAAACGATTACAAAATCTATCATAAGAATTATTGCACTCATAGCTCTCACAGAAGAAAAAAATCAACAGCCCTTTAACCCCTCTCTCACAACAAGATAAACTATCCCACAAATTTCCATAGAAAGAAGAATATTTCTATTATATCTTAATCTTTTGAATGATTCTATCTATATATAACAATATAATAGAGTCCATCCAATATAGAATAAGGTAATAACAATCCTACATAAATATGAAAACTATTAACAAGGTAATAGAGACCAAAATAAACAAAGAAACCAAGTTTGATAAGATACAGAAGCCCAATAATTATTATATTCATCCAATGAACAAGGCAGGCAAAAATGTGTACAAGTCAGCCATCCAATTCTCTGATACTCAAAGAAGACATCGCGCGATATTTTGGAAATGGGCTTTGGTAGGTCAGTTGGAATTGCATAACCATTGAAAATTTGCTTATAACACCGATCACCTAAGTACCAATTGCCGTCAATTTGTGGGTCGAGTAACAGATATCGTGACTTTGATATAACAAGCGACACAACATTAATCACGTAATTAATCGAAATCGAATTGACATACGGGTGCCATATAATCGAATGGATTGAGCGCATCTCTAATTGTTGATTAGTCATTTCTAAGTTGAACTGGACTAAATTCTTTGCCCATTCAACGTGATTTGCCTTCACCCACTGGTGAATCCGAGGGAATGTGTCTTCAAGTTGTGATTGTAGAAGTGGGCATGTAACGACGATATGCTCATAAAAGAAGAACTACAAATATTGAAAAGTATCACAATTTAATATACTTCAGATATAAATATATAAAGTTTTAATTGAAAAGTGATGATATAAAAAAGTACCTCTACAAGCTGCCACATACAATTCAAACTTTTAATCTTTTTTCTACACACACATCAAAGGACGAATATATCATCGATAATATTGCTGATCCCCAATCAAATTTAGAAATAGTATGCATATCTGTAAGATATTTAAACCATCCAACTTGGCAACTATTCGATGCATTTGGAAAAAATACGTATCCAATTACATAAAAGCAGAATGCTCTAGAAATTTGCACAGGTTCAAAGAGTTGTAATATGGCATTATTTTGCAAATAGTTAGATATTGCGGAACTAGAAATGCAATCTTTCTTTATACGCACATTCATATTAGGAAAGAATTTTTGAACTATTGACTTAGCATTACACCCCTTATCGAAATATGGCGACAATGGTTCTAAAAGGCCCCCAATGGTAATTCCTAAAATAGTAAAACTAGTTTTAAAAAATTTTAAAAAGAAAAATAAATAAATATAAAGTAAAGCGAAAAAAGGAACTTTTAGCAATATGTGTACCTGTTAACATCGTGAAATCAAGAGATGTGATGCCTATCTCACATTTTAGAAGTTGAAATATGTGCGTAGTATCCCACCAACAAAAAATACAAGCTTCAACAACAGATCGGTCTGAATTCGGGATTTCATGTCTAAATATGCCACACCACCTAGTGTTGTGTGATAATACATTTAACTTTCGCATCTGACAAATTTTTTTGATAAATTAAATTTGCGGTATGCCAAGTAGAACGTATGCTGAACCACGACCCGTCGGGATTTGGGCGATCGGATCCATATGATATATGTGTAATATCGTCATAAATTTTAGGGTATTCACCCAATGTTGTAGATGGAATTTCAGGAATAGTAGAAGATTGGGTCGATCGCTGGTGCGAAGAACTTGGTCATGGTGGATCGTTTGTAGTTTCATTTCCTTGGGAAGGCCGAGTGGTGTATTGTTTCCCAAAGAACCTTTTCATTGATTTCATTTTCTTTAATAAATAATAAATTAATTCCATTAGAGAAAACATTTGGTTTTAACACACATTAAAAAAACAGATGGTTTATTTAATTAAATAAACAATTGATCTTATATAAATTAAAATAACAATTTATACTTTTGAACCCCAAAAAAATAAATTAACATTTTTGTTGTGTAAATTTAAAATGTAGATTGGTTTTTAATTTTAAAAAAACAACAAGGTATTTATTTATTTTTAGTAAATAATAGTTGGATTTTTTTTTAAAAAAATAGCCAACTTTTTAGTTAATTAGATAAATAATTGCAGTTGGATTTTGTATTTTTTTAAAATAGCCAGTTTTTATTAATAAAATTACACCAAAAATATAAACAGTTGGTTTTCTTATTTTTAAAAACACCAACTTTTTATTTTTACAAATATAGAAAACAGTTTGATTTTGTATTCTAAAAAAAAATACACGTATTTTTTTTTAAAATAACAGTCAGGTTTTGCAATTTTATAAAAGGAAAAAAATTAGGTTGTTTATTTTAAAAAAACATATTTTCATGATAAAAAAAATAATGACAAATATTTTTTAGACAAAATAAAATTACATAATTGTATTACTTTGTTTTCTAAATTTAACATGTACAACAAATTATTACTATATAATGAGGAATGCAATAAAAAAATTTGCATAAACAAAATTCACCTCAAAAAATGGATTGTGCAATCTTCTCCTCGTGCATTCGTAAAATCGATTTTTTTTATGAAGAGTGGAGATGGTTGGGAGCTCCCTGGTAGCTCACTTGGTTTAATTTTATGATGCTCGGATCTGTATAAAATGGATGAGGGCCGGGGAGGAGAAGACGACCGTTAAAAATATAGCCGTTGGGGGAATTAACCCACAGCCGATGTACAGTGCATCGTCTGTGGCTGCATTCTCACAGCCGGCATTGAGTGCATCGACAAAGCCATTCTCTCCCATTTCCTTCCCTTTCCGCTACGGTAGTACAATGAATGGTATGCTATAGTTTACAAATTTAGCATACATTTTTAACAATCCAATGGAGATGGTCTTATTATTAGGCAATTGAGATTCCATGTTCTAAAATGATTTGTTACATATTATATCAAGTTTAACATCTTCTAAATATTCCTTAATTCCTTCAAGTCTAATAAGTCCTCTTCCAGCTTTTCTCAAATACGTTGCATTACCACTTAGATGGTAGCATGTTAATAATAGAATAAACCTTGATGCGAAATGGGCAATAAAAACCTTCTCGTCGGAGTTGATTAAGCAGTTGCTTTTTCCGTAAAATATGATCTTTAACTCGGCATTTTGGATTCATTTTTCCTTTTTCAAATTCTATCCATAAAGGGTTTATATCATATTCTGCTTCATGTAAACACTTAAGTAACTCAATTGCGCACGTTGATTGAAATATTTTTGAGATTGCTTCATTCCAGGTAAGTGGTAGTGTCTCAATTATTTTATCTATAATATCGCTTTTTGATACGTTCTTACCACATGTTGCAATAAACGACATACCTCAATTATTTGTAAGGCATGTTTTTAAATCGTAGTTCCTTCTTCAAACGGTTTATATAGTCGATAAATTTACCCATCAACCTTTTTGTTTCTAAGCGGATGCTATGACGTGCATAAAGAGGAGGGCGTTCTATAGTAAATCTGTCATGAATATAATAAGAATATGTTAGTAATTGAAGAGTATGTCTTAAGATTAATCTAAGCAAATATTCAAACCGATATTATTATTAAAATAAATATTTCGCCGGAGGCAAAAATAGATTTTCACTCGGGCGCTCTTAGTTTGCTCAAAAGTGAAGAAGGAAATTTTTTTTTACCTTATGCTCTCAATTTTGCTCCAGAAGAAGAAAGAGATTGAACTAAAATCTATATACTTTCTGTAGTCAGAGGACAATTAATTTCCTCTTACACTTTGTTCCACTGGGGAGGATGAAAAGGAAGAACAATATTAAAAAACTTTTGCTATGGTGCGTAAGTAGAATATGAGTAGGGAAAAAATCCTTTCCATTTTCATAAACGACAGTTCATTTTAGAGTAAATTTATTAATATATAGAAAAGATAAAATATAAAATGTTTTAGTATTCTGTTAAATAAAAAATAATGCAAAAGTGGGGGGTTGTTCCTTTATCCACATAGGTGGTTGCAGCAAAAAAGACTTGGTCAACATTTTCAATTTAAAATATTGATTTTATTTAATAGAGAGATATTCATCTTAATCAATTAATCTATGTTATATATATATATATATAAATACAAAATATCTGTATATATATAAACACAAATGAACAATACAAATTTAATAGAGAGATTGTTGACCCTTTAAATCGAGGCATTGTTACTAGTGGTAAGATAAAGAGATTTGGAAATTGAGGTCCAAAGTTGTGTCAGAGTTGCTCGATATGCCAAACATTTTGGTGAATTTAAGGATGAAGACCCTTCTTACTTGAGTTGGTTTCGAGAAGGCAAAAGTGACAATGAAATGCAAATTTGTAACTCAATTTCTACATCAATTACCCAATGAGTATTAAAATTTATTCCTATTAGGGTTATATTGTCTATCTAAACTTATGTTGAAAATTGGCTAGAGAAAGAAAAAATGAGTAGATAGAGATGGAGAGTGGAGGTGACGTGGGTGTAGTGTATGTGAATTATTCGTAGATATATATATATATATATACATAAATAAAGAGAAAAATGATCCCAAAATTTGAGAAAAGGATAAAGGGATAAACTAAATTTGATACCTAATTTTCGAATTTAAAATTATTTCCATAAACAAACCCATTTTCATACTTGATTTCTAAATCCAAAATCGTTTTTATCAATAAATCAATTTTGTCATCCAATTTTCAAATCAAAAATTGTTTCTACCAATATACCCATATTAATACCTTATTTTTAAATATAAAATTATTTCCATAAATAAGCCCTTTTTGATACCCAATTTCTTAATCCAAAATCATATATGTGAAAAAATCATTTTGATTTTGGATTTTAGAAGTGGAGAGATGAGAATTTGTTGCAAGTTTTAGAAAGAGAGAGAGAGAGAGATAATGGAAGAAATAAAGAATCGAATGAAGAGAATGGTGGCAGTTCACCGGCGGCAGCAACTAGCCAGTGGTAATGGTGGTGGTTTAAGTGATCGAGAGGTTTAGATGAGAGAGATTATTTACGAAGATGGATTGAATTTTGGAGATGAGTGAATTTGTTGTAGGTTTAGAGAAAGTAAGTAAAAGTTGTGGTTTTTTTTTGTAGAAGAAGATGAATAGTTTCCAGGGGTAAAATGGTCAGCGCACATAAATTTTGGACGATGTTAGAGGTTTGTTAAATCTTAGGGGGTATCGCTAATTTCGTGTTATAAAAATAAGACAAACTCAAAAATGCCCTTTTATTTATTAACTTAGAGTATCTCTGATAGTAGTGTATAAAATAACATATAAATTTTAGGATAGTGTTATTTACACCCCTCAAATCTGTCATAAACACCCTTACAGAATTTAACTAAAAACATATTTTAACACCCCCATATTTATCACAAACACCTCCTCCATTATCTGATGTTAGGTAAGTGCTTAACTACACACTCTCCCCATTTAAGCTAATTTTATATGAGTGCACTCACTTCTCATTAGACGAGTCTTATTTGGAAAATACTATAACAATTCATTGCATGATGTTAAGTGAGTTCTTACCAACAAACTCTTCTTAAGTGGGCTGAGTGTATGTGACTGTACTCACCTCTCATTAAGTGAGCCTTGGGGGTGTCAGTGATAATAAATTTATCTTCGGGAGGTATTTGTGACAAATATGGAGGGCATAACTTTTATGTGTTAATTCATTTTTGTACAAAAGGTGAAGTTTAAAAAAATATGCTCCAATGATACATTTGTAAAAAATTGAAAAGACCATTAAGATAGCGACACATATTAAATGCCATTTGATATAATTTTTCATAATTTTTTAGTAAGTACTTTTATAAATAATTTGACAATTGTGGGAGCATAATTCTGAGCATTCTCTCGTTGGCCGAGTTGGCCTTAACATCTCCTTATGGGCCGAATGAGTAGGACGAGGCCCAATTACCATAAAAGATGAAAAGGACCATAGGTGAGGCCTAACAACGTGAGAAACTGTATACAATATTTGCCGAGCAAAAGTGACAGTTAGCCGAGCAAAAGGAAAAACCGCCGAGCAAAAGATAATCAATTTAAGAAAGACCTCCAACATGCAAGTAGAAGACATATCAACACATGCCTCCTCACCAATGAGAAGATGACATCTACAGATGATATCGCACGATGAATGATTGCTACACGAACGAATGACGAAGTGACATATGTAAAGTGCAAAAAGGTTAGTTACAACAGCTGTCTCTCCAACAGGTGGAGGGAGGAAATGAATGCCACAGGGGCCCTAAGATATGCCCCGTATGGTCATTTCACTGGTGACCTAATTCATCTTGGGAAACACGAAATACAGACGTATAAATAGAAAAGGATGCTCTCGAAAAAAGGATATAAAAACCATACAAGAAAAAGGCGAAGTCCAATTACCATCTCTATCAGCTTTATAAGCTTGGGCCGGACCTGCTCCGGTATACAAAAACACCACACATAACTGGCGCCGTCTGTGGGAATTGGCAACGAAAAGCTGTTTCTTATTTACCGGTAATTGGATCTCTACTTTTTATTACCTCTCCGTGTTCTTCAAGCTCTGTTTTTCATTTTTTGCTGTTTCTCCTCCGATTGTCTGGTTTGATTTAAAATTTGGTAGAAAGTCCTTTGTAGTAACTGTTTCAGAATGGTTCAAACTAGAAGCCATCAAATAGGTGAGAATTCAAACGTAGTCCCTGTGATAGATCCAAATCCCAACCCAAATATGAACCCGACAGCAAATAGACCTATAGTCACAGTACCCTGACAACCTAATCTAGATCATTCACATACTCACTCGTCTAACAACCTTTATGATCCTAACTATCCTGAAAGAGATGCTCCTGTTTTAAACGAATCCGCTACAATGGCTAAATTACTGTGAGAAAATAAGATATTATCACAACTCCTTAAAGAATAAATGCTTAGAAAGGTGGTACACGAACAATTTAAACTGGTTGAATTGAAAGAGGCTGAGACTGTTGTCTCTTCCTCAAGGGATGATTATGAGGAAGTTAATTCGAAATGAAAGTTTCATGAGGGTGTTATTGATGAAAAAGGACGCCAGGCCAGTCCAAACCGGTTAGGACATCATAGTGTTTTTGAACGATTGGGAACAATGGGAGTTTGCAAGCCTAATAGAGTGGCCAAGTCAGCACAAGTAGTTGAAGGGAAGGAAAACCCATTGAACAACTAGGCAGAGAAAGATTTACGGAAGTTAATCCATTCAGCCATGGCCGATAAGACAGAGGATGAGAAGTCGGCGGAAGAATTAGCGAGAAGAGCCTTGGGAGAAGATCACGGTTCCCTTTTTACTGAGCGCATTCAGAGCGCGCAGCCTCCGAAGAAATTTAGACAACCGAAGTTCAAGATCTATGAAGGCCAATCTGATCCGGCCGATCATGTCCGTCACTATAAGCAAGTTATGGCCTATTGGAGAGGCGAGGAAGCCCTTATGTGCAGGATGTTCCCAGCCAGTTTGGGGGATACTGCGCTCCGGTGGTTTGATAAGCTACCTCCCATAAAGATTGATAGTTTCAGAGAGCTAGCCGAGCAATTCACCGCTCGATTCATTACCAATAGCATAATGATTAAGGGTCCCGAAGCTTTAACCCAACTTAGGAAGAAAAATAGTGAAACTCTGCTTGAGTATTCTCAACGATACTTTGAATTATATCAAGAGGCCGAAGACTGTGATCCGAGATTCGCCCTTAGCACTTTCAAGTTTGGTTTTCCATACGACAGCAACGGTATCTACAATGACCTCACTCATCGACCTCCCAAAATGTTCAACGATTTGCTCGCTCGGGTTGATGAATTTTTTACAATGAAAGACGATCATAAGGCTATGAGCAAGCAACAAGGGTTCAAAAAGGACATAAATGGGAACGGCGATCGAAGGGACGATAATCAGGATAAGAAGAATAAAAGGGACAATGAACGAAAGGACAATGTTGATGATGATAAGAAATCGAACGCTTTCAAAGGCGTTAATACGATATTCAATAAGCCCATTCATAAAATAATGCAGGAAATTAAGAATGAAGAGTTCTTCAGATGGCCAAGGCCTATGTTCGGCGACCCCAAAACACAAAATTCCGCACTCAAATACTCTTATCATAAGGACAATGGACACGTGACAGACACTTGTAGAACTTTGAACCAATTTTTGGAAGAATTGGTCGAGCAAGGCCGATTAACCAAGTATGTGAAGCGTGATGATGTAAAATCGAGTGAACAACTAAGAGCGGCCGAGCATAATCGTACTTCGGCTCAGGCGGTCAAACCTGTTGTTGGGATAATTGAAGCTATACACGGTGTTGTTAATAGGTCAGAAGCAACAAAGAACCATTTACGGGCACGTCTGGCTCGAGTAAGATTATAGGCAGAGGCTCATCCGGTTAAAGAAGTTATGTTAATATTGGCTCCTCCCAAACGGGATCAGAAGCATAATATGTTCTATAAATTGTCTTTTTCGGAAGAAGACTTGGAAGGGGTAGATGTTCCCTATAATGATGCATTGGTTATAATGGCTAATATCTGCAACTTCAAAGTCAAGCGAGTGTTAATTGACCCAGGCAGTTCTTCTGAGGTGATGTATCTGAAAGCATATAACGAGTTGAAACCGTTCATTTCAAGCAAGTATGTTCGGTAAGTGGATTCCCCAATTTACAGCTTTAGTGGCGACGCAGTCTGGCCAATTTGTATTGTCAGTGTTCCAGTCCGAATTGGGGAAATGGTGGTAGTAACAAACTTTTTTATGATGAATATCGTGTTTCCGTATAATGCTTTGCTTGGGCGAAATTGGCTGGGAGAAATGAAGGCGGTTGCCTCACCGTTCCATCAGAAATTAAAATTTCCAACTCCTAAGGGAGTATGTGTGGTTCGAGGCAAGCAAGAGGATGCTAGATATTGTTTTAATTTGGCAATCAGATGGTCGCTATCAGAAGCAAAGGAAACAATTCATGCTGAGCAGACTAAATCGGCCAAATCTATTGAGCAAGATGATGGAGGAACAAGAAAGGAAAGTGACGTGCCTGAAGCCTCTAATCAGAGGAAGGGCAAGGAGCATAAACAATAGCAACCAAAGAGCGGTCCCCCTATTGATGGTGGGGTCAGGAGACGACCAGATGAAAGAGTTTTCGAAGACCTACTTAAAATCCCCGCAGAGGAAGGATTAGATGATAGGGAGAAGCACTTTTTGATCGGCAGCAGTCTGACAGCAGAACAAAGGCAAGATCTCACCAAGTTTTTAAGAAAGAATGTTGATGTGTTCGCCTAGCAACCCTATGGTATGCCTGGAATATTAGCAGATGTAATATGCCACAAGTTACATGTAAACTCTGCTTTTAAGCCAATTAAACAAAAATCACGTCGGACATCACCTGAAAAGGCTATGGCTGTGGAAGAAGAAGTTCAAAAATTGCTTAAGGCTGGAAATATATGAGAAGCTGACTTTCCGGAATGGATATCTAACCCGGTGGTAGTTAAAAAGAAAAGCAAAAAATGGAGGGTATGTATTGACTTCACCGATTTGAACAAGGCCTGCCCCCAAGATAGCTTCCCAATGCCCAGGATTGATCAACTGGTAGACACGACAGCCGGTCATTAAAGATTCAGTTTCCTGGACGCATATTCGGGGTACCACCAATTCCATTGTTTGGGCCAAATCAGGAGTGTCCACCTTCATCACCACGATGGGATTGTATTGTTACAATGTCATGCCTTTCGGCCTTAAGAATGCAAGAGCTACTTATCAGCGGCTGGTTACTAAAATGTTCCGTGACGAAATCGGCAAAACTATGAAAGTTTATGTGGATGACATGTTGGTGAAAAGTAAGCATGAAGCTGATCATATCAAAGACTTGGGCAAGACTTTCGAAATTCTGAAATACTACAAGATGAAGCTGAATACCGCAAAATGTACGTTTGGGGTCGGATCTGGCAAATTCTTAGGTTTTCTGGTCAATTACCGAGGAATCGAAGCCAATCCGGAGAAAGTACAAGCAATTGTCAACATTCAGAAGCCAACGAACCTAAAAGAGCTGCAAAAACTCACGGGTATGATCGCTGCTCTGAATCGATTCATTTCAAAATGCTCCGATAAATGCATGCCTTTATTTAAATCTTTGAAAAGAACGAAAAAGTTTGTATGGACCCTAGAATGTGATTAAGCTCTTGACGAGCTGAAACAATACCTGAACAATCCACCGTTGATATCTATCCCAGACCCCAACGAGCAACTCTTTGTATATTTAGCTTCTTCTGATCGGGCAGTAAGTTCGGCCCTAATCAGAGAACATGCCAATGTGCAACATCTAGGAAATTGAGGCATTATTTTGACACCCATTCGATCAAAGTGCTCACGAACAGCCCAATCAAGGCAGCTCTCAGGAAAGCCGATTTATCTGGCCGAATGAAAAAATGGTCTGTTAAGTTGGGGAGATTTCATATTGAATGTGTGCCAAGGATGACTATCAAGGGGCAGGTACTTACTGATTTCATTGCCGAATTCACGGGGAATGTTGAAATTTATGCGGAAAATCAGTTATTGGTCACAACCGGGGGGCAAAGTCATGATGTAAAAATGTCCGAATCCGAACTATCTGAGCCGATCATAAAATCCGCATCCCCCCAAAATCCAGTTTCTTGGCTCTTAAATATAGACGGATCATCAACGATTGGTGGTTCTGGCGTGGGCATTGTATTCAAAACTTCGGAAGGAGAGATCATCGAACAGGCAATTCGGCTAGGTTTCAAAGCAAGCAACAACAAAGTTGAATATAAAGCCTTGATTCTGGGTATGAAAAGGGCCATGCAGCTGGGAATTCAGGATTTGATAATCAACTGTGACTCTCAATTAGTGGCAAATCAGCTGACTGGGGAATACGCGGCAAAGAATGAACGAATTGAATGGCAGTGTATATGAACTTGGCTCGAAAAATGATGAAGAAATTTAATTCGGTGTATGTCGAACGGTTCCCCAGAACAAATAATTCACATGCAGATGCATTGGCAACTCTGGCTTCAACAATAGATTCAGAAGTAAAACGAATAGTGGAAGTAGAATTTGTGCCAAAACCGAGTGTAGAGATGGATAGACAGCCGATAGTATGCAACGTTGAAATCAACTTGGGTGTTAGTTGGATGGATCCAATCATTGATTACCTAAGAGACGGGTCATTGCCGAATGATACTACTGAAATTTATCGAATCAGAGCGCAAGCTAGCAGGTACTGGTTATTTGCCGAGCAAACGTTATACAAGAGATCCTTCTCAGGGTCCTACCTCAGGTGTATTCATCCGAAATTGGTGCAAAAAACTCTTTTCGAACTACATGAAGGAAGTTACGGTAGTCATATGGGAGGCAGATCTCTAGCTCATAGGGCTAGATCCCAAGGATATTGGTGGCCCTAAATGCAGAAAGACGCAATAGAATATGTAAAGAAATGCAACAAATGCCAGAAACACTCCCCAATGATTCACCAGCATGCTACCGTTCTTCACCCCATTGTCAGCCCCTGGCCCTTTGCTATGTGGGGATTGGATATCATGGGTCCTTTTCCTCGGGCTTCAGGTAATAAAAGTTTTTTTTTTGTTTGGCACGAATTATTTTTCAAAATGGATAAAGGCAGTTCCTCTGGCGAACATAGCCGAATCCAATGTTAGAAGCTTTTTGTGGAAGAACATCATCACCAGATTCGGCATTCCACGGGTACTAGTTTCGGATAACAGCACTCAGGTCAAGAACCAAAAAGTTGAAGAATTCTGCAATGCATACGGGATTAAACAACACTTTTCTAGTGTGGATTATCCCCAAGGCAATGGTTTGGCTGAAGCATCGAATAAAATCATCTTGGATGGTTTGAAGAAAAGATTAGAAAAGAAGAAAGGAAAGTGGGCGCAAGAATTGCATTCAGTACTCTGGGCTTTCAGAGCGACACCGCGCCGATCAACAGGGGATACTCCTTATTCCCTAACCTATGGAATAGAGGCAGTTATTCCCTTGGAAGTCGGCTTACCCACTTTGAGAACGTCCCAATTCAAAAATGGAAACAATGATTAGGCGCTGGAGGAAGCATTAGATCTGGCCGAATCCAAAAGGGAAGTAGCCGCAGTTCACCTGGCGAATTATCAAAATACCTTGCCTAAACTGTACAAAGCTAATACCAAACTACGAGAATTCAAGGTTGGGGAATTAGTTCTAAGGAAAGTACTGAGCACAACAGTCAAGCCCAGCCATGGGAAACTCTAGCAGAATTAGGAGGGTACTTATATGATCACTTCGGCTACTGGAACCGGATCCTACCATTTACAGGATATGGAGGGTCACCCTATTCCGAATCCTTGGAATGTGGAAAACTTAGGAATATATTATCACTAGTTGTAATTCCAAAGAATGGACTCTTTTGTTTGAGCCGACTTTGAAGTAATGAAATAGAAGTTTTGAAGAAATCTGAATTTGGTATTATCTTGCTAAAAAGACCTTGTTTAACGAAAGGCAAAAGCATAAGACCTTGCTGGCCAAGGCAGCAAAATGTAAAAGTATAAGACCTTGCTTTGCCAAGGTAGCAAATGTGCAAAAGTGTAAAACCTTGTTTAGTCAAGGTATCAAAATTAATAAAAGACCTTCAACGGAAGGCAAAAGCATAAGACCTTGCTCGGCAAAGGCAGCACACATGCAAAAGCATAATAACTTGCTTGGCCAAGGCAGCAAAACAGATTTATTTACAAAAGCATAAAAGTTGAACGTATTTGTTTCAAACAAAACATATTTATTTACATTCAACTATGTTCCAGATTAGTTAAACCGTTTACTAACTAATAAAGACTATTTCTTACAATCAATCAAAGTAGCAACATAACAATGAACATCAACAGAATCCTTCTTCATTAATTCAAAACACAGATACATATTGCGGGGCTTCGTGGCCCAGAAAAGAAGAAGAAGAAGAAGAAGAAACTATTTTTCAAACAACTCTTCCAACATCACAAGAGCCTTAATGTAAAGGTCCAGCTGTGGTGACTCTCATGACCTTCTCGAGTTGTTTATTAATCTTGTCGAAGCTTTCTTCAAGAATGCCTTCTGCGCTTGATAGAGGCGAATCGTTCTTTCAAACGAAGAAAGCGACCGGCAAGACGGTCATAGCTCCTCCTCAGGCGACGGTGTCTTCGTTTAAGGCGAAGAAAAAGCCTTTAACATGTCCGCCACTTCTGTGGCATCTACTTCTTTAGCATAAGGAGAAGTGGCATCAGAACGGATTCATTATTAAGATTCGCCATTAAAATGGAACTAAGAAGTTAAGATTTTTCCTTTTTAGTTAGTTATAATGAAAAAATAGCAATGAAGTATACAATTTATATAGGATAGGAGTTACACAGGGGGTCACAAGACCCTGTGCAATGAATATCCTAGAGAATCGAAATGACATTCACCATTTATTATTATCTTAATTCGAAGAAACACTTTGGAAATACAATAAAGCTCCTCATATTAGTTGCCCAGTAGCCATTTTCTAAAAGCCACGTGGTCAACTGGGAGGCATAATATAATTACAGTAGGTCAGTAGATTAAAGTATGACATACATAAAGAGATATATACTCGTCAAAAAGGACTTATGTGACATGCATAAAAAAAATCATACTCGGCAAAAGGTATTTCATTACAACATTTCATTAAATCATAACAAAAAAAGAGGGGAATACAACCAAAAAAAAGAAAAAGAAAAAAGAAAAAAAGAAAAAGGAAGATAATCATCTTTCATCCTCATTATCATCGGCAGCATTATGGTCTTCTTGCTCTTCCCCAGAAACAGGGGGAAGTTGAGCGAACAAGTTCGGAGGGCAAAGTGCCGGTTTATCAAAAAGGGCATCGCCCTCGACAACTCCTATAGCAAATAAACTAGATTCATAACTGGGTTTATAAATGATATCTTTTATCTTTATGATCTGGGCTGCTGCTTCGTCTGAGGCCTCATTATAGCCCGTCGTTTCGGCGTTGGTGAATTTTTCGAAATGAAGAGACTTGAGCTCCTCAATCGCTACTTCGGCCGCCCTTTTCTCCTCCTCTCTAGCCTTGGCTATAGCCTGAGCTTTATTATTCTGAGCCAACGTAAGAGAAGTTTGGAGTTCGAAAATTTGAGCCTGAAGAGTCCGAACTTGACCCTCCAAATTAGCCTTATTTTCCTCAACCGACTTTGCCGCATCATTATAATCCGCTTGAAGAGAGGAAAGCTGATTTCTCATGTCAACAACTATGACTTTGGCCTCATCAACTTCCTTTTTGGCCTCCGAAATCTCCTTTTTAAGCCTGACCACCTTTGCTTTGTGGTCTTTCCTGGCTTGTTTGTATCGAGAAGTCATTTCGAAAAAGTATTGATTCGACTGTAGGAAAAATAAAAAGGCAATTAAGAAACGATCGTTGAAAAGAAAGTGAAATTTCAATGGAAAGAAGAGATAGTATCTTACGGTAACTCGGCACTGGAAACCTCTATATTCCAGTTCAGAGAGAGAAACATACTTCAGTTTTTTGTCATCTTCCGGCAAGATCATAGCTGTTGCTAAAGCATGACCAACCCTACTGCTTGTCAAAGTAGAGTCCTTTACGTTGATGGGCCTCTGATCGTGAACAACTCAGGGTTTAATGACGAATTCTTCAGGAAGAGTTTCCTCTGAAGGAATATCTTCCTGAATTTCGGTCACCTCAGGATGAACTGGTGAGTTGACCATATGTTCGGCACCCTCATGGACCCGTTCCTCTGTCTCAACTGGGGAAGACGGATTCTTTGAAACCCCAATTTTCCCAACATCTACACCAGAGGTGACTTCAGGACGGGTCTCTTCTATAATCAGGTCTTAAACTTCAGCAACATGAGTCTCTTTTTGTACAGTTTTCCTCTTCTTAGTAGGAGGACTTGCCGAACTCTCTGAAGCTCTATCTTTATAGAGCCAAGCATTCAAAGAATCGAAAACACTACACCGATCGGCCATATCTGTATCAGAAGATTCGGGAATAAACACCTCACTTCTAGGTGTTCTTCTTAATGGAGATTCTTCAACCTCCTCTAACTCTTCCTCGTCGGGAAAGTTTACTTCAACTTTCCCGATAAAAGTAGATACGGCTACACCACACCTCTTTAAGATTGGAATGGCGGTGTTCGGCTCAACAATAGAAACACCCTCTACGTTCTCGGCCTACAACACGGGACGATTCACCGGAGCGTTACGAACTATTTCAACTACCGACCCTTTACTTTTCTTCTTCTTTTTGCTTCCTTTTTCTCTGGCAAGTAAAAGTTCAGGAAATTCTAAGTCTGGAGATTCTCCAGCTAGAATACGTCGCTAAATACCCTCATTTTTTTCAACTACCCAAGGGTTGATTATATTATGATCTCTGAAGAAATCATATTTGTCCTTATCCAAAAGGGGAGGGCCGACCCACTTGACAATATTGGTGCGGCTAGAAAAGGAAGTATACGGAGGGATGTAATTCAGAAGATGTGAGCCGATCTTGGATGGCGAGAATGCCTTACATTATCAGGCCCGTCATAGTTGATATCCGCGTTCAAATGATCACGATTGAGCTCGTCTAAAAGCGGTTTGCTGAAACACTTTTTCGCTCCATCAACTGCAAACAAGAAAAATCAATTATGGTAAAACATCAAACAGTTGATAGACAGAAAAATCCGTGATAAATAAAATGCAAACCAGGTGCGCTGAAATGCCTAGGGATGCTTTTGTTAACTGGGTCGGGCTCAAGATTCCCAGTAAGAAGAACTATGTCGTTAAAGGCTTCTTTATGGGATGACGCTAGTCCCGACAATGGAAGGAGAATGGGGTCTGGCTCTCAAATTCCATTTATCTTTGGATTCAGACAGAAGATAACAATACTTAATTTCTCTTAACCCCAAGTTGAGGTTAAGATGTCTATTAGTTCGGACGTGCCTAAAATAATTCTAAATACATTCGGAGTTATTTGGCGCAGATGAAAACGAGTATCTCTCAAGAAATCTACCAACAAAGGATCAAGGGGAATCCTCAATCTAGCAACCTTAAAAAAGGACGTATAAATGGGATATTCATTATGAGATGGGGGCAAACTTATTTCTATATCTCTAAAAATATCCTCACGGGGCTCAGGCTCTCTCCAAGAAATTCCATCAGGAATATAGGCTCTTTCGAATTTCGATTTGTCTATATCAGTATTCAAGGCATACTTGCCCGCCCATAGTGATCAACGAATAACAACGATTAGAAGAATTAAAACTAGGGTTTTGTGAAAAATGAATCGAAAACAGGGAATAAGGAGTTAGGGACTTACAGAGAAAGGAGAACTATTGATGAACGAGATGAGCAACAAATTCGACGAAACGAACTAGAAAACAATTAAAAAAAAGGTTTGACTGTAAGAAAAGAAAATATTTCAGCGAAGAGATGGAGGATATGAAGAAATAGAAATTAGGGTTGAAGAAAAAATACATTTTTTTATAATTTCCTTCCTTTATTTCCCTCTGAGAAATGCCTTACTTTACTGGGATACGTGTAAGAAACAACCCTCATTTAATGAGATTTAACAGCCATCTTATTACGCTTAGTCAAAATCAATGACTGATGATACGACACGTGGAGACGATCCACAAATATAATATTCTCCAAAAGATTGGCTAAGAATGAGAGATTGCTTTGAAGGAAATCAAGCCTCCGAACTCATAGAATTAACATGACTCGAAGGCTTAGGGGGCAATTGCGGGAGCATAATTCTGAGCATTCTCTCGTGGGCCGAGTTGGCCTTAACATCTCCTTATGGTCCGAATGAGTAGGACGAGGCCGAATTATCATAAAAGATGAAAAGGGCCATAGGTGAGGCCTAACAACATAAGAAACTGTATACAATATTTGCCGAGCAAAAATGACAATTAGCCGAGCAAAAGGAAAAACAGCCGAGCAAAAGATAATCAATTTAAGAAAGACCTCCAACATGCAAGTAGAAGACATATCAACACATGCCTCCTCACCAATGAGAAGATGACATCTACAGATGATATCACACGATGAATGATTACTGCACGAACGAATGACGAAGTGACATATGTAAAGTGTAAAAAGGTTAGTTACAAAAGCTGTCCCTCCAACAGGTGGAAGGAGGAAATGAATGCCACAGGGGCCCTAAGATATGCCCCGGATGGTCATTTCACTGGTGACCTAATCCATCTTGGAAAACACAAAATACAGACCTATAAATAAAAAAGGATGCTCTCGAAAAAAGGATATAGAAACCCTACAAGAAAAAGGCGAAGTTCAATTACCATCTCTATCAGCTCTATAAGCTTGGGCTGGACCTGCTCCGATATACAAAAACACCACACACAACAATCATAGTGAATCTTGTTTTATTCGTCTAAAGGAGTATATATTTCAAATATATAATATTTATTAAAATCCATATTTTTTATTAAAATTTAAAGTTTTATAAAAACATTGTATAGAGAGAAAGCTGCTGTGGTAGTGTAAATGAGCTTTGTTTTTTACATTACACTTTTACACAAATCTTACGTGTCCAATTATCTTAAAAGATTGCTAGAGATGACAAAATTTACAAATCTTATATATTTTACACTGATGTTACTAATGCTCTACTTATATTCTTTAGGGGTTGTTGGTATACGGGCACATCAATTGTTTAACAAGAGTACATCTTTAATAAGTTAAACTTAGGTTTTACTGCTTATTATAAGGGCACGCTCAATTTTTTATGAAACTTTTTTTTACACTATGGTTTATCCATTAAAAGCATTTTCAATCCAAAAGGAAAAAAAAATATTATAATTCTCTTCAGATCCGTAGACCACGATATCTCGTGTTTGATCTTCAGCTAATATTCAACTAACTGAACAAAAATTGGCCAGTAAATTAATCATGAAGAGGTTTCTTCAACAAATGATCTCTATTATTTACTTGTTTAAGGCCACCATATATGATAGCTTCCAATTACAAGAATTCCATTTTATTGTAAGAAAATTATTATTGAAAAAGAACTTTTTTTTTTACCTAGATGTGCCTTATAATATATAGTAAATAATATTTTTAACTTAAAAAGACGTAGATGTGCTTTTATCATTAGCATTCTTTAGGTATATATTATACACTCTTATTATGTAGCTTAAACGTACACCACAAATTTTAAATATTTTTTGAGTAAACTATTCAAATAATCTTTAAAATATTTACAAGTCTCACTTTGGTCTTTAAATTGAAAAGCGATTTACTTAGCCGCTTAAATTATTGAGCGAGCTTTACTTTAGCCATTCTGTTAAATTTTTTTCCGTTCAATTGAACAGAATCAAAAGTATTTTTGTTATATCAATTAAAAATTCAATTTAATAAGATATCTTTTATATTGGTTTAAGAGAAAACCAGTATGGGTTTAAAGCTTTTTTATTGGTAATATGGATAAAAAAATTTAGTTTGTTTAAATCCCAATTCGACATCAAATTAAACATTTTATACAATATATATACACACACATAACATATCCTGCCACCTCCGGTAATTTTCACTACCATCATCTCCAAATCCACTCCAACCACCACCACCACCACCTCCAACCTTCTTCGTCACATCACAACCGTCTTATACCACATCCACCACCAGCTCCTCCCCACAAACACACACACATTTACGTATCAAGATTAGACCTATACATGTATATATGTATATCCTTAACCTAAATCAAGGTTAGACCCAAATTAAAATTGAAATCAAAATTTTAAATCATTAAACCTAAATCAAGATTAAACTCATATTAATACAAACCCTAAATGGAACCTGGCAATAAACCCAAACCATAAATGTTTTGTGAGAAGGGTGATGAGATTAGAGAGAGTGGATGTGTGTAGAGAGAGAGAGAAGGGGGTCTGATGTTGGTGGAGATGGTGGCGGTGGTGGAGAGGTGGCTGGCAGTGCAGTGGGGAAGTGGCTGGAGATGGCCGGTGTTGGTCGCGGTTGGCCGGAGGGGGCAGTGCGGATCGGAGGTGGTCGGAGGTTTATCTCTTTCTCTTCCTTTTTCTTCTTTTTTTAAGTTTTGCTTTTCCCTTTATATGTTTTTTTTTAAAAAAATTTAATTAAAATTATTATTTTTTAAACATTTAATTAAAATTATTATTTTTTAAACATTTAATTGAAATAATAAAAATACATTTTTTAGTTTGGACAGAACTAAAATAACACTGAATTAATAGTTTAGGGGTCATTATAATAATTTACTCTAAATTTTTTGCAGAAGCATCTTAAAAATTTGTTATATTATGGCTACAAAATAGGATGTTTGGATGCTCCATTATATAATATATTTATACATATCCGAAATCTTACTCTTTTGATTTGAAAAAAACAACAATAAAACCTACATTCCCATATTCGGCCCACAAATCTACTTTGTCGTTCTTAATTAATATTGTAATTACTTTTATTTTATCTTTGGCATAGCATTATGTTCGACATTTCTCGTGTTTTAATATTTTTTTTTTTTTTACTTTTCAGTCAAAGAAGTAATAGGAGATAGGGACATACTATTGACTTTAAATATCATTTAGAATTGAAGTTTTTAGAATAGAGATATGTTTGTATCTAACCTATTATTAATATTACTGATGCACATTTTTTATAGTGTAAAGAAAATTATCATCCTACTATAGTCGACTACACAATTCCAAATGATAGCTATGAACTCGACAACCTGTTTTCGAATTATATCATACAATTCAATCGTCAATCACAGAGTTCTGGTTAATTATTTCGGTGGCTTTTTGCCTAATGTGACAATCAACCATCCGATGACGTTGTTTGGTTTGAGATTGCCAAATCGTTGTGATCAAAGTAACTCGGCACTCTGTTACCGAGTATTTAATCTTGTTCCTTTTTTAAGCTGGGTGTCTTTTTGATGGTGCTCCCTATTAAAAAAAATTAAAAAATGTGTTCTTTTATTTTATTTATGTAGTATCTAAAATTGTCACCCTTATTTTGACTCCCATAATAAATTTCCTGCGTATGCCCTTGATATGGAACCTACTACTTTTTATTGCTTATAGTTTTCCTATTTAGACTAAATTAATAAAAGAAAATAAACTGATATTCCTTTCATCTTTTTCCATTCGGCCAAATAAAGGTTACAGTACAGGTTAAGGATGCAAAAGCATATTATAGAAAATCTATGCCATAATTAATGTACATTATAAACTTGTTCTTTGGGTTCCTAATTATATGTCTTATTATGGCATAGTTGTTAGTGTCGTATTTCTTCTTGGAGAAAAACTTACATGCACCAAGTTTAACACCTCAGCATTCCACCTCAATATTCCAAGCCAATTAAATTCCACCACGTCACACTCCTCTCTCCCTCTCTCTGCCACGTCATTCTCTTCCTCTCCCTCTCCAGTGTCACTCTCTTCTTCTCTCTCTCTCCAGCTCTCTCACCACCTCCGGCTACACTCCGGCGACCGGCGCTGCGTGCAGACCACCGTCACCACCTCCCGCGTGCAACCACCATCACCACCTCCGGCGTGATCTCCGTCGCCGGAGATCACGCCGGAGGTGGTGATGTGAGAAGGATAGAGTGAAAGAGATAGAGAGAGGAGGAGAGATGGAGAGATAGATCCGGCTCCGTCGCCGGAGATCACGCCGGAGGTGGTGATGGTGTGAGAGGGATAGAGTGAAAGAGATAGAGAGAGGAGGAGAGATGGAGAGATAGATCCGGCCCCGTCGCCGGAGATTACGCCGGAGGTGGTGATGGTGGTCTGCACACAGCGCCGGTCGCCAGAGAGTAGCCGGAGGTGGTGAGAGAGCTGGAGAGAGAGAGGAAGAGAGTGACGCTGGAGAGGGAGAGGAAGAGAGTGACGTGGCAGAGAGAGGGAAGAGGAGGGTGACGTGGCGGAATTTAATTGGCTTGGGATATTGAGGTGGAATGCTGAGGTGGTACACTTGGTGCATGTAAGTTTTTCTCTTCTTCTTGAGAGTCACAACTTAGCATTTTCTTAACAGGAGGGGAAACATCTTAACAAAATATTTTATCACAAATAAAATATTGTAGACAACAACATTCAACGCAACAAATTTTGGTAATTCAACAATACTGATAAATTCAACAAAATACCAACCGATCTCTTATACGGATCCCTCTTGGTAACATGTTAAAAGCTATCCGCCTCACCATGTCGAAACTTCTCTCTAAGTCTTACACGATTGTGGCTTATTATGACGACTAATTATCGAGTAAACTTAACCAGACACTAATTGGTTTCACGGCAATTTAACCAACATCAATATATAGCATTAATTAACGAGTTCAAATGAATACACCAAATTCAATGATCAACATAATAAATTCAAGAGGAATACAAAAAGCAAAACAACGAATGAACACTTAAATTTTTTTAAATATATGTTAATTAAATATAATCCCTTACCTCAAAAATAACTCCAATAATGATCCAAATAGAAAAAATGACTAGCGGCTTACTCCTTAACCCACGAATCATGATGTATATTTCTTCTCCAAGTCAATAAAACCTCGTAATATAAGAAAGGAATACTGGTTTCTTTCAATTTCATATACGTAGGCCCCACCAATTTTTCTTACTTGGACAATTGTATAAATCTAGTAACAACCAAATGGCTAATAATATACATAAAAGACCGACATACTCCACATAAGACCACATTTATACACATGCATATCTTAAAACTATTTATAATATATATATATATATATATTTTATCAATATAAAAATAAGGGTTATTATAATCTACCCACATTTTAAAAATTTTATCCTCAAAAGTTGAAATCATGTCCTACTTGCTACTTTACAATTGACTCCATCTAGAGTTACATGCGTCACACAAATAGAAAAGGGGCAGCACGTAATACACATGAGTGAAAATATTTCAACAGAATATTTTATTATCAATAAAATATTCAAAACAAAACCAATCAACATAACAAATTTTAGTAATTCAATAATACCGATAAATTCAACAAAACACCCTCGGCCTCTTACACCGATCTCTCTCGGTAACATATTGTCTGCCTCACCACGTTGAAACTTCTTTTCAAGCTTTACATGACTATGGCATATTAGGATTAATTGGCAATTAAATTTAATTATGCACCAATTGATTTCACGTAATTTAACCAAACTCAATAAATAATACCAATCAATAAAGTGAAATAAATAAACCGAATTCAGAATTCAATCAATGTAATAAATTCAAAAAAATGCAATGCACATGACAATAAATAAATATTTTAAAAATTTAAATATATATTAAACACAACCCATTCAAAAATGTTACAAATAAAATACCACAAAAGTCACTGCCTTCCTTTTATTCCCACGGCTCTCTCTATCCCAGAAATTTTCCAATTATTTTCCATCTTAATTCAAGAAGTGATGTTAATAATAAACCTGAAAAATCTAGTGGGACGCATAAGTATTCACCAATTTTGCCCACATGTCCAAATTCCAAAACTAACTTTAATTAGTAAGATTCCTCCATGCACATGCATCACACCTCCACGTGAAACTATGTATGTAAAAGCCATGCATATTAATCACTATATATTATCAAAATATATAATTTTTATTAATAAAAAAATACGGGATATTACGCAGTAAAATTGAACCCTTGCCAAAATAGTATCTACAATATTATGAGGCTAATAAGGGAGTATTTTTTAGATATTACAAGGCACTATCTAAACATAAACTATATTCTTTAAAATTTTTAGTTCAAGTATTAGATGCTAAAATCTGAAAAAAATAAAAAATTAGTTGCTGGTACTAAAAACTGGAAACGGTATTTTACACTACACAGTCAAAAGTTTATGACAAATAATTGAAATAGTAAAATAAAGGTGCTAAATTTAGGAGAGTTAAAAATTTATAGAGGAGGTTGGCCTCATATGAAGATATGTGTTAATCTTCCCCTGTGGAATGGAGTTAGGAGCTCGACTTACCTTGTATTAATAATAAACTAGCAAGTATTACAAACTCACAAAGGTCTTTCTAGCCATTATATTTTTTCAATATTACAATAAGAGGAGAGCTGAGCTAACGACAATTTAGTCTCTCTAACTGACGAGTTCTGAAGCCAGCTACCGAGCTCTGCCTCTGTCTTTTTTGTGCTTATTTGTGGTGTGTTGTTGTCTCTCTTTGAATCTTCCCAATTGAAACTTGATGATTACTTGGTTGTAGGGAGAAGTAAATGCTTATTGTATATCTATGACTGGAGGAGATGTGTGGCCAGAGCTTCCAAAGCAGGTCTGGGGCCATGCTTCGACTAGTACCAACTCTGACATTACTTTTTCATGAATTTCGGTGCATTAAATGCAGTTGGTGTGTATTTAATGAAGGTGAGGGGAGTTCTGCGCCCTCTGCAAAGCTGGTGACAATTGCTCATGTCTTTGCTAACCACTCTGGCAGGGTGGTTGGGCGAGAGAGAGAGAGAGAGAGAGCGCTTCAGAGCTTGTTAAAAGAGCTCCGAGGCTCGGGCCTTACAATTTGTCGTGTGTAATTGATCTTTGTGCAGGTACCCAATTCTCGAGGGGCTCTATCCTTTCTCACAAAGTCATAACGGGGTTCCTCCGACCTCATTGTTCAGAAATGGGCCCGATAGCTAATGTGGTCAGCCATGTGTCAGCTCGAGATCGGTGGAGTAAATTGAATTAATAATTTGCACCATCAATTGCCCCTTATCCTTGTTATTTAGCTCAGAAGAGATGACTGGGGAGGATAAGAACCCATGCTCAGTTTATTTGGAAGAACTTTCGAGCTCTATTTAATGAGCGACGTGAACGGAGGCTCCTGATGGAGGTTAGAATCAGTATTCACATCGGATACGGTGGACATCACTAATATAAGAGTCTCTAACCTGGCTCGAGGACCTGCGTGCTAATTTCGAACTCTTTGACACGACCGTTACTGTTTAATAAGGTCATGTACGGTCGTTCGGTATTTTTTGGAGAACGTGCAAACGTGTGGCGGTGGTTTTGCGAGTGGACAGTTAAGGCTTTTGAAAAGACATTTGACTTCTCTTACACACCTTATAAAACCCTCATGCCTTAGAGAAATTTTATCTACTTCCTACTTATTCTATCCCTGAACCTTAGGCATTTTAGAGTTCCCAAGAAACCTTCACTTACTACGTTCTATATTACTCTGGCTTATAAGCCCTTTCTGGACCATAGCTTTAGGAGATTTTTTAGGGTTCTTTTGATAGATTTCATCGACCGTATCCCATACTTTTCTCCCAGAACCTCTCTACACACTCTAGCCCTTTTCATGGATCACTTCACACATCATGGTCAAAGCCTGGAGATTCCCATCAACACCGAGCAGGGCTCTTCTGCTGGAAATAAGGGCTCTTCGATAGGAAATGCACCCACACTCCCTGAGTTTAGGTCTATCAAAATCGTGGATAACGAGGGTAGGATAGTTCATATTTTCCTTCCTCTTCCCATATCGAATGGTACCAAGGACATTAAGAAGTACACGGAATATCTCAATGCCTTAGCCACTTTTCGTATTCCATCAACCTTCTTTACCCTCGGCATCCCGATTTTTAAGAGGAAGTACTAAATCCCTGATTCAGTCAGGATCAGGGCGCCAGGCTCAGAGGAAAGAGCCTGCTACTACAGACCTGGGGAGGTCTGTTTCTATGAAGCCGCCTTTGAACACGGGATTAGGTTCCCCATGGACGACTAAATGAGGGAGTTGCTAGTGATCATGGACCTTGCTCTAGCCTAGGTCAGTCCAAACATGTGGTCCTGCCTGGTAGGATCTATATTAATCTTCTGGGCTATCTTTGCGAAGAGTCAAGATATGTCGATTGAAGAATTCATCACTCTATTTCAGCCCAAGGATAGTGACGGGAAGAACAAAGGGGTCTTCAACTATCCTTCGAGGTTGAGGTCTCCAAAGATCATATTTGGCCTCCTTGATAGCATCCCTAATTGGAAGAAGAGGTTTTTCTTCATTGAGGGAGTGGATTGGGAGCACGATTCAAGGTATCCCAGCGTCCATGACCTCAAACGCTGGGTTTTGGAGTCAGATTCCATTAGTAAGTTTCTCTTCTTTTTTATAGCACTGTACACCTCTTTTCATGCTTAGTGGAAAAGGGGCTAAGTTCTCCTTTTGATTCTTTTCCTTGCAGTCAAAAAGAAGAAACTTGACCTAGTGGAGTCAAGTTAGATTGATGATGCCAAAGACTTTTTCTTGAAACATTATGCTGATACAGTGGCTCCCATGATGCTGTGGAGATACGGGCTGGGTCCCAGACCCACCAATTCGAGTCCTGGCGTTCTTATAGTGGAGGACCTCTCGAACCTGGACGTGTTGTTGCCCTCAGAGCGCAACGACCCAGGGTTGAAGGCCACAAAGGTCGCCCAGAAGGGAGCGGTGTCCAGGGCCTCGAAGGGCCAGCAGCTGTAGGAGAGGCTAAGGCTGGGGGTGGCCCAGCACTGGATAGTGATCAGGAGCGGGCCCGAGCTGATTCTCCTGGGGATAAGGTTTTGGATATAGCCCCCCTCCAGCAGGTGCCCGTTGTGCCCAAAAAGAGTGAGTCTCCACTTATTTATTTTCCTTAGTGTATAAGTAGCTAGGCTATATATTTAACTCATGTCCTTGTCCTCTGTTTCAAAGTTGATCTTCAAGGTGAACATTGAGAAGTCCACTAAGAAAATAAGTGCCTTGGCTAGAGGGTTTCCTCCCTCTAAGAGGTCGAAGGGGGCTGAGGGAGGTCAAAGAGGGAGCTTGCCTCAGCTAGAGAACTCTAAATCCGCAGAACCTGTGGTCGTCGAAACTGAGATTGGAGGGCTTCTAACTCCCACAGAGACCCCTGGCCTAGAGGATGCTCGTACCTAGGTGAGCCTAATGGAAGATCCCCTTGAAGATTTTCAGTTCCTCAACCTAGAGAAGACGACCTTGGAGAGGGCGAAGGTCGCAGATATCGGCGGTCAGAGTTCTATCGCCCAGAGTCCCATTGCCGCAAAAATTGAGCAGGCGACCGAAGGTGGTAAGGAGGACATCGTTATCATTGGGTCCAGGGCTGCCCCTGATCAGACCAGCTCCCAGGGGGTCGAAAGGCACGCACTGGAGCCCGGCCAGCAAGACGGTTCTGCCTTCTTCGTAAAGGGCTTCACTCTTCTTCCCCTATCGCAGAAGGTACTGGAGTATGCAAGGGAGCAAGGGACGAGCTCGTTGGCCAGCTCCTTCAGCCTCCATATGAGTTAGGTACGTGTACCATATATTTTGAGTTCATTTCTTCAAGTTCTTTGAGTATGACTTGTCTTTTTCACTTCTTTACTGGCCATGAATATCTTTTTCTCAACCCTCCACCTGGCCGAGGAGGGTTCGAGTGCAGTTGGACATATAGCTCTTCAGGCGGAGCTCGTCAAAACCCAGAACGAACTCTACATCGCCAGGAGTGACCTCAAGAGAGCTGGGGATGATAAGAAGGTCATACTGGAGTAGTTGAACAACGCCTTAGTCGAGACTGAGGGTTTGAAGGGCAAGGTGGACCATTTCAACACCATGTTCTCTCGCCTGGAGTCTGCGTACAAGGCGTTAGGACAAAAGCATGAGGCAAAAACAGTCACAAAATAGTCATATTTTGTAATTTATACTCCCTCCATCCTAATTTAAGAGTCCATCACATTTGATTTCCTTCAGTTTTTATGTCTCAAAAGGAAACAACAATCTTAATTTTACTACACCAAAATCGCGGATTTGTGACTGCTGAAAAGAGTCACAAATGAGTGTCACATAAATGATTGTCATAGAAAACTTTGTGACTGTCAAATACAGTCACAAAACAGTCACAAATCCCCTTTTTATGACTTTTGTGACCACTTTTTCATGGCTGTCACGAAGACACTTAGTGAAATGACAGTCACAAATTTCAAATTTTGTGACTAAAAGTATTTGCTTTGTTACGGAAATTTTGGATGACTTTAGACCTAATTATCTTCATGTATTCTTATAATGTTTTCAGGTTTTGGGAAGCAGCTGAAGCTGTTTTGTTTATGGAAGCAGAGACTGAAAGTAATAGCATTTTCAGTGTTAATGTTGCTAATGTAATGATGATGAAGAAAAAGATTGCTGCATTGAAAAACTTGTCAACAGCAACTCTGCTGATGCTTTGTTTCCCTTATTTCGATTCTCTCAACCTTTTTGTTTCTTAATTTCTTATTGTGTTCGTTCTCAGACAAATTATTACTATTATTCTACCAAGAATCCCTTTAACTATGTTGGTTTCAATAATAATAATAATAATAATAATAATAATAATAATAATAATAATAATAATAATAATAATAATAATAATAATAATAACCTCGTTAAGCCCGATATTTATACGCTTACAATCCCGATGTTTATACGCCTACAATCGCCTTTAACTGTTTCTGCCACCTGAACATGGTAGATTTTGATTTTTCTCTTTTGGGGAAAATCTTTAAACTAGGTCTTGAACCGAACTGTGCTACATTTACCGCTCTCATAAAATAGCTTTGCTTAAATGGTAAAATTGCCCGAGCTGTGAGGTTTTTTGACAAAATTGTGTGGAAAGGGTTCCAACCAAATTTGATCACTTACGGAACTATAATGAATGGACTTTACAAAATAAGAAATACACGTGCTACTATTTTGCTGCTAAAAGATATGGAGCGAATGGAAAGTTGTCAGCCTGGCATAGTATAATACAACACAATCATTGATAGCCTTTGCAAAGACAAGAAAGTAGACGGTGCTTTGCAGATGTTTTCCGACATGGCCAGAAAAGGCATTACACCAAATATTGTCACCTACCCCTCCTTGATTTGCGATATGTATAACTTAGGCCAGTGGAAAGAAGCTACGAGACTATGGAGTTAAATGGCTAAAAGAAACATCTCCCGGAATGTACAAACCTTCAACATTATAGTTGACACATTTTGTAAAGAAGGGATGGCTAAAGACGCACATGAAGTTCTTGACTTGATGATCCAAAGACAAGCGGAGCCCAATTCTATCACTTACCGTGCATTGACGGATGGATATTGTTTGATTGGAAAAATTGCCGACGCTTGAAAAGTACTCGAATTTATGGAAGCCCTAGGTTGTGAGCTTGATGTTGTCACCTATAACATCTTGATGAATGGCTACAACAAGAGTAAAATGATAGATGAGGCCTTGAGATTATTTAACGATATGTCTCGTATAGGATTGATTCCTAATTTCTATATCAAAACATAATTTCTCCCTCAATATGTGAAGAAAGCATTTACTTTAAACTGGATTCTCTTTTCATGTATGTTTGAAATTTGATTGTTTGAGCATAAAGTTAACCACATGTTTTACTTGTTTTGATCTCTTGGGTGTAATAAGCCTAAAGTCACATTACTTATTTATATTTTTATATTTTTTAAGAATGCACTAAATTTAACATGGTGAATAATAAAATTTATTTATTAATGTGTAGTTAGGTGCATCGACAGTATCCGTGGAGCATATTATTATACTCTTAATTTGAGTCGTATGAAGCCATGACATAAAGCACATATGCAAAAAATTATTAAATACATAACAATGAGTAGAAATAAGAAATTTTAATAATGTAAATACGACATTGCACGATTAATACGCACGATTTACCTCCAATTTCTTTTCAATATTTAGACATGAATACAAAATGGCACTGTGTTAAATATTTAGACACGAACACAAATTCTTGGACCAGTTTTGTGCAAAATTCATTCTGCTATACTAGAGGTAGTGTGAATTAATTATAGTTTTTAAAAAATGTAGCCCTCACTCTTTTTTTAAATGATGCGCTCACCTTCTTCTCTTGCATTACTTGTGCAAAATTTTAATAATGCCATCCTTCAATTTTCTTTTTTCTCTTAAAAAATGTGAGCCTCGCTCTTTTTTAAATGATGCAATTTCTCAATTTCTCACCAAATACAACTTCACAATATCTAAGCGTATTGTCTCACAGTATATCCACTAACCAAATACAATGAAAGTTGATAAGCTAGTATCTTCATATACTATGAAACAATATCTCTTCGGAGAATATAAACATCGTAACCGATTTTTAAATACTCAAAACAAAAAAAAAATGAGATTATATTCTGATAGAACCAAAAAAAAGTAAAACTACTTTGGAGGGGAGTAATATTGGGGAGGGGAGGGGGGGGTTGTCTAATTACAATCGTTAGAATTGCATGTTACACGATAAAATAACACAAATTGATATAAAGTAATAACACAACACGAATTGATAAGAAGTAATAAATTAATGAGTAAACCTTTAACGAAATCGGGTGTTTATCGGGATTAACAGTTTCATATGAAAAAATAGAAAATCAATTTAGATGTTTAAGGTTAAATCTTAACAAATTTGGGTCATCCGTTAGACCATTTAAAATCTAAAAATATTTAAAATAATGTTTAAATTTTTTAAATATTAATAAAACTTTACATTTTATGACTACTTATCCCTGCTTTAATTTTTGTAATTTTAGTTCTTCATTTACCGGATAACTTATTCGTCGTGTATTTGAGTGGAATCCACTGCTTGGGTTTCAACAAGTGTGCCCCCAAATAAAATACTCTTTCTTCTTCTTCTTCTTCTTCTTCTTCTTCTTCAGTTCTTCTGGTAATGTAATAATGATGATGAGGAAGAGAATGGCTGCATTGCAAAAACATTTCAACAGCAACAACAACAAATTCTCTGCTGGTACTTTGTTTCCACCTCTTTCTTTCTTAATTTCTTATTCTACTCATTCTCAGACAAATTATTATTCTACCAAGAATCCCTTTAAATCTGTTGGTTTCAATAATAATAATAGCCTTAATCTTGACCTTGATGATGCCCTAAATTCCTTTAATCGTTTGCTTCGCACTCGACCTTTGCCCCCAATTCAACGATTCAATCAACTCTTGAGTGCAATTGTTAAAATGAAGCATTATTCAGTTGCCATCTCTCTTTTTCGACAGCTACATTTGTTAGGCATAACCAGCAGCCGCCTTGTTAAGCCCGATATTTATACGTTTACAATCGCCATTAACTGTTTCTGCCACTTGAACAGGGTAGATTTTGCTTTCTCTATTTTAGGCAAAATCCTTAAACTAGGTCTTGAACCGACTTGCGTTTCATTCACCACTCTGATAAAAGGGCTTTGCATGAATGGTAATGTTGCTTGAGCTGTGAGGTTTTTTGATGAAATTGTGCAGAAAGGGTTCCAACCCAATCCCATTACTTACGGAATTATAACAAACGGACTCTGCAAAATAGGAAATACACGTGCTGCTATTTTGCTGCTAAAAAATATGGAGGCAATGGGAAGTCGTCATCCTGGCATAGTAGAATACAGCACAATCATTGATAGCCTTTGCAAAGACAAGAAAGTAGACGAGGCTTTGAAGATGTTTTCCGACATGGCCAGAAGAGGCTTTACACCAGATGTTGTCACCTACACCTCCTTGATTCACGGTCTGTGTAACTTAGGCCAGTGGAAAGAAGCTACGAGACTATTGAGTGAAATGACAACCAGAAACATCTCCCTAAATGTACAAACCTACAGCGTATTAGTTGACACACTTTGTAAAGAAGGGATGGTTAAAGACGCACACAAAGTTCTTGACTTGATGATCCAAAGAGGAGTGGAGCCCAATACTATCACATATAATGCATTGATAGATGGATATTGTTTAGTTGGAAAAACTGTCGATGCAAGAAAAGTACTTGAATTTATGGAAGCTCAAGGTTGTGAGCCTGACGTTTTCACTTATAGCATCTTGATCAAAGGTTACATCAAGAGTAAAATGATAGATGAGGCCTTGAGATTATTTAATGATATGTCTCGTAAAGGATTGATTCCTAATATTGTTACTTACAACACTATTATTGGTGGCTTGTGTGATGTGGGTAAACCATTAGATGCACGTGTGCTTGTCAATGATATGCAAACTCACGGCCAACAGCCAGATCTAGTTACATATGCTACTTTGTTAGTATGCCTATGTAATGAAAAGCGTCTTGTCGAAGGTCTATTGCTATTAAAATGATTGAAGACAATGGATTGGCTCCTGATATTGTGATCTACAGTATTCTTGTTGATGGTATGTGCAATGCTGGGAAACTTGATGCGGCGAAGGAACTCCTGTTGAGTCTTCCAAAGAAGGGGTTGCAGCCTGATACTCGATCATATAATATAATGATAAATGGATTGTGTAAAGAGGGCAAACTAAAGGAAGCAAATGAGTTGCTAAGCAAAAAGAAAGAACATGGCTGCTCACCGAATGATTGCACGTATAATATAATTGTGCGGGGATTTCTCCAGAACAATGAGATGTCAGAGGCGCTGCAACATCTTCAAACAATGCTTGATAGTGGTTTTTCGGCAGATGCATCCACTATGGACCTGCTGTTTAACTTGTTGTCTACCGATCGGTTGGATCCTTTATGTAAAGAGGAGCTCCAAAAGTTTCTTGGTATTACTTGATTTAGTGACTTCGAAAAGTGCGTCATTGCCTGAAGTGTGAGGTATGTTGATAAATGTTGCTGCTTGTAATTTTGTATATGTTTATTATAATTTTATTCTTAAGTCAGAAATGGTATGTTTGATAGCAATGGAATAGCATGTACAGAAACTGATTTTGTGGCACTTGAATTGTCTAGAATTGAGTGCCATGGAAATGCCACTTGAAGCCTTGAAGGAGTTTGATTGGCTTCGTTTTCTACTTGCGAAATATTTTTCCATCCTTTGGTTTTTGATTCGCCAAATTTTCTTGTTGAAAATTTTAACTTTTCGTTTTTTAGTAATTTCCAATTGTTGTTTGATTGCCCTTATTTTTCATGCAAATGTTTCATATACCAATTGGTATTATGTGTTTTCTTTTTTAAGTCTTTTTAGTATTAATATGCCTTTTCCGCACATTTTGTTCTGTTTGGACTACAATGTACTTTTTGAGCAGCTGGATGGAAGTTTTGTTTATGCATACATGCAAGGAAAAGGGCTCGTTTGGTTCATTCCTAGAATCCAAAATGGAAAATTTCACATGGAAAGTTTGAGTTTTATTAGCTTACGATTCAACCTCTTAACATGAAGCATAAGAGATTCCTCGTGTGAATTTACCATTTTAGGATTCCGGGAACGAAACAAATGAGCACTAAGTATGCAAAACTGTTGGCTAATTGGGGTCACATGGAAATTATAGTTTGTTTGGTTTTTTTTTTTTTTTTTTTAAAAAAAAATTCTTGGTCTCAAATTCGTTACAAGTTGAGGGGAATTCTTAGATTAGATTAGACAGGTTTACAGGATATTTGTTGTCAGAGATTGCAAGTGATGGCTGTGTTTTTCAATAAAAGCTAGGTCAGGCTGTTGCCTCCCTGGATTTAAAAATAAAAATAAAAATACTTCCATATTTAATTTTTATCTTAGACTACTAGCTAGTTCGTCAAAAAGAATGTGTGGAATATAATATGGACTTACTTAGCTTTCATCATTGTTGTGCACTAGCTAAGAAGCATGGATATTGATGCATGATATGGGTACGATATGTTTTGGATACGCTGATACGGATTTTGCGGAAAACGACGACCCAACAATTTACTATTGTAATTATTAGTATTGTTATTTTGTAGGTAGCCCTAGTGAGAGCCTCTTAGACTATATTATTTCTTGTCTGTAAAACAAGTTCCTGTGGGCTTTTGATATTCTTTTGCTTTAAAAATGCTCAATTAGTCTTTCGTGAATTGTATGTTTTGTGTTCCCCTTTCCCCACCTCTATCAAACTTCTTCAGTTTGTAACTTTGTATTATTGAGACATTGTGTGAACTTATGTTCTATGTACCAGATATCCTTTCATGGAGAAAGTCAATTGATTTTATGGACTCAGACTTTTTTTTGAGTTATTTCGAAGGCCTTTGTCAATTCAAATAAGGTAAAGTTATTAGATTTGATCGCTTGTTTGTTCTAGTTTTAAGCACATTTAGTAGAGGCTCCTATCTATTGTGCGATGAAACACTTGTAAATTTTTTTTTTCTTATCTTAAAAGAGAAATGACAACCTGTTAGTTTTATTAATCACTCCAAATATTTGCAAGAAAATGTGATGTACTATAATAGTGCTACTTTCTTTTTCTGTAAACACTGTTTTTTCAAAGAAGAAAATCCGTGAGAAGTTTCTTGTGTTCTGTTTAATGAATTACATTAGCTTAGAAGTTGAAACAGGGACCGTCAGTCTATTTTAGGTTGAATATAGCAGCATTGTGGGACTGGTGGATTAGTAAATTTACAAAATTTAAAAATGGTACTAGAAGGCTCTGCTTTGAAGTCTGGTGAAAACGCTTGCATAAATCTTGCCATTTATTATGGAAGGTAACTATTTATCCCTAAGGGTGCCACCTAGACTTTGCATTTGTATGAAAAATTATCTTTCGATCATTGTAAGGTTATTTTCGTGAAGTTTTTTTTAATACAAGTCGCATTGTCTCTTAATTTCATGAATAAGGATAAAAGTTGATACCTTAGCTAATTGATGTAGACTTTGCATTTGTAGACTTTTCAATACAAATCGCAAAAGGATATGGTGAGAGGGGATATCTCTAGCCAAACTCGAGTAACTTGGTTTGTTTTATAGCCCAACATGTTCGGTAAGCATCAACTAATGGTTTGATTGTCAATTGACACGAGTGCACTGAGATTTTAAATTATTTTATTTTTATTTGTTTCACATTTTTCAAACCATTTGAAGCTAACACACGGTCCCTCTATTCAAGAATTGTTATAATTTGTAGCAGGTCTACCGAAGTCACCTTTATTTGAAATAATTTGTGGAAGTTGAACTTCTTCTTAATAAGACAGTGGATGTTTGATTATTATAGTGAGATTTCTCAACATGTTGTGTCAAAATTTGTATTCATTTATTCTTGTATGACTACATATATAGGTTTAGTGTTTTAGCAATGGGACACGCAAAACTACTAAATTAGTTAGAAATCTGAAGTAAGGAAAAGAAATGGCATTGTTTCGGAATTATGAGTCATTTGTGGCAAAAAAATGTCAGTGGATGGCGAGGAAGTACATTCATGTTGTCACCGCCTCGCCTTGCGTTAGGAAAAAGTTGTAAGGTGAATTGAAAGATCCATTAATTAATGTGATTTGTCATACTGTACATGTTATGGTGTTTGGTATGAAATTTCTACAACATTAATTATGTATGGCGTCATTTCTTTGTCAAGATCTCCATTTTCAAAGCCAAGGTCTCATTGTGTTTGTGTGCTTTAAAATTACAGCTGTAAAAATGCGCATGTAAAAGAGGCTATATTGGCGTCGATTCTCTTTCGTTTCGTATAACATATAGTCTCTTTATTCTGATTAATTTCTCTCTCTCTCACACAAGGATCAGCAAGTTTTTTGAGATTTCATTATTCAAGGGATTACAAATTCTCCATGCTGGCCTTCTGGGCGTTTGTAAGTAACTGAAGAAACCATTTGATCATAAACTTCGAGTTCCTTGTAATCCCATCATGGAATTTAAAATTAAAGCTAAATGCTGCAGTACTTCTGCTTTAGCACTAAAAGGATGATCCCTTCTAATATTATGAAAACAAACACTTGACTCATTTCGTTGTTAATAAAAGTAGCTTTTTCTTGCTAGAAATATTAATCATTTTTCCTTTTGTTTTGTCTTTCAGATGTGCTTGATTGTGTATGCATGCTCAGAGATGTGTATACACCTTAACTAGGCCTAGATATTCCTAGCGAGACGTGCATTTTAAACTTGGATACAGATGGATATATAGCCAAGTATGAACTTGATTGTTACAATTTTTGTCACGGAACTAGATGTCTTTGTGCCTCTATTAGATTTTCTGTACTATTTTTCTTGGTAAAATCTCTGTTTCATATAGCCTAAATACATAGGATCCGGTCAAGATTTACCACACATTCATATAAATGGAGACTAATCACACAGGCACTGATTCGAAAGTGAACTGATCATGATATTCAAATTGATGAAATCCTTTTACCACAAACTATAGTTTAGTTAAGCTGGGCCAAAATGCTGATCGAGGTCCTTTGGACTGAGTCCATCTAATTAAACAGCTTTTTGAAAGATTTTAAGGCAAGTAGAACGGTGGACTAAAGCGAGGAAACAGCCGACTGGTGTTGCTTCAGTAGACCATGTAGTCAGTCGACTGAAGCACTTTAAAGGGTTATTTCCGTGCAGCAGTAGGCCCATTTCAAGAGTAGCTAGACTGAGCAAGCATTGCATTTGGACACACTTTAGAGTAGTTTTGAGGGAGGGAGGGATATCATGTTCTTCATTCAGGATAAATAATCAAATTTATCCTCTTCCGTGAAGTGAGTCCTGACAACGCTAAATTGGTGTATCTCTCTTGTGATTGTTACCTTCTCTTGCTTTGTTTATCTTCGTAGTTCATTCATTGTTATAGCTTTAATTGGTTGTTTGGAATCATTGGCTTGACAGAACGTCGTTTCTAGGATATTTCCGCATGTCATATGTTTATAGAAGTTCCTTAAAGGGGTTGCTCAGTTATTGGCTTGGGTTTTTAGGTCGGTTTGATTTTGGCCCCTTAAAGCTAACATAAATATTAATACTGGCGAACTCTTAGGATGGCTTTTGGAAGCGGGCACAAAATTGAGAATTGCCATTTATGCTGCAGAAATATAACTCTCACCGTGTCTTTTGGAGGTCTCAATATAAACATACTATAATTTCAAAAATCAACCCGCCAAGCAAATGAACAGAAGTCACATTTAAGTGATTTAGACCACCCCCCATTCACAGTATTTTTTATTCATCTTTCCACAAATCAGTTATAATCCCTCCGTCTCAAGTTAAGGGTCTCTCTTTCACATTTAGGATGTCTCAAACTAAGAGTCCTATCTCTCTAGCTGTATTTTTGGTTCCAAGTGAGGACTGCACCAAGAGAGTTTAAGTACTTAAGTCCAAAGCTCTCTATACAATTTGTTAATATAATGTCCCATAGGTAGGACAGATAATCAGAACAAGAAACCCTCAAGTGATGGCCAAGCTGCAGTCATTTACCGATAGTGGCAATCTCCGGGTCGAGATATATACATGGTGAAAGGTCATGGAGAAGCATTGAGCCTTCATTAGATTACTTTTGCCCGTCAACTTCCCCTTATTTGTTGTTTTGACTTTGTGACTGAGCAAATTTATTGAATTACATATTAACATTACATGCGTATATCATATAACCCATTCCTGCACTACACAAGCCCATCTGCTACTCAGATTGTGAGATTACTATTTTTTAAGCTTCTCTTGAATTGAATTACATGCGTATATGTCTTATTTCCCATTGTGCTATATATATACTTTTAAGGTGAATGTCAGAGCGTCAAAGTAAACAAAGAAAGGATATAAAATGGTCTAAGGAACATATAATGCAGCTTATGGCGTACCTTCCATCCAAATTAAGAGTCCTTCGCAACATTCTCCTTCTTTTAAGAAAAATTCTTATTGTGGGATTGCAAATAATTTGGGACATCTCAAAAAGGAAAGCGGACTCTTAATTTGAGACAGTTGGATTAGAAATTATTCAATTCATTGTAACTCACAGTGCAATTATACTAGAAGCATTGGTATTGCTAAGGGAATATGGAGGGCTTTACATTACACCCAATTGTGTTGCACATATTTTCAGATTGCTTATCTGGTTTTTGGAAGCAATTGAAGCTTTGTTCTGTGGCAGCCAGCTGCGAGGGAGTGAAGTAACATTTTCAGTTTAGCGTGGTGCCGCAGGCTTTGAGTTTGGGTTTTTGGTCAAAGTTATACATGTTATTTTCTCTGAGAATTGTATTTTTGCAAATGAATCTTCTAACGTTTTGATTTTGTGGAAGAACCCTTTGCGCATTTAGCCTTTAGCTTGTTGGTTAGAATATGTTATGATGGATTTGCGTGTATTTTTGTTGCTCAATCTCCGCATGCGTGCTACAATTAATCTTCAAAATGCGATTTCTATTTTGATGGGGAGATGATGTAAGAAATAGTAATGTTTTTGTGTATGTGCTTTCTTATGTTACGGTTAATGTTAGCTTTCTAAGTATGTGTTCGAGACACTGACACAAATAGTTATAATCCAGTTCATTGACTACACCGTATTATTGTCTGTCAAACTAATGTATTTTCACTATTTGTTTATGTTTTTACCCTATATGGTTTTTCAGATTATAACTGGTTCGTAGGATTGGTTGATTAGTAGAAGGGTGTCATAGTTCGATTCCCCCCTCCACACACACACACACACAAAAGAACCACTCGGATCTAGTAAAAGAAAGAAAATAAATTTTTTAATGTTACTCAGCAGTTTGTAAACACAAACCATTACACAGTGGGCCTGATAATTGTTTAAGATACAACACATGTTTGGGCCAATAATGATGGTCATTAAACTACGCGAGGCCTTATCGTAGTAGGGCCTTAGACGATTGTCTAGGTTTCATATGCTCATGGCCAGCCCATTTAGTTAATAAATGAGGCGGGTTCAAGTTTTCCAAAGTAATCCCCTTCTTTATAGCTTTATCTCTATTGTACTCCAAACAATACAATTTTGAACTTGATGGATAAGGGCTCCCCTACGAGGGACACCCTATTTTTTAACCAAGCACCAAACTGCTCTAACTCTTTTGCTTCATTATTTCTCATTATCAAGATACTAATTCTTACAATTAAGAGTACTACTACAGTAGTCGTTCACACACCACCATTCCAAATTCGAGTTATATGAACTCAGCAACCCATCAGTAAATTATATCACAAAACTCGACAGGAGGTCATATAATCTTTTAAATAGAAATCAGCATATAATCATTTAAAAAAAATCGGCGACTTCTTACCGAATATGAACAAACCAACTATTGGGTTCCAAATTCGGCAACACTTTGTTGAGTATTGTGACATAAACAGTCCAATTTCCATATGAAAACAGAACTTCTCCCTCAATATGTGAAGAAAGCATTTACCTTAAACTGGATTCCCTTCTCATGTACGTTTGAAATTTGATTATTCGAGTGTAAAGTTAACCACCGATTCTGCTTATTCTGATCTCTTAGGTGTAATAAGCCTAAAGTCACATTACTTATTTATATATTTATATATATTTTTTAAGAATGCACTAAATTTAACATGATGAATAATAAAATTTATTTATTAATTTGAAGTTAGGTGCATTGACAGTATCCGTGAAACATATTAGACTCTTAATTTGAGTTGTATGGAGCCATGACATAAAGCACATGTGCAAAAAATTATTAAATACATAACAATGATTAGAAATAAGAAATTTTAATAATGTAAATACGACGTGGCACGATTCATACGTAAGATTTAATTCCAATTTCGTTTCAATATTTAGATACGAATACAAAACGGCACTGTGTTTAATAATTAGAGACGAACACGAATTCTTTGATTAGTTTGGTGCAAAATTCATTCCGCTCTACTAGACGTACTGTGAATTAATTATAGTTTTTAAAAAATGTGGCCCTCACTCTTTTTTTAAAGGATGCGGTCGCTTTCTTCTCCTGCATTAATTTGTGCAAAATTTTAATAATGCCATCCTTCAATTTTCTTTTTTCTCTTAAAAAATGCAACCCTCACTCTTTTTTTTAAAGGATACAATTTGTTAATCTCTCACCAAATACAACCTTACAATATCTAGATGTACTGTCTGAGAATATCTCCATTAACAAAATACAATGAAAGCTGATAAGCTAGTATCTTTATATATCTTTATATACTATGAAACAATATCTCTCCGGAGACTATAAACATCGTGCCTGATTTTAAAAACAAAAAAAAATGAAATTATATTATGAAACAACCAAAAAAAAGTAAAACTATTTTGGAGAGGAGTAATATTTGGTGGGGGAGGGGGGCATCTTACTAGAATTGTCAAAATTGCATATTACACAATAACACGAACCAAATTGATATTATTGGTATAAAAATTAGAGTAGACATTTTTTAATCAATTAGTCAAAAATTTCGTATTTTGTGTGATGAAAATGGCAAAGCTAAAAGACACATGGCAACATGTGGATCAAAACTCAAATAGCAAGACAAGTGTTTATAAAGGAGGTGTCATCCTTATAAGAAATAGTCATCCTTTGGTGAAATAAACTCGGAGCTCAGTGGTCTTTACATAAATAAGCTGAACATAGAGTTATGCCCTGATTACAAGCGAATAATTCTCAGGCTAGTCTAACATGCTATGTTTATATATAAAAAGATCCCTTAATCATTTATTTTGATATTGCATTAGGTAAGGGAGCTTTGATATCCTCTCCTCACCAAGCTTATCAGAAATCTTGTAGATAAGTAGTGTTGTACGAGATGTAAGGAAAACAAAGTCTCTCGATTTCTCTCTAAAACCTAGTTGGTCCTGTGGTAAAAAAACATTGTTGGTCTTGGAAGTCAATGCTTCCTACACATAGTAAAGAAGCCTCATCATCACGAACTCTGATGTTGCTTTTCCTGGTATCCCGGTGCATTTAATGAATGTGAAGAGGGAGATTTTGTCATGATGGCAGAGTTGGTGATAGTCACCCATGCTATCTGCGCCTATTTTGACATAATAGTTGGTTAGAGACCTTCGGAGCTTACTGAGAGAACTCTAGGGTTTCAGTTTCGAAATTTGGTGTTCGAAAACAATATCCAGACTGAATAAGTATACTGCTAGGAGCTTTGGCTTCATGTGGTATTCAAGTTAGAGCTTTTGGGCTCTTTTTGCCATGGTGGACCTGACTGCTGACGTGGGCGGCCACGTGCACTCTTGCGAATGATTTGAAGAATCAAATAATTATTTTACTTTATCAAATATGAAGTAATAGCACAACACAAATTGATACGAAGTAATAAGTTAATGAATAAACCTTTAACGAATTCGAGTGTTTATCGGGATCACCAATTTCACATGAAATAATAACAAATCGATTTAGTAATTTAAGGTTGAATTTTAACAAATTCGAGTTACCTGTTATACCATGTAAAATAAAGTTTAAATTTTTTAAATATTAATAAAACTTTACATTTCATGACTACAAATCCCTAGTTTAATTTTTGTAATTTTAGTTTTTCATTTATCATGTTTTTAGCGCAATTTTTTTTTTTTATATTAAATTTTTATATTTATTCTTTTAACATATAACAAATCGCATGTCTCACCCGATAACTCATTGGTCGTGTATTTGAGTGGAATCCACTACTTAGGCTTCAACAGCAAAAACATACTCTTTCTTCTTCTTCTTCTTCAGTTCTTCTGGTAATGTAATGATGATGAGGAAGAGAATGGGTGCATTGCAAAATCATTTCAACAGCAACAACAACAAATCCTCTGCTGGTACTTTGTTTCCACCTCTTTCTTTCTTAATTTCTTATTCTACTCATTCTCAGACATATTATTATTCTACCAAGGGTCCCTTGGAATCTGTTGGTTTCAATAATAATAGCCTTGATCTTGATGATGCTGTAACTTCCTTTAATCGTATGCTTCACACTCGACCTTTGCCCTCAATTCGACGATTCAATCAACTCTTGGGTGCAATTGTTAAAATGAAGCATTATTCAGTTGCTATCTCTCTTATCCGACGACTCCATTTGTTAGGCATCAGCAGAAGCTGCCTTGCTAAGCCCGATATTTATACGTTTACAATCGCCATTAACTGTTTCTGCCACTTGAACAGGGTAGATTTTGCTTTCTCTGTTTTAGGCAAAATCTTTAAACTAGGTCTTGAACCGACTTGCGCTACATTCACCACTCTGATAAAAGGGCTTTTCTTGAATAATAATGTTGCTCGAGCTGTGAGGTTTTTTGACGAAATTGTGCAGAAAGGGTTCCAACCCAATTTCATCACATACGGAACTATAATAAATGGACTCTGCAAAATAGGAAATACATGTGCTGCTATTTTGCTGCTAAAAGATATGGAGGCAATGGGAAGTTGTCAGCCTGGCATAGTAGAATACAGCACAATCATTGATAGCCTTTGCAAAGACAAGAAAGTAGACGAGGCTTTGCAGATGTTTTCTGACATGGCCAGAAAAGGCATTACACCGAATGTTGTCACCTACACCTCCTTGATTCACGGTCTGTGTAACTTGGGCCAGTGGAAAGAAGCTACGAGACTATTGAGTGAAATGACAGCTAGAAACATCTCCCTAAATGTACAAACCTACAGCGTATTAGTTGACACACTTTGTAAAGAAGGGATGGTTAAAGACGCGCACAAAGTTCTTGACTTGATGATCCAAAGAGGAGTGGAGCCCAATACTATCACATATAGTGCATTGATGGATGGATACTGTTTGCTTGGAAAAATTGCTGACGCTAGAAAAATACTCGAATTTATGAAAGCTCGAGGTGGTGAGCCTAATGTTGTCACTTATAACATCTTGATCAATGGTTACATCAAGAGTAAAATGATAGATGAGGCCTTGAGATTATTTAATGATATATCTCGTAAAGGATTGATTCCTAATATTGTTACTTACAACACTATTATTGGTGGCTTGTGTGATGTGGGTAAACCATTAGATGCATGTGTGCTTTTCGATGAGATGCAAACTCATGGCCAACAGCCAGATCTATTTACATATGCTACTTTGTTAGTATGCCTATGTAAAGAAAAGCATCTTGACGAGGCTCTATTGTTATTTAAAATGATTGAAGACAATGGATTGGTTCCTAATATTGTGATATACAGTATTCTTGTTGATGGTATGTGCAATGCTGGGAAACTTGATGCGGCGATGAAACTCTTGCTGAGTCTTCCAAAGAAGGGGTTGCAGCCTGATACTCGATCATATAGTACAATGATAAACGTATTGTGTAAAGAGGGAAAATTAAAGGAAGCAAATGAGTTGCTAAGCAAAATGAAAGAACATGGCTGCTCACCGAATGATTGCACGTATAATATAATTGTGCGGGGATTTCTCCAGAACAATGAGATATCAGAGGCGATTCAACATCTTCAAACAATGCTTGATAGTGGTTTTTCGGCAGATGCGTCCACTATGGACTTGATGTTGAATTTGTTGTCTACTGATCGGTTGGATCCTTTATGTAAAGAAGAGCTACAAAAGTTTCTTGGTATTACTTGATTTAGTGACTTCGAAAAGTGCGCCAGTGCCTGAAGTGTGAGGCATGTTGACAAATTTTGCTGCTTGGAATTTTGTATATGTTTATTATAATTTTATTCTCAAGTCAGAAATGGTATGTTTGATAGCAATGGAATAGCATGTACGGAAACTGATTTCGTGGCACTTGAATTGTCTAGAATTGAGTGCCATGGAAATGCCACTTGAAGCCTTGATGGAGTTTGATTGGCTTCGTTTTCTACTTGCGAAATATTTTTCCATCCTTTGGTGTTTGATTCAACAAATTTTCTGGTTGAAAATGTTCACTTTTCATCTTTTAGTAATTTCCAATTGTTGTTTGATTGCCCGTATTTTTCATCCAAATGTTTCATATACCAATTGGTATTATGTCTTTTCTTTTTTAAGTCTTTTTAGGAATGATATATCTTTTCCGCACATTTTATTCTTTTTGGACTACAATGAGCTTTTTGTGCAGCTGGATGGAAGTTTTGTTTATGCATACATTTAAGGAAAAGGGGTCGTTTGGTTCATTCCTAGAATTCAAAATGGAAATTTCACATGGAAAGTGTGAGAATGTGAGAATTATGTTATATCATTGAGTAGAAAGGTACAAAATATATATACAAGAGAGAGACCTAGTATATTAAGGAGTTTCCTTCTAATAAGGATTCTCTAAATATATCCTAAATAAACACATGCTATAAATAGAATATACAAATCTCAACACTCCCCCTCAAGCTGGAGCGTACAAGTTGTAGGTTCCAAGCTTGTTACAAATGTAATTGACTCGAGGGCCACCGAGAGACTTTGTAAAGATATCAGCTAGTTGATCATTCGATTTCACGTAGCTCGTCGTTATCTCCCCTGAAAGAATTTTCTCTCTAATAAAGTGGCAGTCAATCTCGATATGTTTAGTCCTCTCATGAAAGACTGGATTGGAGGCAATGTGGAGAGCTACTTGGTTATCACACATTAATTTCATTTGTTGAATCTTTAAGAACTTCAGCTCCTGTAATAATTGTTTCATCCAAATCAGCTCACACGTCGCTTTGGCCATTGCTCGATATTCCGCCTCAGCGGTGGATAGAGAAACAACTGATTGTTTTTTGCTTTTCCATGAGACCAAATTTCCTCCAATAAAGATACAGTACCCACTGGTCGAACGTCTATCATGTGGGCAACCAGCCCAATCAGCATCGGAGTAGCTAACGACCTCAGTGTGGCCTCTATTTTCATAAAGAAGACCTTTGCCTGGTGCCTTCTTTATGAATTTTAAAATACGAACAACTGCCTCCCAATGACTATCACACGGGGCACTTAGGAACTGACTGAGTACACTCATCGAGAACGCGATATCAGGACGTGTCACGGTAAGGTAGTTGAGTTTCCCAACGAGTCTCCGGTACTTACTAAGGTCTGATAACGGCTCCCCCTGATTAGGTAGGAGTTTGACATTTGGATCCATCGGAGTCTCTACCGGTTTACAATTTGTCATGCCAGTTTCTTCTAAAATATCTAATGCATACTTCCGCTGAGAGATGAGAATACCCTGTCGGGATTGAGCAACTTCTATTCCCAGAAAGTATTTGAGTTTTTTTAGATCTTTAGTCTGAAAGTGGTGAAATAGATGCTGCTTAAGTCTCTGTATGCCATCTTGATCATTTCCCGTAATAACGATGTCATCCACATAAACGACCAAGTAGATGCATTTGTCAGAAGACGAATGGGAGTAAAAGACAGAGTGATCAGCCTCACTACGAGCCATACCAAACTGAAGGACAACCGAACTAAAACGTCCAAACCACGCCCGTGGGGATTGCTTTAGACCATAAAGAGAACGACGAAGGCGACACACCAGATTAGACTCCCCCTGAGCAACAAACCCAGGCGGTTGCTCCATATAAACCTCTTCCTGTAATTCGCCATGCAGAAAAGCATTCTTGATATCCAATTGATAAAGGGGCCAGTGATGAATGGCTGCCATAGAGAGAAATAGACGAACAGAGGACATCTTAGCCACTGGAGAGAAGGTATCACCATAATCAAGTCCATAGATCTGGGTATACCCTTCTGCAACTAATCGGGCTTTCAAACGATCAACATTTCCATCGGGCCCAACTTTGACAGTGTAAATCCAACGACAACCTACTGTTGATTTACCAGGAGGAAGAGGCACGAGGTCCCATGTGCCACTCGAATGCAAGGCTGACATCTCATCAACCATAGCCTGACGTCAACCCAGATCAGAAAGAGCGGCTCCTACATTTTTAGGTGTAGAAACAGGAGACAAAGACGATACAAATGCAGTATATTGTGGAGATAAACGATGATAACTCACAAAATTATAAATGGGATGAGGGTTACGAGTAGAACGAATACCTTTGCGTTCGGCAGATACCATGTGAGAATGTGAGAATTATGTTATATCATTGAGTAGAAAGGTACAAAATATATATACAAGAGAGAGACCTAGTATATTAAGGAGTTTCCTTTTAATAAGGATTCTCTAAATATATCCTAAATAAACACATGCTATAAATAGAATATACAAATCTCAACAGAAAGTTTGAGTTTTATTAGCTTACGATTCAACCTCTTGACATGAAGTATAAGAGATTCCAAGTGTGAATTTACCATTTTAGGATTCTGGGAACAAAACAAACGAGCACTAAGAGTGCAAAACTGTTGGCTAATTGATATGGAAATTATTGTTGTTGTTGTTTTTTTTTTTTTTTTTTATAATTCTTGGTCTCAAATTCCTTACAAGTTGAGGGGAATTCTTAGATTAGATAAGACAGGTTTACAGGATATTTGTTGTCAGAGATTGCAAGTGATGGTTTTGTTTTTCAATAAAAGCTAGGTCAGGCTATTGCCTCCCTGGTTTTTAAAAATGAAAATAAAAATACTTCCATATTTAATTTTTATCTTGGACTACTAGCTAGTTCGTCAAAAAAAATGTGTGGAATATAATATGGACTTACTTAGCTTTGATCATTGTTGTGCACTAGCTAAGAAGCATGGATATTGATGCACGATATGGGTATGATATGTTTCGGATACGCTGATACGGATTTTGCGGAAAACGACGACCCAACAATTTACTATTGTAATTATTAGTATTATTATTTTGTAGGTAGCCCTAGTGAGAGCCTCTTAGACTATATTGTTTCTTGTCTGTAAAACAAGTTCCTGTGGGCTTTTGATATTCTTTTGCTTTAAAAATGCTCAATTAGTCTTTCGTGAATTGTATGTTTTGTGTTTCCCTTTCCCCACCTCTATCAAACTTCTTCAGTTTGTAACTTTGTATTATTGAGACATTGTGTGAACTTATGTTCTATGTACCAGATATCCTTTCAGGAGAAAGTCAATTGATTTTATGGACTCTGACCTTTTTTTGAGTTATTTCGAAGGCCTTTGTCAATTCAAATAAGGTAAAGTTATTAGATTTGATCGCTTGTTTGTTCTAGTTTTAAGCACATTTAGTAGAGGCTCCTATCTATTGTGCGATGAAACACTTCTAAATTTTTTTTCCCTTATCTTAAAAGAGAAATGACAACCCGTTAGTTTTATTAATCACTCCAAATATTTGCAAGAAAATGTGATGTACTATAATAGTGCTATTTTCTTTTTCTGTAGACACTTTTTTCAAAGAAGAAAATCCGTGAGAAGTTTCTAGTGTTATGTTTAATGAATTACATTAGCTTAGAAGTTGAAACAGGGACCGTCAGTCTATTTTAGGTTGAATATAGCAGCATTGTGGGACTGGTGGATTAGTAAATTTTCAAAATTTAAAAATGGTACTAGAAGGCTCTGCTTTGATGTCTGTTGAAAAGGCTTGCATAAATCTTGCCGTTTATTATGGCAGGTAAATATTTATCCCTAAGGGTGCCACCTAGACTTTGCATTTGTATGAAAAATTATCTTTCGATCATTGGAACGTTATTTTCATGAAGTCTTGTTTCTTACAAGTCGTATTGTCTCTTAACTTCATGAATAAGGATAAAAGTTGATACCTTAGCTAATTGATGTAGACTTTGCATTTGTAGACTTTTCAATGCAAATCGCAAAAGGATATGGTGAGAGGGGATATCTCTAGCCAAACTCGAGTAACTTGGTTTGTTTTATAGCCCAACATGTTCGGTAAGCATCAACTAATGGTTTGATTGTCAATTGCCACGAGTGCACTGTGATTTTAATTATTTTATTTTTATTTGTTTCACATTTTTCAAACCATTTGAAGCTAACACACGGTCCCTCTATTCAAGAATTGTTATAATTTGTACCAGCTTTACCGAAGTCACCTTTATTTGAAATAATTTGTGGAAGTTGAACTTCTTAATAAGACAGTGGATGTTTGATTCTTATAGTGAGATTTCTCAAGATATTGTGTCAGAATTTCTACTCATTCATTCTCGTATGACTGCATAATAGGTTCAGTGTTCTAGCAATGGGACACACAAAACTACTAAATTAGTTATAAATCTGAAGTAAAGAAAAGAAATGGCATTGTTTCGGAATTATGAGTCATTTGTAAAAAAAGTTGTAAAAGCGATTAATCATAAACAAGACAAAGTTCCTTGGATCATTCATGCTGTCACCGCCTCGCCTCGCGTTAGAAAAAAGGTTGTAAGACAATTGAAAGATCCACTACAAAATGTGATTTGTCATATTGTACATGTTGTGGTGTTTGAGATGAAATTTCTACAACATTAATTATGTATGGTCTCATTTCTTTGTCAAGATCTCCATTTTCAAAGCCATGGTCTCATTGCGTTTGTGTGCTTTAAAATCACAGCTGTAAAAATGCACATGTAAAAAGAGGCTATATTGGCTTCGATTCTCTTTCATTTCGCATTATAGTCTTTTTATTCTGATTAATTTCTCTCTCTCACACAAGTATCAGCAAGATTTTTGAGATTTCATTATTCAAGGGATACAAAATCTCCATGCTGGCCTTCTGGGCGTTCGTAAGTAACTGAAGAAACCGTTTGATCATCAACTTCGAGTTCCGTGTAATCCCATCTTGGAATTTAAAATTAAAGCTAAATTCTGCAGTACTTCTGCTTTAGTACCAAAAGGATGATCCCTGCTACTATTATGATAAACAAACTCTCGACTCATTTCGTTGTTAATAAAAGTAAATTTTTCTTGCTAGAAATATTAATCATTTTTCCTTTTCTTTTGTCTTTCAGTCTCAGATGTGCTTGATTGTGTATGAATGCTCAGCGACGTGTATAAACCTTAACTAGGCCTTGATATTCCTAGCGAGACGAGCATTTTAAAGTTGGGGACAGATGGATATACGACCAAGTATGTACTTGATTGGTACTTCTTTTGTCATGGAACTAGATGTCTTTGTGCCTCTACTAGATTTTCTGTACTATATTTCTCAGTACAATATCTGTTTCATATAACCTCAGTACATAGGATCCGGTCAAGATTAACCACACATTCATATAAATGGAGACTAATCACACTGGCACTGATTCGAAAGTGAACTGATCATGATGTTCAAATTGATGAAGAAATCCTCGTATCACAAACTATAGTTTAGTTAAGCTTGGTGAAAATGCCGGTCGAGCTCCTTTGGACCGAGTCCATCTAATTAAACAGCTTTTTGATTTTCAGGCAAGTAGAACAGTGGACTAAAGCGTACGATTTACCTCTAATTTCGTTTCAATATTTAAATACATAACAATGAGTAGAAATAAGAAATTTTAATAATGTAAATACGACATGTAACGATTAATACGTACGATTTACCTCTAATTTCGTTTCAATATTTAAACACGAATACAAAACGGCACTGTGTATAATATTTAGACATGAACATGAATTCTTGGATCAGTTTCGTGTAAAATTCATTCCGCTCTACTAGACGTACTGTGAATTAATTATAGATTTTAAAAAATGTGGCCCTCACTCTTTTTTTAAAGGATGCGCTCCCCCTCTTCTCCTACATTACTTGTACAAAATTTTAATAATGCCATCTTTCAATTGTCTTTTTTCTCTTAAAAAATGCGACCCTCACTCTTTTTTAAAGTATACAATTTGTCAATTTCTCACCAAATAATTTCTCACAATATCTCCACTAACCAAATACAATGAAAGTTGATAAGCTAATATCTTCATATACTATGAAACAATATCTCTTCGGAGACTATAAACATCGTAACCGATTTAAAAAAAAAATGTGATTATATTCTAAAAGAACAAAAAAAACATAAAACTACATTGGAGGGGAGAAATATTGGCGCACGCGCGCCGAGGGGGGGATCTAACTAGAATTGTTAGAATTGTATGTTACACGATAACACAACACAAATTGATATAAAGTAATAACACAATACAAATTAAATTGATAGGAAGAAATAAATTAGTAAGTGAACTTTTAACGAAATTGAGTATTTATCGGGATTAACAGTTTCATATGAAAAAATGGCAAATCGATTTAGGTGTTTAAAGTTGAATCTTAACAAATTCGAGTTATCTGTTAGACCATTTAAAATCTATAAATATTTAAATTAAAGTTTAAAATTTGTAAATATTAATAAAACTTTACATTTTATGACTACTTATCCGTACTTTAATTTTTGTAATTTTAGATTTTCATTTATCATGTTCTCAGCGCAATTTTATTTTTTTTATATATTAAATTTTTAGATTTATCATTTATTCTTTTAACATATATGATTGCATGTCTCACCCGATAACTCAGGACGTGTATTTGAGTGGAATCCACTGCTTAGGTTTCAACAAGTCTGCCCCCAAATAAATTACTCTTTCTTCTCCTTCTTCTTCTTCTTCTTCTTCTTCTTCAGTTCTTCTGGTAATGTAACGATGATGAGGAAGAAGATGGCTGCATTGCAAAAACATTTCAACAGCAACAACAACAAATCGTCTGCTGGTACTTTGTTTCCACCCCTTTTTTTCTTAATTTCTTTTTCTACTCATTCTCAGACAAATTATTATTCTACCAAGAGTCCCTTTAACTCCCTTGACCTTGATGATGCCCTAAATTCCTTTAATCGTATGCTTCGCACTCGACCTTTGCCCCCAGTTCAACGATTCAATCAACTCTTGAGTGCAATTGTTAAAATGAAGCATTATTCAGTTGCTATCTCTCTTTTTCGACAGCTACATTTGTTAGGCATAACCAGCAGCCGCCTTGTTAAGCCCGATATTTATACGTTTACAATCGCCATTAACTGTTTCTGCCACTCGAACAGGGTAGATTTTGCTTTCTCTACTTTAGGCAAAATCTTTAAACTTGGTCTTGAACCGACTTGCACTACATTCAACACTCTGATAAAAGGGCTTTGCTTGGATGGTAATGTTGCTCTAGCTGTGAGGTTTTTTGACGATATTGTGCTGAAGGGGTTCCAACCCGATCTCATCACTTACGGAACTATAATAAACGGACTTTGCAAAATAGGAAATACACGGGCTGCTATTTTGCTGCTAAAACATATAGAGGCAGTGGGAAGTTGTCAGCCTGGCATAGTACAATACAACACAATCATTGATAGCCTTTGCAAAGACAAGCAAGTTGACGAGGCTTTGAAGATGTTTTCCAACATGGCCGAAAAAGGCATAACGCCTGATGTTGTCACCTACAACTCCTTGATTCACGGTCTGTGTAACTTAGGCCAGTGGAACGAAGCTACGAGACTATTGAGTGAAATGACAACAAGAAACATCTGCCTAAATGTACAAACCTACAGCGTATTAATTGACACACTTTGTAAAGAAGGGATGGTTAAAGATGCGCACAAAGTTCTTGACTTGATGATCCAAAGAGGAGTGGAGCCTGATACTATCACATATAGTGCATTGATGGATGGATATTGTTTGCTTGGAAAAACTGTCGATGCAAGAAAAGTACTTGAATTTATGGAAGCTCGAGGTTGTGAGCCTGACGTTTTCACTTATAGCATCTTGATCAAAGGTTACATCAAGAGTAAAATGATAGATGAGGCCTTGAGGTTATTTAAAGATATGTCTCGTAAAGGATTGATTCCTAATATTGTTACTTACAACACTATTATTGGTGGCTTGTGTGATGTGGGTAAACCATTAGATGCATGTGTGCTTGTCGATGAGATGCAAACTCACGGCCAACAGCCAGATCTAGTTACATATGCTACTTTGTTAGTATGCCTATGTAAAGAAAAGCGTCTTGACGAGGCTCTATTGTTATTTAAAATGATTGAAGACAATGGATTGGTTCCTGATGTTGTGATCTACAATATTCTTGTTGATGGTATGTGCAGTGCTGGGAAACTTGATGTGGCGAAGGAACTCCTGTTGAGTCTTCCAAAGAAGGGGTTGCAGCCTAATACTCGATCATATAGTACAATGATAAACAGATTGTTTAAAGAGGGCAAATTAAAGGAAGCAAATGAGTTGCTAAGTAAAATGAAAGAACATGGCTGCTCACCGAATGATTGCACGTATAATATAATTGTGCGGGGATTTCTCCAGAACAATGAGATGTCAGAGGCGCTTCAACATCTTCAAACAATGCTTGATAGTGGTTTTTCAGCAGATGCATCGACTATGGACTTGGTGTTTAACTTGTTGTCTACCGATCGGTTGGATCCTTTATGTAAAGAAGAGCTCAAAAAGTTTCTTGGTATTACTTGATTTAGTGACTTCGAAAAGTGTGTCAGTGCCTGAAGCGTGAAGTATGTTGATAAATTTTGCTGCTTTTAATTTTGTATATGTTTATTATAATTTTATTCTCAAGTCAGAAATGGTATATCTGATAGCAATGGAATAGCATGTACAGAAACTGATTTCGTGGCACTTGAATTGTCTAGAATTGAGTGCCATGGAAATGTCACCAGAAGCCTTGAAGGAGTTTGATTGGCTTCATTTTCTACTTGCGAAATATTTTTCCATCCTTCGGTGTTTGATTCAGCAAATTTTCTGGTTGAAAATGTTCACTTTTCATCTTTTACTATCTTTTAGTAATTTCCAATTGTTGTTTGATTGCCTGTATTTTTCGTGCAAATGTTTCATATACCAATTGGTATTACAGTGAAAAAGAATCAGCACCGGAGTTTTTGCTAAACAATTTATAATAGTCTTAAATCAAATATTACGTACACTGGACATTTGATGTTCCAAATAAAATTTTAACCCCTTTATATGTGGCGCTCTCTTTTGAGCTTGCTCATATTATATTCCTCATAGACGAGTTGAAGAGTTTTAGCTAGAGCTTCCCTTATTCGTTCCAGATACAATGGAAGTGCCCTTTTTCTTTTACCCTTGTTGCTTCATCCCTCACCTTGATATTTGGAACGTCCCAAGAGGGAATGTGCGACTCTTAAACTGGGAAGGAAGGGGAACCACCAAATGTTTTTTCTAAATGTTATTGCTGTGAGAACCCTCCAAGAGAGAATCTTAATCACATTCTTGTGTGTGTGGTTTTTTTTTTCTTTTTTTTTTTTTTGGGGGTGGGGGGAAGGGGAGGAGCTGTCAAAGCACGGAAGTGTTTTAATTAAATTGTGGTTATTAATAGGAACTGCCAAGATCTTGACTTGAAACTGAATGAATGTTCTTCATTCAAGATAAATAATCAAATTTATCCTCTTCCGTGAAGTGAGTCCTAAAGAACGAACGATGCTGGAGGGAGGGAGTAATATCATGTTCTTCATTCAGGATAAATAATCAAATTTATCCTCTTCTGTGAAGTGAGTCCTAAAGGACAAAAGATGCTACATTGGTGTATCTTGAGGGAGGGAGGCAGGGGGGGAGGGAGTAGTATCATGTTCTTCATTCAGGATAAATAATCAAATTTATCATCTTCTGTGATGTGAGTCCTAAAGGACGAACGATGCTATATCGGTGTATCTTTTGAGAGAGAAAGAGAAAGAGAGTAATATCATGTTCTTCAATCAAGATAAATAATCAAATTTATCCTCTTCTGTGAAGTGAGTCCTAAAGGACGGACGACACTACATTGGTGTATCTCTCTTTTGATTGTTTCCTTCTCTTGCTTTTATTATCTTCGTAGTTCATTGTTATAGCTTTAGTTGGTTGTTTATAATCATTGGCTTGACAGAACAAAGTTTCTAGTATATTTCCGCACGTCATATGTTTATAGAAGTTCCTTAAAGGGGTTGCTCAGTTATTGGCTTGGGTTCTTAGGTCGGTTTGATTTTGGCCCCCTAACGCTAACATAAATACTAATACTGGCGAACTCTTAGGATGGCTTTTGGAAGTGGGCACAAAATTGAGAATTGCCATTTATGCTGCAGAAATATAACTCTCACTGTGTCTTTTGGATGTCTCATTATAAACATACTATAATTTCAAAAATCATCCCGCAAAGCAAATGAACAAAACTCGCATTTAAGCAGTGTTCTAATAATCGCCGATTCAGGCCGATTTATCGGCGATTAATCGGCAATCGGCCATGCTCCGATATGATTATGCATGATCGGTCCAAAAAATCGGAAAAAGAGAGAGAACTTCACTCGATCTTCACTTTCTCTCCTTCACTCGACCTCGCCTATCTCTCCTTCACTCGACCTCGCCTCTCTCTCCTTCACTCGACCTCGAAACAGAGAGAACTTCAATGACCAACAAAGATCAAAGGCTTGAAGCAGTGAGGGGCGGAACTTAGAAGAAGCTAAAGAACAGAACACGAGAACGAGAAAGAGAGAGAAAGGGGCGAAGTGAAAGAAGAAGATGAAGAGAGATGGAAGAAGGAGATGAAGATGGCGGCTGTGTGATATGAGAAAGAGAGGCGTAGGAGATGGAGGCGTAGGTTTTTAATTTTAGGGCAAAGATGAGGGTAGGTTTTAATTTTAATAAGTGGTGAATGACTTAATTACCCTTAGGTATATTGTAATTTACAAAATTACTAATAGGTCTAGTAAATAGGTGAGAAATTTCTTTTAAATGTTTACAATTAACCCCCTAAGTTATTTTTATTTAACATTTCACTCTATTAATGTCCATTTTGCTACTATTATATTTTATTTAGTATATTTTTATATAATATATTATTTAAAATATTATTTATATGATGAACAGTACATATCCGATTTTTTCCGATTTATCCCCGATAAATCCCCAATAAAATGAAAAATCCCCACTCCCCACCTTGCCGATCGATTTAAGATTCACGATTTTTAGAACATTGCATTTAAGTGATTTAGATCACCCCCCATTCACAGTATTTTTTATTCATCTTTCCACAAATCAGTTATACTCCTTCCGTCTCAAGTTAAGGGTCTTTCTTTCACATTTAGGACGTCTCAAACTAAGAGTCCTATCTCTCTACCTGTATATTTGGCTCCAAGTGAAGACTGCGCCAAGAGAGGTTAAGTACTTAAGTCCAAAGCTCTCTACACACTTTGTTAATATAATGTCCCATAGATAGGACAGATAATCAGAACAAGAAACCCTCAAGTGATGGCCAACCTGCAGTCATTTACCGACAGTGGCAAGCTCTGGGTCGAGATATACACATGGTGAAAGGTCATTGAGAAGCATTGAGCCTTCATTGGATTACTTTTGCCCGTCAACATCCCCTTATTTGTTGTTTTGACTTTGTGACTGAGCAAATTTATTGAATTACATATTAACATTACATGTGTATATCACATAACCCATTCCTGCACTACACAAGTCCATCTGCTACTCTAATTGTGAGATTTCTATTTTTTAAGTTTCTCTTGAATTGAATTACACGCGTATATGTCTTATTTCCCATTGTTCTATATATATATCCTTTTAAGGTGAATGTTAGTGCGCCAAAGTAAACAAAGAAAGGATATAAAATGGCCCGAGGAACATACAAGGCGGCTTATGGCGTACTCTCCATCCAAATTAGGAGTCCATCGCGACGTTCTCCTTCTTTTAAAAAAAATACTTATTGTGAGATTATAAATAATTTGGGATGTCCCAAAAAGGAAAGCGGACTCTTAATTTGGGATGGTTGGATTAAAAATTATTCAATTCATTGTAACTCACGGAGCAATTATACTAGAAGCATTGGTATTACTAAGGGGATATGGATGGCTTTACATTACACCCAATTGTCTTGCACATATTTTTACAATTCTTATCTGCTCTTTGGAAGCAACTGAAGCTCTGTTCTGTGGCAGCCAGCTGATAGGGACTGAAGTAACATTTACAGTTTAGCATGGTGCTGCAGGCTCTGAGTTTGGGTTTTTGGTCAAAGTTACACATGCTATGTTCTTTGGATGGCTTTACATTACACCCAATTGTCTTGCGCATATTTTGACAATTTTTATCTGTTCTTTGGAAGCAACTGAAGCTCTGTTCTGTGGCAGCCAGCTGATAGGGACTGAAGTAACATTTACAGTTTAGCATGGTGTTGCAGGCTCTGAGTTTGGGTTTTTGGTCAAAGTTACACATGCTATTTTCTATAAGAATTGTATTTTTGCAAATGAATCTTCTAACGTTTTGATGTTGTGGTAGAACCCTTTGCATATTTAGCCTTTAACTTGTTGGTTAGAATATGTTACGATGGATTTGTGTGTATTTTTATTGCTCAATCACCGCATGCGTGCTACAATTAATCTTCAAAACGCGATTTCTATTTTGAAGGAGAGATGATGTAAGAAATAGTAATGTTTTTGTGTATGTGCTTTCTTATGTTACTGTTAGTGTTAGCTTTCTACGTATGTGTTCGAGACACCGACACAAATAGTTATAATCTAGTTCATTGACTACACCGCATTATCGTTTGTCAAACTAATGTATTTTCGCTATTTGTTTATATTTTTACCCTATATGATTTTTCAGATTATAACTGGTTCCTAGGATTGCACTGCATGAATGTGGAGTGATTTGATTGATTAGTAGAAGGGTGCCATAGTTCGATTCTTCACCCCCCCACCCCCCTCCACCCCAAAAGAACCACCCGAATCTAGTAAAAGAAAGAAAGTAAAAATTTTAATGTTACTCAGCAGTTTGTAAACACAAAACTTTACACTGTGGGCCTGATAATTGTTTAAGATACAACACATGTTTGGGCCAATAATGATGGCCATTAAAGTACGCGAGGCCCTATTATAGTGGGGCTTTAGATGATTGTCTAAGTTGCATATACTCATGGTCAACCCATTTAGTTAATAAATGAGGCGGGTTCAAGTTTTCCAAAGTAATCCCTTTCTTTATAACCTTATCTCTATTGTACTCCTAACAATAAAATTGTGGACCTGATAGATAATGGCTCCCCTACAAGGGACGCCCTATTTTTTAACCAAGCACCAAATTGATTCTCTCAAACTCTTTTGCTTCATTATTGCTCATTATTAAGATACTAATTCTTACAATTAAAAGTTCTACTACAGTAGTCGGTCACTCACCTCCATTTCAAATTCGAATTATAAGAACTTAGCAACCCATCAATAAATTATATCACAAAACTCAACAGGAGGTCATATAATCATTTAAATAAAAATCGGCATATAATCGTTTTAATAGAAATCGGTGGTTTCTTACCGAATATGAACAAACCAACTATTGGGTTCCAAATTCAGCAACACACTGTCGAGTTTTGTGACATAAACAATCGAATTTTCATATCAAAACAAAACTTCTCCCTCAATATGTGAAGAAAGTATTTATCATAAACTAGCTTCTCTTCTCATGTATGTTTGCAATTTGATTGTTCGAGCGTAAAGTTAATCACATGTTCCGTTTATTCTGATCTCTTGGGTGTAATAAGCCTAAAGTCACATTACTTATTTATATTTTTATATTTTTTAAAAGTGCACTAAATATATTTAACATGATGAATAATAAAATTTATTTATTAATGTGAAGTTAGGTGCATTGACAGTATTCGTGAAGCATATTATTAGACTCTTAATTTGAGTCATATGGAGTCATGACATAAAGCACGGGTGCAAAAAATTATTAAATACATAACAATGAGTAGAAATAAAAATTTTAATAATGTAAATACGATATGGCATGATTAATATGTACGATTTACCTCCAATTTCGTTTCAATATTTAGACACGAATACAAAACAGCACTTTGTTAAATATTTAGACACGAACACGAATTCTTAGATCAGTTTCATGCAAAATTCATTCCGCTCTACTAGACATACTGTGAATTAATTATAGATTTTAAAAAATGTGACCCTCAGTCTTTTTTCAAAAGGATGTGCTCACCTTCTTCTCCTGCATTACTTTGTGCAAAATTTTAAAAACTAAAAAAAGTAAAAGTGACATTATATTATGAAAGACCAAAAAAGAAAAGTAAAACTATTTTGGAGAGGAGTAATACTCAGGAAGATCTAACTAGAATTGTCATAATCGCATGTTATATGATATCACAATACAGATTGAACCAAGTAATAAGTTAATGAGCAAAAATTTAACAAATTAGGGTGTTTGTCGGATCACCAGTTTCATATGAAATAATAGTAAATTGATTTAGGTGACAAATTCGGGTTATCTCATTTAATATTAATTTTTTAGATTTATTTCTTTTAACATAACAAATCGCATGTCTCACCCCATAACTTGTTGGTCGTGTATTTGAGTGGAATCCACCGCTTAGGCTTCAACAAGTTTGCCCCCAAATAAAATACTCTTTCTTCTTCTTCTTCTTCTTCAGTTCTTCTGATAATGCAATGACGATGAGGAAAAGAATGGCTGCATTGCAAAAACATTTCAACAGCAACAACAACAACAACAAATCCTCTGCTGGTACTTTGTTTCCACCCCTTTCTTTCTTAATTTCTTTTTCTACTCATTCTCAGACAAATTATTATTCTACCAAGAGTCCCTTTAACTCCCTTGACCTTGATGATGCCCTAAATTCCTTTAATCGTATGCTTCGCACTCGACCTTTGCCCCCAGTTCAACGATTCAATCAACTCTTGAGTGCAATTGTTAAAATGAAGCATTATTCAGTTGCTATCTCTATTTTTCGACGACTACATTTGTTAGGTATCACCAGCAGCGGCCTTGTTAAGCCCGATATTTATACGTTTAACATTGCCATTAACTGTTTCTGCCACTTGAACAGGGTAGATTTTGCTTTCTCTATTTTAGGCAAAATCTTTAAACTAGGTCTTGAACCGGACTGCGCTACATTCACCACTCTGATAAAAGGGCTTTGCTTGAATGGTAATGTTGGTCGAGCTGTGAGGGTTTTTGATGAAATTGTGCAGAAAGGGTTCCAACCCAATCTCATCACTTACGGAACTATAATAAACAGACTCTGCAAAATAGGAAATACACGTGCTGCTATTTTGCTGCTAAAAGATATGGAGGCAATGGGAAGTTGTCAGCCTGGCATAGTAGAATACAGCACAATCATTGATAGCCTTTGCAAAGACAAGAAAGTAGACGAGGCTTTGCAGATGTTTTCCGACATGGCCAGAAAAGGCATTACACCAAATGTTGACAACTACCCTCCTTGATTCGTGATCTGTATAAAACTTAGGCTAGTGGAAAGAAGCTACAAGACTATTGAGTGAAATGACAACCAGAAACATCTCCCTAAATGTACAAACCTACAGCGTATTAGTTGACACACTTTGTAGAGAAGGGATGGTTAAAGATGCACACAAAGTTCTTGACTTGATGATCCAAAGAGGAGTGGAGCCCAATACTATCACATATAGTGCATCGATGGATGGATACTGTTTGCTTGTGTTATGTTTAATGAATTGCATTAGCTTAGAAGTTGAAACAGGGACCGTCAGTCTATTTTAGGTTGAATATTGCTTATGGGACTGGTGGATTAGTAAATTTACAAAATTTAAAAATGTTAGTAGAAGGCTCTGCTTTGAAGTCTGGTGAAAATGCTTGCATAAATCTTGCCATTTATTATGGAAGGTAACTATTTATCCCTAAGGGTGCCACCTAGACTTTGCATTTGTATGAAAAATTATCTATCTTTCGATCATGGTAACGTTATTTTCATGAAGTCTTTTTTCTTACAAGTCGTATTGTCTCTTAATTTCATGAATAAGGATAAAAGTTGATACCATAGCTAATTGATGTAGACTTTGCATTTGTATACTTTTCAATACAAATCGCAAAAGGATGTGGTGAGAGGGCATATCTATAGCCAAACTCGAGTACCTTGGTTTGTTTTATAGCCCAACATGTTCAGTAAGCATCAACTAATGGTTTGATTGTCAATTTCTACAAATGCACTGTGATTTTAATCTATCTTTGGTAATAATTTTTTTTTGTGGCACATTTGTCAAACCATTTAATTTGAAGCTAACACACGGTGATCCCTCTATCCAAGAATTGTTATAATTTGTACCAGCTTTACCAAAATTGCCTTTATTTGAAATAATTTGTGGAAGTCGAACTTCTTCTTAATAAGACAGTGGATGTTTGATTATTATAGTGAGATTTCTCAAGATATTGTGTCAAAAATTCTATTCATTCATTCTCGTATGACTACATATATAAGTTCAGTGTTCTATTAATGGGACAGGCAAAACTACTAAATTAGTTAGAAATCTGAATTAAGGAAAAGAAATGGCATTGTTTCGGAATTATGAATCATTTGACGCAAAAAAATGTCAGTGGATGGCGAGGAAGTACAGTAATCATATAGAAAAAAAGTTGTAAAAGCGATTAATCATAAACAAGACAAAGTTCCTTGGATCATTCATGCTATCACCGCCTCGCCTTGCATTAGAAAAAAGGTTGTAAGACGAATTGAAAGATCCACTACATAATGTGATTTGTCATACTGTACCTGTTATGGTGTTTAAGATGAAATTTCTACAACATTAATTATGCATGGCCTCATTTCTTTGTTGAGATCTGCACTTTCAAAGCAAAGGTCTCATTGTGTTTGTGTGCTTTAAAACTACGACTGGAAAAATGCACATGTAAAAAGAGGCTATATTGGCGTTGATTCCCTTTCATTTCGTATAATAGTCTCTTTATTCTGATTAATTTCTCTCTCACAGGTATCAGCAAGATTTTTGAGATTTCATTATTCAAGGGATTACAAAATCTCCATGCTGGCCTTCTGGGCGTTTGTAAGTAACTCAAGAAACCGTTTGATCATCAACTTCGAGTTCCTTGTAATCCCATCTTGGAATTTAAAATTAAAGCTAAATTCTGCATTACTTCTGCTTTAGTACAAAAAGGATGATCCCTGCTACTATTATGATAACCAAACACGACTCATTTCGTTGGTAATAAAAGTACCTTTTTCTTGCTAGAAATATTAATCAATTTTCCTTTTGTTTTGTCTTTCAGATGTGCTTGATTGTGAATGCATGCTCAGAGACATGTATACACCTTAATTAGGCCTTGATATTCCTAGCGAGATGAGCATTTTAAACTTGGGTACTGATGGATATATAGCCAAGTATGTACTTGATTGGTACTTCTTTTGTCATGGAACTAGATGTCTTTGTTCCTCTATTAGATTTTATGTACTATTTTTCTCAGTACAATATCTGTTTCATACAACCTCAGTACATAGGATCCGGTCAAGATTAACCACACATTCATATAAATGGAGACTAATCACACAGGCACTGATTCGAAAGTGATCTGATCATGATGTTCAAATTGATGAAGAAATCCTTGTGCGCAAACTATAGTTTAGTTAAGCTAGGCCAAAATGCCGATCGAGCTCCTTTGGACTGAGTCCATCTAATTAAACAGCTTTTTGCATGGTTTTAAGGCAAGTAGAACAGTGGACTAAAGCGAGGAACCAGCCAACTGAGAGGGAGTGAAGTAACATTTTCAGTTTAGCATGGTGCTGCAGGCTCTGATTTTGGGTTTTTGGTCAAAGTGATGTTTTCTATGAGAAATGTCTTTTTGCAAATGAATCTACTAATGTTTTGATGTTGTGGAAGAACCCTTTGTGTATTTAGCCTTTAGCTTGTTGGTTAGTATTAGAGTTCAGAGCATCCAACCCAAAACCAATTGGCCATGAGTGGAGTAGCCCCTCCATCTTATATATATTGCTCTATGAGGATCACTTTTCTTGATGTGGGATTTATAGTTTCAACACACTTTCTCATGTATGGCGTAATTTTGAGCCTAACACGTGGACCATTTTTGTTGGGTGATGCGGACTATGTGTGGCCATTGGGCCTTCGATTTGTGTGTATAACCTTGCTCTGATAGCATGTGAAGAACCATCTCTCTCAAAAGCTTAAGCTTTTAGATAATGGGTTAACAATGTATATCATGCTTTTCAACAGTTATAATATGTTAAGATGGATTGTGTATATTTCCATTGCTCGATCACTGCACGCGTGCTATAACTAATCTTCAAAATGCGATTTCTATTTTGAAGGAGAGATGATGTAAGAAATAGGAATGTTTATGTGAATTTGCTTTCTTATGTGAATTTGCTTTCTTATGCTCCTGTTAATGTTGACTCTCTACATATATGTTTGTGAGACACACTAGTTTGAGAAAGGTTATTATAGATTCGTGTTCTCCATGAGGTCATCGAAATCGTTTATTTGTTTGCACAAAATAGTTATAGGGTGAACGAGAAATTGTCACCCAAAGTGAACTACTTGAGATGGAAAAATGGAATAAAAAAGAATAAGTCCCACACAGGGATGGCAATAAAACCCAACTCGGCCCGACAATGGGGCGGGTTATTTTATGCCCGGGTTGGGTTTGGTTTTTTTTATAAAAACCAGTCCGGGTTCGAGGTCGGTTAGGGTTTTCCCTTTTAAAAACCCAACCTCATTTCTCAAAATCTCACATTCTCACTCTTTGATTGAGTCTTTCATTCTCTAATGTCTTGTCCTCTCCCACACAAACGCACTCCCACACCTCCCACCATCTCACGCCGCTCTATGTCCAAGTGTTCGACGCCGCCTTTTTTTCCACCTCCCACACTGCAACGCCATTACTTTTCCTCCACCACCGCCCTATAAGATTTGAGAAGTTAAGGAGTTTGTGTTATTTTAATTTGGGGTGTTTGATGTTTGAATAATTGAATTTGGTATTAATTTACTATTTGAAATGTATAATTGTTGTCTGATGTTTGTATTATGGAGTTTGAGACTTGTTATTTTTACTTTGTTTAGCATGAATTTGGAATTTAATTATTGAATTTGGGACATAGTGGAATGTTGGCTTACTAATTCGGGGTGGGTGGGTTCGGGCTTCGTGGCATTCTTGTGGGGTGGGTTTGGGATTAAAAAAAAATTGTCTCGAGTTTGGGGCAGGCTAGTGCATGTGATGGTCAGGTTTGGTATTGGTCAAATTCGTTTCTTACCTGACTCATTGCCATCCCTAGTTCAACATGGGAACTTTGTGAAAAAGTTGATAAGTCTATATGTAGACACCCTAATTTGTGACTAAGCAGTTCCATTATAATACATCTTCGCATGCACGCATCCATGATACACAATAGAGATCCTTAGGCATTTTTGGAGATTTTTTAGGACTAGTGCCACAGGCCCCTTCCGTAGCTATCTGCCACACCCTACCTCTGCAACCCTGTGCCACAGGTGCTTGCCACACACCTATGCCGAAGGCCCTTGCTGCACGATACTCTGTGTTTAGTTTTAGAAAAAAATTATCTATAAATAGGCCTATTGGGGTTTCATTTTAGGATCATCAACTTCTTAGCAATTTTAGAGAGAAAATTACTCTAGGCAAATTATAGAAAGCTTTTAAAGAGTTTTAGAGAGAGAGAGAATAAGGAACACTTGAACAAGAAGGAGCTTTGACAAGGAAGATCCTTTCAACAAGAAGGCAAGACCTTTTTACTTTTATTTTTAGCGCATCAGGTACGCATTTGTAATAACTCATCTGAATTTCAATTATGCAATTAAATAAAAAAATTTAATCTAGAAAATTAGATAATTTGCAGAGAAGTTCGTGTTATCAAAACAAGTTATTTCTAAGTTTTACAAGAAAACTAAAATTTGTTTTAACACGTTTTTTAAAACAAAAGCCCCACAAAAATAATTTTCAAATACATGGAATTACGAGACTATGATTTCATTTTACGAATAAATACGTAGGCACTGATAAGCTCGAGTTTGATTTTATAAATATTAAATTAAACTTATCCGAAAGGACTATCTTGAAAACACTGAGGACTATTTGCAAGATATCTAAAAAGATGAATCAAATACGGGATCCATTGAAGAGACCGAAATGGCGGATTGAGTGCCTAATTGATGTACCAAAAAATTAGTATAATTTATTAAGCTAATTTATACTTTAGAAAGTACATAATATTATTAATATTTCTATTTTTAATGTTTTTCAAGTGCCAAAAAAGAATTGGAGAATATTGAGAAATTAAAGCAAGTGAAGACACCTAAAATTGGTTAATATTTGGATGCATAAATTTTCACTCGAAACTTCAATTAATGTGATTTTTGAGCCTAGTTTGAAGAGAATTTTGAGAGCTACAACTTTGCAGGTTAGCACTTTTTCAAATTTAGTCATCTTGGAGTTCGAAATTGCAATGCAAAATTTTACAATTAATTAGGCGAAAATTCAATAAATTGTATTAAAATGAATGGGCTCAAGCCTAATTCTCAGCCACCAAATTTAATTATTGTCAGCTCATATGTAATCTTCAAAGCTCAATTTATTTTAAAAAATTCAAGCCCAAGACCATTCAATATTCAAGACCATTCAATATTAAAGCTAAGACCATTCAAAGACACTCCTAATTAAATAAGGATATTATATATGCTATAAAAAGAGAAGGGTTACAACAAATTGGGGAAGCAGCCAGCAACCGTGCACTATTTTGTTGGAGCCTAGCCTCCTGCTTTTCAATTATTTTGTTTCATTTTTCTTTAGTTTTTCGTTTTTCAATTGAATATTTCGAAGATTTGGATTTTTATTTACTCTTTAGTTTAATTAATGCTAAATAAGATTTTTTTTTATGTGCTATTTAATTTATTCTATGCTAGCGTAAATTTGTGTTAGGGTTATGATGTGTATATTTAATTGATTCTCCTTTCACGTGTTCATGCTAATTGATTCTACCAATTTAATGTTTTTATATTAAATACAATTATTTCTACTGGATGCATATTTTAATTGATAAAAATAAAGTCGGATTCTCATTATTTTTTATTAGATTCACCTTATGATTTATTGAGAGAAGATATATGGTGTGTTTTAACGAATATAGCGAGTGTTTTGATCTTATATATAAGTTTGGTTGTAGAAGAATTGCAATTGCATTTTATTAATTAATTGGACTTTACTAATTTTATTTTCTGCAAATAATAAAGTCGAGAGACCAAATTATTGTGAGATAAGAATAGAGTTTACGCGTATGAATATTTAGAAAGATGAGATTAAATATATGACTCCAAAACCTTAATCAATTAATTCATTGATTTTATTCTCTTACTTAATATTATTTAGTTATTTAATTTGCTTTATTTTATTTGTTTGATTACCATAAACTTTTTTAACTACATTAGGAGTTTAGTAAAAGATTAACGAGATAATTATAAAATATATTATTTGAGTCCTTGTAACATCGACATCGCTTACACACTACACTATAAATTAATTTGTGCGCATGCGAGTGTTAAAATTTATCATAACATTAACACCTTCCCAATACGTAACCTAGTTCTCAAACCCTAGCAAATAAGTTTTTAAACTCTGGTTTCAAATGTATAAAAGATAATCTCATTTTGGATTATCTCTTATACAACCTTTTGTTTGTTTTCTTACAAAACAAACTAGTGACTCTAAAAACCACATTTTTTAAATAAAAAGATTTCCAGTACAGAATATAGCGGGGTCGAAAGACTTGATTCTCACAGTGGCGACTTTGTTAAGGACTGCTGAAAACTAAGCTCTTATATAATGGATCATATGTTTAATTCATGTTATGTATTAGATATAGGTATTGCAAACCTTTATCTTAAGATAACATAGACACGATCTAGGTGGATACTCCGATACCTTTATTTACTAGTTATGTGAGGAAAATCTTTTTCAAAATTAAAATTTAGAAAAATACCATAACAAACTCTAAAAGCGTTGATCATAATGTACTTCCATAATTGTTATTTTGCATGCACTCACGTACTATCATTCATAGTGTGAATTTATCTTATTAACCTCAGGACCAGAGTCGTGACTGGGCCGTGGACTTACGGGTCTACACTAGCCAAAAGCGCTTGGGACCATTCTCTTTACCCAAGTACCCAGTAGAAGTATATCAAAAAGTCCTTACACGTACATGTGCCCTTGAGGTATATCGTAAGACTTTCTAAATAGGAGAGAGCCTTAAACCTTACTTTATTCAACCACGCTTGCATGTATGAAAGTCAACTTAGTACACAAATAATTTTTTGCATTGTTTTAATGACCGACAATCGTGAGAACCCGGTGAATAAAAGGCCCTGTCAATCACACCATCATGGTTTTAGCAGGTACGGCCAGAGGTTGTTTAACTTTCACCGTAAGTATTCATAGAGATTGATACTCTTTGTAATTTTTCTATCATTTGTATCATGAACAAAACAACTCATGAGGAGAGAACTTTTCGTCTTTTAAAATGATTTCTTTAAAAATCTTTTCAAAATAATTTTCAAAGTTAGAAGCTAAAGGAACCCAAGGAATGCATATTCCTACCTTACTTATGTACGGGACTCTCAAGTTGTCACTGTGTGGTCTATTTTCAATCTCACTTAAAGAAAAAAATGTTTTGTATGGTTTAGCGTTTTCTCGATTGATGTACTTCCAAATAAAATCCGGTAGTTTCTAAGAGACATATTTTCTTTATTTTTGAGAGGATATACGCAAACGAATCTGTCCTTCTGTTTTGCTTTAGACATCATTCAATTTGGCATTTGCTTTGGCTGAAAAGGATAGTACTGGAAGACTCGTCAGGCCTGAATCACCAAACCTTATGGATCAACAGTAGAGGCCCAACGGAATGGTGGAAACCTATTCATCAATGCAACGGATCTGTTGCCCGGTCCTTTTTTCCAAAACCAAGGGGTACCATAAAATCTTAATTTGGGGGTTTTTCCATAAAACCCCAACCTTCCTTTGAAACCCAACCAAAATCAAGGAGTAAACGCAGCCAATGGAAATGGGGCAGTGCCTGTACCTAATCCTGAGGACTTGTACCAAATGTTGATGAACCTGAACCAAAGTTTAACTTTTTTATTAGCGCCGATAATCAGACTACCTGAGCTAGGTTGGATGAACTGGTTTGGGGACGTCCAGTAGAACCAGGAAGGCAAGTCGTATTTTCATATTCTCATTTGCCCTTTGCTCATATTGAATTCCCGCCTCCACCTGAACGACAAATGCCACCCCGAACCCAACCAGACACTGTGATCAACTGGCTTCACCATACCTTAAGCGCAATAACTGTATAAAGCCATACCATGATCCATATTTTGAACCAGTTAAACGTCTTATCAATATTCAAGAATAGGGGTTCCCACCAATTGAAGCCCCGAGGGAAGATAAATCGATACTTAAACTGAAGGAACAATTGAGGCTTTTCACCTAAAAAGTAGTGGAAGGTCCAAACGATTTAACACAGCTTCAGAATTATAACTTGTACCCGGAGGCGCACTATCCAATAGGGTTCAAAATGCCTTCGATTATGAAGTTCACTAGAATAACTCCTCCGGAACTTCATCTTAAATCTTAAATGCGATCGATGAAGATTTATGATGTAAGAGAAGTCGAGTTGGCTAACTCCTTTCACTTTACTTTGGCAGGACTGGCACAGAGTTGGTTTATAAGTCTAGAGAAACACCGAGTCCGATTTTGAACTGACATCGTAAAGGAGTTTATCGCTCAATATAAGACAAACGGATATCTGAAAATCACAAGGAAGCATTTAAAAATGGTAAAACAAAAGGAAGGCAAAAGCATAAGTTTATTTGTAAAAAGATGGAGATAGTTGGCTGCCCAAATGGTGGAGCGACTCGATAAAGAAGAGCACCTAGGCCTAATCATAAAGAACTTAAAAGCCTGAGATCCAAACACAAATAGGGCATCAGTTCTTTAGCCGTTGGACAGCTTTGTTCCATGTCGAGGACGAAATTGAAGAAGATTTAACTAAGTAGGCTAAAATAAAAAAACTTCTTTACAATATAAGAAAGCCTCTACCCCGAGTTGGCAATTAATCAAGTTTTCGCTTATGGGCCATACAATAGTAGGTTTTCTAACAACTCTTACGGACAGAGTTCATTAAGGAATCCCAGAAACTGCTCTACACCGAGGAATCGTAATAACGACAATAACAACCAGGGAGCATACAACCGCGGAAGGTCAAGAGAAAGGTACTTTTCGCAAGTTCCAGGATTGCTCAGAAAGGTTTATGAGCAATTAAAGAAAGTTGGGCTGTGTTGAAGAACATGATATATATTGTTGGCCCACTATCTAGCAGCTTAAGCTTTTGGGAGAGATCCTAACATGGTATCAGAGGTTAGGTTCTGCAAGGTCTCCGGTTTGAATCCTCACACTTGCATTTGTTTCCCCCTTTGTGTTTGTGCAGTATGGATGTTGTTGTTTGTGCACAGAGTGCACCTTTAGTTTGGTTTGTCTTTCCACGTGCGAGTGGGGGTCGCATGTGATGGGAAGTGTTAAAGAGCATGATATACATTATTGGGTCACTACCTAATAGCCTAAGCTTTGAGGAGAAATGGTTCCTAATATGTTGAGATTTGTATATATGTTATTTATAGAATGTATATATTTAGGAGATAATTAGAAAATCCTTATTATAAGGAAATATCATTATTTTTAGGGTTACTTTCTTGTATATATTGATGTACTCCTTTTTCTTAATAGTAAAATAACAATTCTTCTCACAATCTTTCATATTTTTACATGGTATCAGAGGGATTTGATTCTCACTTAGTAACCAAACCCTAACCGCTGTGTTTCTATCCCAATGTGTAAACCCTAGCCATGCCATGTGTTTCTATCCCAGTGTGTAAACCCTAACCGTTGCGTATCAAAAAAAAGTTTATTGTTCATTGTACTGTTCACAGGGTATTGTTCATCAACTACTATTCACGGAGTTACTGTTCATATACTATTCACATTTTCAGTTTCAGTTTTTTTTCCAGACCGCCTCTCTAAGATTTGTGTTCCAGCATATTTTTAATATATTCCAAGCATTATTTAGTGGTGTTTTCGATTATACTACAAGTCTCTAATGGGTACTCCAAGCGAAGAATCAATCCTTACATTTTCCATATATGCCACTGATTGCACTGAGTTTTTACAATTTCAAGAGAATAAGCAGTCCATCTCCATAGCTTATCAAACTGGTAACCCTATAGCCTGCTTTTCTCAATCATCATCTCTTGGACCTTGGATTCTTAATTATGGTGTTTCTAATCACATGTTTGGTAACAAGAATATGTTATCTTCTATTACCTATTTTGATTCATTGTCTACTGTTACCTTAGCCAATGACTCCCAAATTAAAGTTAAAGCATTGGACAGGTCAAACCGTTGTGTACTGTCTTTAAATTCTGTTCTTTTTGTACCTGAATGTCCTTTCAATTTGATTAAAGTTAGCAAATTAACCAAAACTTTTCCTTATTTCGTTACCTTTATTGCTAATTCGGTTCTTGTGCAAGAGCGGAGTACTGGAAAGTTAATTAGAGTTACTACCTCATCCCACCACCAGCCCTTGTAGCCTGTGTCCGTAGTGATCCATCTGTAGTCCTTCACCACCGTTTGATCATCCCAACCTACAAAAATTACTAAAGATGGTGCCAAGTCTTTCTCGTGTATCCTTTTTAGTGTGAGTCTTGTTAATTAGGAAAACAAGTGTGAGTCTTTTCTCAACCGTGTTAATAAACAAGTAGCGTCACCTTTTTCTCTAGTTCATTCTGATGTATAGAGTCTTGTCATGCCAAGACAACTTCGGGTTTTTAATATTTTTTCACTTTTGTTAATGATTTTTTTCGGTGTACTTGGTTATTTCTAATGAAAAATCGTTCATAATTTTTTTCATCTTTTAAACGTTTTGTTGATAAATTAAAACCAATTTGATACCATTATTCGTACTTTCTGTAATGACAATGCCCGAGAATATTTGTCTGCCCTCTTTCTATCTTTTATGAATTCTTAGTGCATAATTCACCAATTTTCTTGTGCTCGTACTCCTTAATAAAATGGGATGGCTGAGCGAAAAAATAGACACATGATTGAAAGATAATTCATGTCTTTGGCTGCACTTGTTTCATTCATGACCTCACTCCAAAGAAAGATAAGTTGCATGCCAAATCTCTCAAATGTGTCTTTTTAGGTATTCTCGCTTGCAAAGGGGTTATCGTTGTTTTTCGTTGGACTTTAAATGATACCTGGTTTCTTTAGCCGTGGCCTTCTTTGAAACGACTCCTTTTTTTTATTTTTTTAGAGCATGCTGCATGTTTTTCTACTAATAGTACTGAGCCCCCCCCCCCAACACACAATATCATACGCTGATCTTATTCAACAATTTGTGTGCTCTCTTGATCTTGTAGTTCCTATCTCAAACTCGCCACCTCCTTTACTCACCTACCATTGCCGATCTTAACTTATATTTGTTGAAAACCCCACCACCGAGTGTAACGCCCTGAATCCCACACCCCAGGGTAACGGGGACGCTACGGTATCCACCTATAGGGCGGATATAAATTTGGATAATGGACGCACATAAGACCAACTGAAGTTTCCTAAATATAAATCTTAAAATTATGATGCACTTATACCATACAAACTATTGAGCAAATCACAAACCATTATTAAACTCATTAAATATAAAAGTCATATATACATAAAACCATAAGTTCTCCCCAAAATACTCTTCACTAATATTACATAACCATAACATATTATTAATAAAATCCAAAATAAACAAATCAAAGTCTCTATATGAAGACTACACAAAGTCTAGTTGGTATCAAGGATCTACTATATTACATGTAACTTCATCCTTTCCCCTTTCCCTTGTCATCTACTACACGATCAGATTATGTACTTGTGGAGAGAATATGTGAGCTAAAAAGCCCAATGGGAACACGAGTGCAAAATAAAACTAATAATTGAACTATTAAGATTGTAAACAAGCATAATAAATGAGGCTCCAAAGTATAAGGGAATTCAACAAAGAAAATAATCATACCTCATTAAACTCATATAAATGTATAAAACAAGGATGCTCATGCTCAAATGCAAATGCAAATGCAAATGCAAATGCCACGGGTATTACAGTCTCCCCTCCTAAAAAGAATTTTGACCTAAAATTCGAAAGGAATCCAATTTAAATGAGGATGAGTAATGTCCAACGTACCAAATAAGGATATAAACAAAGAATTTCCGATTCTAACTCCCATGTTGCTTCCTTCGTATCATGATGGAGCCAAAGGACCTTTACTAATAGAATAACTTTTTTACGACAAATATTCTCCTTGCGATCTAGAATTTTTACTGGTTGAGTTTTATAAGAAACACTCTCATCGATTTCCAACTCTTCCACTGGTAGAACATGTGAAGAATCGGGGATATACTTTTTAAGCATAGAGACATGAAAAACATAATGTACTTGCTCAAGAGAAGACAATAGCGCTAATTGATACGATACATTACCAACACGTTATATGATCTCGAAATGACCTATGTAGCACGGTGCTAGCTTGCCTTTGCTACCAAAATGAATGATTCCTCTATTAGCTTTCACCTTCAAAAACACAAAATCACCCACTTTAAATTATAATAGGCATCTTCGTTTATCACTGTAGCTCTTTTGATGATTTTGGGCTGTGGTCAGCCGTTGCTTGATAACTTGAATTTTTTCAGTCGTGTCTTCCACAAGTTGTGGCCCGATAAGTAGGGGTGTTGTCAAAAATTTGAAAACCGAACGAATGAACCAAAATGATCCGAAATTAACTGAAATAATCCAAATCGAAAAAAAATCGAAATTGAAATAAAAAACCGAAACCGAAACCGGGTGATTCGGGTCGGTTCGGGTTCGGTTTTCGGGGTAACCAAATTGGACCGAACGGTCCGAAAGTTAAAAAAAAGTTGGTCTTACAGCTCAAACGGTGCCGTTTCTCATTTTTCACTAAAGACTGGTAAAAAAAAACCTAATTCTCAATTTCTCACTTCTCCTGTTCTCCTATGCCGCACACCCTCCCCATCCCCTCTCTCTCTCAAGCTGTTACATAATCATGGCACACCCAAATTAGTTCCACACTTCCGCTGCGACGCTTCACAGTGCACACCCACGGCACCACACCCTTCGACCTCATCCTCAGCTCAGGTACTTTGTCCAGATCTACATACTATTGCAGATTATTTTTTCATTATACTACTCAAATCTGTATATATATGTATATGTGTGTGTAAATGGCCAAAATAAGGTCTCGTGAAAAGTCCTTCTTCTGGTTCCCGCCGGCAGGTGAGTACTAGTTTGTTGTTCTTTTGTTAAAATCAATTTATGAATGGATTGATTTTATTAGTGTATTTTTTTTCAATAAGAACCTTTGTTTTCCTCTTTAATAAAACAGAGGAATAAATATAAAATAGTAGACAGTGAACTATATACATGTTGCCATGTTGATGCTATTAGTGTACATCGTTAGCACTTAGCTCTCTTAATTACCCTTACTTTATCAATTGTTATTAATTAGCACCAGTTTTTTTTTTGTGTTCTTTCAAATGTGTTCTGGGGAAAAATATTAAAACCCATATATTGATATCAACAATATCAATATTATTATCAACAAACCTCTTTGTAGTTATATAATGAAGAATTAATTAGCGCTGTTTTTTTATTTTTTATTTTTAGTGCAGTTTTTAATAAAAGTTTTAGCAATATAAAAAAAACCAGAATGAGACCGAATAGAACCGAAACCGAATAATTTGGGGAGGGTTTGGGTTCCATAGTTTTGAAAACCGAAACCGAACCGAACCGAAACAGAACTATAAAGTTTGGGGAGGGTTTGGGGTACCCCAATCTCTACCCCGACCGAAACTGAAAACACCCCTACCGATAAGTGCTGCTTCTCCAGCTTTAGTCCAACATATAGGTGAGGGACACGGTCTTCTATATAAGGCTTCATACGTTGCCATTCCGATACTTGCTTAAAAATTATTATTGTAAGCGAATTTCGCTAACGATAAATGGTCGTCTCAACTACCTTGAAAATCTAAAACACATGCTCATAAATATCTTCAAGAATTTGTACGATTCACTCCGATTGGCCATCAATTTGCGGATGGAATGCGGTACTCATCTCAAGTCGGGTGCCAAGTGCACTTTGAAATGCTTTTCAAAATTGTGATGTAAAGCGTGCATCTTTATTAGATACAATGGAAACGGGGACTCCATGAAGGCGTATAATCTCTCGTACGTAGAGTTTAGCAAGTGTCTCGGGTGAATTGGTATCCTTCATTAGTAAAAAATGGGCTGATTTGGTGAGACGGTCGATAATTACCCAAATAGCATTATGCTTCTGTTACGTCCTCGGTAGCCCTATAAGGAAATCCATCGTAATATTTTCCCACTTCCATACAGAAATAGGGAGGGATTGAAGTTCACCGGTAGGTTTTTGATGCTCGATCTTGATTTTTTTGACAAGTGATGCATTTTGATACATAAGTGGCAATTTCTCGTTTCTTTCCCATCCATCGATAAATATGTCGGATATCTTTATACATCTTTGAACTTCCGAGATGGATGGTGAATTTGGACTTATAGGCATCATTTAGGATTTCTCGCTTAATGTCTTTATTGTCCTTCGGTACAAGGATTCTTCCTTTATAACGTACACCACCATCAGCACCAATAGTGTGATGTTCAACTAATTCTCCACTTTCTAACTTCTTTTTAATTTTAACAATTTCTTCGTCTTCAGACTGACTTTGAATTACTCGGTCTTGAATGAGTGGTCGAAGAATGATGTTGGCAAGGAAAACAACATTTTCTCGGTGATCAAAAACCAAATTAAAGTCTTGTAATGCTTGACAAAGTTTCCACTCCCGACACCATAGAGAGGATAAGGACCCTTAGTTCTTTCGGCTAAGCGCATTGGCAACAACATTCGCCTTCTCGGGGTGATATTGCAGAGTGAAGTCATAATCCTCAAAAAATTCCATCCATCGACATTGTCGGAGATTGAGGTCACATTGGGTGAAGATGTACTTCAAGCTCTTATGATCCGTATAAATTTCAAATCACTCTCCGTATAGGTAGTGTCGCCATAACTTCAAAGCAAAAACTACAGCAGCAAGTTCAAGGTCATGGACTGGGTAATTTCTCCCGTGGGTCTTCAATTGGCGTGAACCGTAGGCAATAACATGTCCCTCTTGCATAAGAACGCAACCTAATCCAGTACGAGAAGCATCACAACATAGCACATTACCACGGCCTTGTTCAGGTAAAACAAGTACGGGTGCGGACGTTAGTTGACGCTTGAGTTCGTTAAAAGATTCTTCACACTTATCGGTCCAAACGTAAGGAACACCTTTGTGGGTAAGCCTCGTGAGCGGTGCAACAATCTTAGAGAAGTCTTGAACAAAACGTCGATAGTAACCGGCAAGACCAAGAAAACTTCGAATTTCGGTAACATTTTTCGGACGTTGCCAAGAGGATATGGATTGGACTTTAACGGGGTCAACAGATGTACCACCACAAGATACCATATGGCCAAGGAATTTGACCTCGTCTTTCCAAAAGTCACACTTGTTAAAATTAGCATAAAGATGATGTTCTCAAAGAAGTTAAAGGGCTATACGAAGATGTCGATCATGTTCTTCATCGATACGGGAATAAATAAGAATATTGTTTATAAACACCACGACGAAGGAATCAAGATAAGGTCAGAAGACGCGGTGCATAAGATCCATAAATGCCGCAGGTGCATTGGTCAAACCAAAAGGCATCACAAGAAACTCGAAGTGGCCGTAACGGGTGTTGAATGCAGTTTTGGGAATATCTTCTTCCTGAACCCTTAGTTGATGGTAGCCCGATCGAAGATCAATTTTTGAGAAGCAATGAGAACCACGTAGTTGGTCAAAGAGATCATCAATGCGAGGTAAAGGGTATTTATTCTTGATGGTGACTTGGTTAAGGTTGCGGTAATCAACACATAGACAAACTGAACCATCAACTTTCTTAGCAAAAAGAACCGGTGCTCCCCATAGAGATGTACTATAACAGATAAAACCTTTGGCAATAAGGTCATCAAGTTGGGTTTTCAACTCCTGGAGCTCAGCGGGCGCGAGTCGATAAGGGGAAAAAGAGATAGGTGAGGTATTGGTTTGTAATTCAATGGTGAATTCTATCTCACTGTGAGGGGGTAAACCCGGTAAATCGTCGGGAAAAAATCAAGAAAGTCACGTAGGGTGGGTACATCGCCCGGTGACAACTTAGGTGTTTCGACACTAGTGATACTAGCTAACCAATTTATATAATCTCGTTGTTTCGTACGCGTAGCAAATGAATAAGGGTGGAATTCAGAATTTCTACCCATAAAGGCAACACGAACACCCCAAGGTAAAGTAACAATAACCCTTTTATTATAACAATCGATGACCCCTTGGTATTTCAACAACCAATTCATACCCAAAATAACATCATACAAATCCATATCTAAGATGATAAAGGAATCCTCTATGAAACACTCACGATCAACAAAAATTACAACGGAGTAACTATGGCTCAATCTAACCGGGTCACTAGCGGGTGTACCGACAGTTAAAGGAAAGTCCAACTCATAAGTAGGTAAGCCCAAACAAGTAATGAACGACGCTGAAACGAATGAATGAGATGTACCCGTATCAAATAATACCCTTGCTCCGGTGTTAAAGACAATAAGGTTACCTTCCATGGCAGTCAACTCGATCGGATTAGAAGATTGTGTAATTGAGTAGACACAACCTGATTGGGTGGTTCCATGGGCAAATGAGAGAGATTGAGATGGTTAATTAGTGGCGCTGAAATTTTGATAAGCTTGATACGGCTTTGGATTGGAATTAAAACAAGTGAATCTTGGAGAGGGTCCTCGGAAGTTTCCTTGAAAATTTTGACCACCACCACGACCAGCGAATCCACCTTGAACTCGGCCACCACCTCCACCTTGATTATTACCACCACCCCGGTTGGATACATGGTTATACGATTCAACTGTTTTTGAGTTTTTAAGACATTCAGCCCGTCTGTGGCCTAATTCACCGCAAGAAGTAGAATAAAATTGGTCTTGGGTTCGGGTTTCCATCGGTAATCCGTAAGGAGCTATTCAAAGTTTGAGAATTACTGCTATTTTTCTTGCTTGATTTGGGGATAAATGTTGAACTTTTGGCTTTTCTTTTGTTACCCCTCCTCAAAGGTTCGATTTCATGGTACTCGGCATCCATTCTTAAAGAAGCTTCAACAAGTTCCCTGTAACTATTAAACTTTTGAGACCCAAGATTGATATGATACATCGACCGTAACCCATTCTTGAATCACCTCATCTTCTCTTGTGGGTGGGTATGGAAAGTCTATTCATAAATGCTTAATTCTTCAAACTTCATCCGATAGTCTTCAACAGTTCTGGTGCCTTGAATTAGTTGATCTAATTGAGAGATCTTTTCATTCTTATGGGCATTTGATATATACTCTTGATGAAAAGCGTTAGTAAATTGCCCCCACGTATGAACATCAAAAGTTTCTTTGGTGTGTCTCCACCATAAAGCGGCTCGGTTGGTAAGTCGGTTCGTGGTAACTTGCACTCGGTATCTATCGGGCACTTCAAGATTAACAAGGTGCACGGTGATTTGGTATAACCAACTATCGGCATCTACATCCCCGGTTTTCCCATCAAAAGATGGAGGGTGCATTTGCTCGAAAATCTTAATATATTCAGCGAGAGTAAACTCTCGTCGGTTTGCTCAGTTAATAGTATCTTGGAAAATGGGTTCGTTTTGAGGGATTACCGGTTGATTTTCAATGTGTTGGAGCCCTTGGTTTTGATTTTGGTTTCATGATGCGTTTTGGTTACCCGGCGGGATTACGGTGTGGGCATTAGTGTTTTCATTGTGGTTTTGGCCTTGTGAGTTGGTTACATTTGGGTTAGAAGCAAGAAAAGTTGTAAGACTTGTCATCGCTCTCACCTTATTATCCATTTGGTTCATAAAAGCATTTGGGTCAAAAGTTTGTAGGAGTGGGTTTTATTGCATGGGGCCTTGAACGGGCTAACTTTGTGGAGGTTATACAGCTGGTACCGAAGGTATAACAACTAGTGGTGGCACTTAAGAAGGAGTACTATTCACAGATCGTTTGGGTCTATCTCTACCTTGGGTAGCAAAGGTAGGCTTGGCTTTGCCAGGAGATTTTCCTCCTCTCCCTTGGTCACCCTTCGGAGGCATACTTTCTACACGAAGAAAATAAAAAAAACTTTGTAACAATAATGTGATTATAGAGGATTGAAATATAATAATTGAGCATAAATATTAGAAAAGAAAAGAAGACAAAACACAATCCCATATCAACCCATATTGCGTCCTAATGATGACTTAAACCTTAGCCTCTAATAACAACTTTGTAACACCCCGAATCCCACACCCCAGCGTAGCGGGGATGCTACGGTATCCCCTATAGGGCAGATATAAATTTGGATAATGGACGCACATAAGACCAACTGAAAGTTCCCTAAATATAAATCTTAAAATTATGACACACTTATACCATACAAACTATTGACCAAATCACAAACCATTATCCAACTCATTAAATATAAAAGTCATATATACATAAAACCATAAGTTCTCCACAAAATATTCTTCACTAATATTATATAACCACAACATATTATTAATAAAATCCAAAAGAAACAAACCAAAGTATTTTACATGAAGACTACACAAGATCTAGTTGGTATCAATGATCTACTCTATTACATGCAACCTCATCCTTTCCCCTTTCCCTTGTCATCTACTACACAATCAGATTGTGTACCTGTGGAGAGAAGACGTGAGCTAAAAAGACCAATGGAAACCCAAGTGCAAAATGAAACTAATAATTGAACTATTAAGATTGTAAACAAGCGTAATAAATGAGGCTCCAAAGTATAAGGGAATTCAACAAAGAAAATAATCATGCCTCATTAAACTCATATAAGAATCATAAACAATGTTGGCACTTTGTTAAGGAGTATATAATTTATAAAATCGACACATTTAATTTTATTGTGTAGAGGATAAGTAACCAAATATAAATTTCGGACAAACTAGTAACACATACAAATGAATGGTTACTCCGTAAATGTTAATTTAGTGGTCCCCATTCCGGGGGCTCCTCACCCCGTGACGGTGGCTCCTTTTTCTTGCTTCCGTGCACGTTTTTCGGTCTTTGCATCCGAAGGGCTCTCCGTCCCAACTTACAAACCAACCACAAATACAAGCACAAGTACAATATCCATACAATACACAATTTACATTAAATGTGTCTTTAAACCAAGTTTAGGTACCAACACTAAAGTAAATTCCATAAATAATTTTTAAAGTAAACTTATTCAATTATACCAATAATTTATGGGCAATGTGTACTAGGACGAATTCACTGTTCATCATCAAAACTTGACTTTAAAACTCATATAACAATCAAACTTGCAAATTCATATATCAAATACCATCATTAAGCTAAATACTTGTATTTACCCACAACTTCATAATTCAATTAATAGAAATTTAGAAAATCATCTCTTCTCTAAAATAGCAAATCTAAGGGTCATATGGGTGGAACTCAAAATTAACAATCTAGAGTATAAAACATGTAAATTAGAATAGAGAATAAAAGTTTACTCATGTTCCCACCTCAAATAAAGGATTGATGAAGAATTAAAGTAATTGAGTATGAAGAGCTTGAAGGATCCTTGGATGAATTGAATGATTCAAAGGAAGAGGATGATGAAATCTTGTTGATGATGTTGCTAGCTTGTGATTTATAGTAGTAGAATGGATTTAGTGGTTTAATTTTTGATGAATTAAGGTTTTACGATGAGGAAAATAAAGAGAAGAGCTCTGATTTTCGTGGGTTTAGAGCAGAGAAAAATAAGAAGTGTGTAGAAGAGAAGAGCTTAAGTGGAATAAAATCACCAAAATGCCCCTGTTTTCGCGTCACTGTGCGTTACCAGCAGCTTCGGAGCTAATTTTAAGCTAGTAATTGTTTGAACTGAAAAATTTTCAGTAGGAAGAAGTTTTATCTCTTCGAGTCTTCTTTCTAATGATATAAAGAATGTCAAAATCGGAATTATGAGTGAAAAGATATGATCAAAATGGTAACATTGCACAATTGTCTAAAATATTTTTATTTCTCTATAATTTGTAGGCTAAACATGTAGGAATTTAGAATAGGTTAAATGTATCCGAACAAGGACCAAGATGAATAAAACAAAACGAATTACGATAAAGAGTGTAAAAAGTGGGAACACGGTAATTAAACCCGAACATAATTATCCAGGAAAATAATCTCAAATCATCTCCAACTTATGAAATTTGTATGACAAATATCAAAATAAAAAAAAATAAACTCATATAAAGGTATAAAACAAAGATGCTCATTCTCAAATGCAAATGCAAATGACACGGGTATTACACCAAGCCTGCCACTGAGACTATATCCGAGCCATCACCGGATCAACCTGCCTTATCTCCTACTTCGGTTCTAGCTCTTGGCCTGGATCTTCCTATTGCCGAACATAAATGTATTCATCCTACTCTAACCCTCACTCCATTTATAATTTTATGAGTTATCATCATTTATCTCCACAATAAATTGCCTTTATATCGTTTGTCTCTTATTTCTACACTTAAAAATGTAGGAGCCGCTTTGTTTATTTTAAATTGGCGCCAGGCTATGGTTGATGAGATATCTGCCTTGCATTCGAGTGGCACGTATTGTATATTTTGTATATTTTAAAATACAAAGTTGATAAGGCTTCTACATAATTCTAATTATATGAAAGCTAATTGTATCTTGAAGTTTCTACACGCGTCTACATGAAAATTTTTACAAGATTGTATTCAAATTGGATTTGTTTTCCTTCATTCAAAGTTTATCTTGAAAGTTATCATGAAACTTCTACATAATTGTATTATTCAAAATTAATTAAGATTTCAAATCCACCTCCTTAGCGATTCAAAATTAATTAAGATTTCACATCCACTCCTTAGCATTTATTCAAAGTTAATTAAGATTTCACATCCACCTCCTTAGATCACTTATAAATAGAAAGAGGTACTTGCTTATGGATGCTAAGAATAAAAAGAAAAAGGAGAGGAAAAACCAAGAGAGAAATAACACAACCCTTCCAAAACAAATTTTGTGCCAGAGAAACATATAAAGCTATCCATAAGGGTTCTATATTTGGGTGTGCACCATTATAGAATCATAATTGTTGTATTCTGGGGAGAAGACGCCACAAAAGCCTATTTGACTGGGATATTATCCTAGAGGGGCAAAATCTTCTCTTAAGGACATTGCCCAACACGTCTCGACTATTTTAGATATTTATTTTCGCCTACATCCATTTTCCTTAAACTTCACCAACAATCTTAAGAGAAGATTGTGGATGCTGCTTTAGTTGCAGCTCGTTCGTTGCCAGACACGTCAAAAATTGATTGTTTCGATGCAACTCACTTTCGACGATGGCAAGAAAGGATATACTCAACATTGGATGTGCTGAACCTTGCTTAATATGTCACTCAATTAGAGCCTCAAGAAGGTTCAGAAAACTATGAGGTAACTATTGAGAATTGGAAAAATGACAACAAGGTATGTTGCCACGCGATTTTAAGCATTTTATCTAATGAGCTTTTCAATATTTATTGCTCATACAAATATCCTTATGAAATTTGGAAAAGCTTGCATAAGAAATATGTAATAGAGGATGCTGGAACTCAAAAATATGCTATTGGGAATTTCTTAAAATTCCAACTGACTGAGGATAAAGATATTTCAACTCAAATTAATGAATTTAATATGCTACTTAATGACCTTCAAAATGAACACATAACTCTTCCTGAAGCTTTTATTGCCGGATGCTTGATTGAGAAACTGCCAAACTCATGGAAGGATTATAAAAATAATATGAAATATAAAAGAAAACAAATGAGTCTTGCAGATGTTGTCATACACATCCAGATAGAAAACATAACAGGAAAAAATGATATATCTTCATTATCAAAGGAATTTTAATCCAAAGTCAATATCATGGAAGGGAGTTCTAGCAAACCTTATGGTAATCTTCGCAAACATAACAATAAGCAAAACAGTAAAAATTTGCAAGCTCAAAGTTCGAGATTTAAAAGAAAAACAAAATTTTATGTTTGTGGAAAAGAAGGTCATAAAGCTTTCCAGTGTAAGAATAGAAAAGACAACTAAAAATAGAAAAGACAACAAAAATAATCATCCTGCTAAAGCTAATATAGTTGAGGGATACGTCATTGCGGTTGTTGTCACTGAAGTAAACATGGTAGCTGAAAAGAAAAGTTGGCTAATTGATTCTAGAGCTACCAAACACATCTGTGCTGATAGAGAATCATTCTTGAATTACACACTAATGAGAGAATGAGAAGAACAAATTTATGTGGGTGACTCAAGGCCTACCCTAGTTATTGGCAAGGGAAATGTTCTTCTCAAATTAACATATGGAAAAACCCTCTCACTGGGTGATGTACTTCATGTTCCTGAGATCAGTATAAATCTTATATCTGTGTCTTTGCTTGGAAAAGCCGGTATCAAAATGTCATTCGAATGTGACAAATTATTCCTGACTAAGAATGGTATTTTTTTAGGAAAAGGATATGCTAGTCAAGGACTATTTATGTTAAATGTACAAGATATTATTAATAAAACTACCTTTTCTGCCTACATGGTTGATTCTATTGATATATAGCATGGTAAACTAGGTCATGTGAATTACTCCTATATTTAGAAAATGAGAGATTCTGGTTTACTGTCTAATTTTTTTGACATTAAAATTAATAAATCTGAAATATGTACTGAATCAAACTTTACTAAAAAGACATGTAAATCAATACAAAGAGAAACTGAATTACTTGAGTTAATTCACACTGATCTAGGCGACTTAAAGCAAACCATGACCAGAGGAGGTAAGTTTTATTATGTCACATTCATAGATGACTATTCAAGATACACAAAAGTATATCTATTAAGACATAAAGATGAGGTAGGTGAGATGTTTGCAAAATATAAATCAGAAGTTGAAAATCAACTAAATAAGAAAATTAAAAGATTAAGATCTGATAGAGGAGGTGAATATGAATCTAATATCTTTAATGCATTTTGTGAAGAACATGGCATAATTCATGAGACTACACCTCCATACTCACCTGAATCAAATGGGGTAGCAGAAAGGAATAATAGAACACTCAAAGAAATGGTAAATGCAATGATAATTAGATCTGGGGCACCACTGAACTTGAAGTGGGAAACTATTCTCTTTGCATGTTATATACAAAATAGAATACCCTATAAGAAAACTAGCAAGACACTATATGAATTATGGAAATGTCATGCACCCAGCCTTAATTATCTCAAAGTGTAGAGGTGTCTAGCTAAGTTTTTGATCCTATAACCTAAAAAGAGGAAATTGGGACCTAAAACTATTGATTACATGTTTATAGGCTATGCCTATAATAGTGCGGCTTACATATTCTTAGTTTTACCAAATAGTTTGATTGAAGCTAATACTATTATGGAAACTAAGAATGATGATTTCTTTGAGAATATCTTTCCTATGAAAACAAAAATTAGTAAATCTATATCTTATCATGAACTTAATGAGGAACCTCCTAAAAATTCTGAAAGAGAAGTAAAAGATTACGAAAAAAACCAATTTTAGAGATAATTTTCACACTTTTCTAATAGACAATGACTCGCAAACTTATACTGAAGTAATAACATCCCCTGATTTAACCCACTGGAAAGATGAAATCAAAAATGAATTAGAATCCATCTTATCTAATAATACATGGGAATTAGTTGATTTGCCTCCTGGTGCAAATCATATTGGTAGTAAGTGGGTATTTAGGAGAAAGTTGAGACCTGACAAGTCAATAGAAAAGTATAAAGTAAGATTGGTTGCTAAAAGGTCCTATCAAAAGAAAGATATAAATTATTTTGATACCTTTGCTCCTGTGTTTAGAAATTTCCTCAATTAGAACTTTAATTGCTTTAGCTGCTTTGCATAATTTAATTATTCATCAAATGGATGTCAAAACAGCCTTTTTAAATGGTGAATTAGAAGGGAAAATTTATATGAATCAACCAGAGGGTTATATAGTTCCTGGCAGTGAGCACAAGGTATGCAAGATAGTTAAATCTTTATATGGGCTGAAACAAGCACCAAAACAATGGCATGAGAAATTTGATAAGGTGTTAGTATCAAATAGTTATTTGATAAATGAGGTAGATAAATGGATTTACTATAAATCATTTGATACTAACACATATGTAATAATATGCCTATATGTTGATGATATGCTCATTATGTGTACTAGCTTGTATGTGGTTAATGAGACCAAGAAACTTCTAACTTCTAATTTTGATATGAAAGATATAAGAGACGCTGATGTAATTTTAGGAATTAAAATTATTAAAAAACTTGATGGTCTCATTTTATCATAAGAGCAATATGTTGAGAAAATATTAAAAAAGTTCAGGTATTTTTATTGTAAACCTGTTTCGACACCTTATAATGGAAATACCCAACTTAAGAAAAATAAAGCACATAGTGTCTCTCAATGTGAATATGCCCAAATCATTGGTAGCCTAATGTACTTGATGAATTGTACAAGACTTGACATCGATTATGCTGTGTGTAGATTAAGTAGATATACGCAGTGTCCTAATAAGGAACACTGGAATGCATTAGAAATAGTAGCCAAGTACTTAAAAGGCACCATTGATTATGGATTAAAATTTGGCAAATCTCTGTTAGTGTTAGAAGGGTGAAGTGATGCAAACTGGATATCTTATTCAGATGATATAAAATCCACTAGTGGTTATGTGTTTACCCTTGGTGGAGCTGCAGTATCTTGGAAATCTTCCAAACAAAAGTCTATAGCTCATTCTACCATGGAGTCTGAGCTAATTGCCTTAGAAAAGGCATGCACTGAGGCTGAGTGGCTTAGAAACCTCTTGGCAGATCTTCCCATTGGTGCAAAACCGGCTATTCCAGTTTATATTCATTGCGATAGTCAAACCGTAATAGCAAAAGCTAAAAGTAAGATATATAATGGGAAAAACAGACATATACATCTGAGACACAATATAAAAAAGTAGCTGCTTGAATCTGGAGTTGTATCTCTGGATTATGTGAAGTCAAAGTTGAATTTGGCCGATCCTCTAACAAAACCACTTAATAGGCAGAAAGTCGTTAATACGTCGAGGGGGATGGGACTTATGCCTAGAGCATAGGGTGACAGTGATGGTAACCCCACCTATGTGATTAGAGATCCTATGAAGTAGGTTCATAGGGGTAAAAACAAGTCACTTGTCGTCCTGAGAGTACTATCGACTTTATAATATTTGAGACGTCCTTCCTTATGGTGAAATAGTGCTTTCTGCAGTGAATAATGTTAAGCTTCTGCTCTTAATGGATTCCATAGCCCAAAACTATTTAAGGTGATGTGTAAACTGTAGTACACACTTACTGGAAGTCCACCTATATGAGTGTGGAACTGAGCTGGTTCTTATGAGGACTTAGGCAGGTCTTCTAGAGCACTCATGAAAACCAGGATAGCGCAGGGCCAAAATGCGCAAAACCGCAGAACAACAATATATAGAGGGTACAGTGTGGGTATCATGTCCTCTATTTCACACAAAGGATCTTTGGTTCATAGAAACTTAGTTTCTCCAAGTTCCTGTGAAATAAGATTTGTTTCCCTAAGTATGGTTCATAGCCCGAAAGGCACCAGCACTGACACACTATATTCTTGCGTTTCTCTGGCATAATTTTTGGTGTCTATTTTGTATTTTAAAATAGTGGGGGATTATTGTATATTTTGTATATTTTAAAATACAAAGTTGATAAGGATTCTACATAATTCTAATTATGTGAAAGCTAATTGTATCTTGAAGTTTCTACACGCGTCTACACAGAAGTTTTTACAAGATTGTATTCAAATTGGATTTGTATTCCTTCATTCAAAGTTTATCTTGAAAGTTATCATGAAACTTCTACATAATTGTATTATTCAAAATTAATTAAGATTTTAAATCCACCTCTTTAGCATTTATTCAAAATTAATTAAGATTTCACATCCACCTCCTTAGCATTTATTCAAAGTTAATTAAGATTTCACATCCACCTCCTTAGATCACTTATAAATAGAAAAAGGTACTTGCTTATGGATGCTAAGAATAAAAGGAAAAAGGACAGGAAAAACCAAGAGAGAAATTCCAAAGCAAATTGTGTGCCAGAGAAACATATAAAGCTATCTATAAGGGTTCTATATTTGGGTGTGCACCCTTATAGAATCATAGTCATTGTATCCTGGGGAGAAGATGCCACAAAAGCCTATTTGCACCGGGATATTATCCTAGAAGGGCAAAATTTTCTCTTAAGGACAGTGACAGTACACCTCGACTATTTTAGATATTTATTTTTGCCCACATCCATTTTCGTTAAATTTCACCAACAGCATGTAGGACCTCGTGCCTCTTTCTCCTTGTAAATCAACAGTGACTTGTAGTTAGATTTACATTGTCAAAGTTGAGCCCAATGAAAACGTTGATCGTCTGAAAGCTCGACTATCGAATGTGTTTATGATATTCTTCTCCTTATTATGTAAGATTTTGAGGCCTCTAGGTTTTTAAATTTTTTACTAGTAATAATATTGATTGATATTCATAAACATGCTCTATCTTATATAGCCTATTTTATGTTTTTTTTAGGTAAAATTTATAATCTTTTGGGCTTATGTTGGTGTGCGAACTTTCTTTTTAACTCTAATATTACAAACAATTGGACTTACTAGTATAGAGATACATAGGAAACAAAACATGACAACGATGTTTTCCTGGATTAACTTATTTTAGGTTTGTTTTATGTTAATCACTTTTATATAAAAAAATAAATAAATGTGTTGGAACCACCCCCCCCCCCCCCCACACAACAAAAACCCCTAAAACAAATTTATAATTCTATATCCGCCATTGATTTTGAGGTTTATTTATATGAACAAAAGGATTTAAGGTTTTCCTTTTACATAAGTTTCTAATGATGATTATTTCATGTCATTGACCAGGAAAATTCAGAGCAAACGTTTTTGCAGTAATTATTCCTTCTTGTATTTGCGTTCTAGTCTAGATGAAGGACATAGTTTGGTTGTTTTCCTTAGTCAAGGAATATCTCACTAGTATGGGTTTTTTTGTTTATTTTCTCCTATAGTAAATGATTTAGGTGACTTTTTCTCAGTTCTAGTGAATTTTCTTTTCCACAACATGGTATGAGTTTGATCTGTATACATTTCTTGGAATATGACTGTGTTGATTGGTTTAGTAACATTTTTCACGTGGGGCTTGGGTTTATAATTGAAGACCTATCCATTGTTGGAGAAGACCGATCCATTCCAATCGGTCTTATGTGATTGGGCCATCTTCTCTGGCGAGGCAGCTTGTTCAGTTGCGTCTGTTCGAAAGAAAACAATGTTCGTCTTTACCCTCTCGCTCCCTATACATCCGATTTCAAGACAAATTCGTCTCTGCCTTCTCGCTTCCTTTGACCTTAGTAATGGAGGATTACATGACCCCAATCCACCAAGCATATGCCAATGCAGCAAATGGGAATATGGGCCAGAACAACAACTTATATTTCGAGGGTGGTCAATTCCTTCCTCGGCTCCATGAGGATAACTAGACTGACATTCTTTTTGAAGGGGCTGCGGTTGAAATGGAGGGCCGCAATTGGATGTATTACAATAAGTAAGAACGAAAAAAAAATTCATTTTTATTAATCAAATGGGATGATGATTCTAATAAAGAAATGGATGAGATAGATACCCTAAAATTGCAAAAAAAATACCTTTGAGGCAACATAATGTAATGATATGATATGGAAGAATATTTAAAACAGAGGTGTTAATTAAATTAAGAAGGAGACAAGGATATAAACCAAAGGGTTCCCACAATGGTAAGGACAAATTAGAGACTATGTGGTTAGGCGCACGGTTTAAGTTCGATTCCTGCAGTATAAAATTTTTCTTAGGCCACTGGAGCGTGTCCTAGTGAAAAAAAGAAAAAAAGGACATGGAAATAAAGAAACAAATATATATATGTATGTATATATTGTATGTGTGAATGAATGTCAAAGATAGAAAGAGTTAGTAAGAAAAGGTTATTAATTAGGAATTTTTGTACGAGGCAATTAGGCATAAGGGCTCATTCTAATAATAATATAATTATAATGGATACTTAAAAATAAGCCATGTAAATTAAGGACACTGTTGAAAAAAGATACTAATACCATTTTCTTATAATATTTCACGTCTCATTATGACACTAACAGAAACCAGAAGCCTGGACACCAACCAGAAGGTGTTAAATGAACAACCAGAAGGTGCTAAATGTATTTAGCACCACTTGGACACTAATTAGAATGTGCTAAATGCATTTAGCACCTTCTGAACAACAATCAGAAAGTGTTAAATGCACAACCAGAAGGTGCTCAATGCACAACCAAAAGGTGCTAAATGCATTTAGCACCTTCTGAGCACCAACCAGAAGGTGTTAAATGCATTTAGCATTTAGCACCTTCTGAACAATAACCATAAGGTGTTAAATGCATTTAGCACCACCTGGAGCACCTTTTGAGCACCAACCAGAAGGTTTAGCACCAATCTGTTTCAGCATGAATGGTGCTAAATCTGTTTAGCACCAATCTATTTCAGCATACCAATTGTGTTAAATCAGTTTTAGCAGCAATAAAAAAAATAAAAAAATTGATGAGATCTTCATCTCACACAGCTCCAATCAAATCCAGATCCTTGTCAAGATAAACATCTTCCTTAATCTTCTCGGTCCTCGAAACCTCCATGAACGCCTTCGATTCATCATCAATTGGCCACTCCAGCTCAAACTCCTTCAATTTCATCTATGATCCGCCTTTTCTCCTTTTACCACCAAATTTTGCACAAATTGTAAAAAGAAGAACTGGATCCAAGTAATTATCAAGCCTCTTGCTCATCACTTCTCTCTTCCTTTGAAATTTAATCGTATCCACATCGAATTATGCGGAGTCCCGTTTAAAGAGATCGTCACTGTCATATGAATTACAAAGCTCAAAATCTGAGCATATATACAGGCACAAATTATAATCTACGAGTACTATAAATAAAATGAGTACCGAGATGTGAGGATGGAGGTTGAAGATTGAGAGTACTGTAGAGAAAAAGGTCGAACGAAGCGTCTTTGGATCTCTTCAACGGTGACAATTGGACTCGAAGCTTCATCTCTATTTTGTTCCATTTTTGATGATCTTCTTGCTTCGAGAGTTCATTGCTTGGTTTATATATAAATTGATGGTGTCAAAATCTAGAACAGATAATTGACGACCGACCAATCAATGAATAATGGTGAATTGGATCGTAACTGTGAACAGTGATTGTGAACAGTACCACCGTATATATGAACAGTACAAGTGAACAGCAACTGTGAATAGTACCTCTGTATATGTGAACAGTGATTTTGAACAGTGACCGTGAACAGTACCACCGTATATGTGAACAGTGACTGTGAACAGTACCGGCAGAAACTAATTAAAAATGAAGGTGAACACGAGACGTTTTTGTTAAGGTAGGTTCCCCCGATAGCGCTTATGCTAGTCCGGCAGTACGTCCTCCTTTTGTGTGTGCTTGCTTTGTATTAGCTCAAAGGCAATCAATTTGGATGATAATACAAGCTACCAATCTCTCTCTCTTTCTATAATTTCCTTAATTCTATTTATAAGTATAGAATTAGGATTACAAATATTTCAACAGAATAAATAATAAACTGTGTATGAGAGAGAGCGTATAAGGATTGGTATTTTTTTTGGGGTATGAAAAGAGAGAGTATAAGACCCTCAAAAATTGGCTCGTATTTAGGAAAGATGGATGGATATTGGGAGAGGAGGAAGAGATATTTTTTGGTGTGTTTTGAATGAATGAATGAGGGGGGTATTTATAGGTAAATGTAGAAGGGCAAAAAGGTAAATTTGGTAATGTATATGATGTGCATGCTTAGGTCACATGTATTCTAGAATGTATATGATGTGTATGCTTAGGTCACATGTATTCTAGAATGTACATGATGTGTATGCTTAGGTCACATAGGTAAAAATGGTATTTTACTAGAGGTAAAAAATGGTATTTTACTGGAGGTAAAAATTGGTATTTTATTGGAGGTAAAAGTGTTGAATTACCTTTGTATGCCAATGATAAAATTAGTATTTAACCCCATCATAAATGGTTTATATATATGTAAGAGAGAGAAAGGGGTGAGGGAGAGGGAATTATATCAGGGTATTTTTGTCCATCAACATTTATCATTTTCCTTAAAATAAATTAATATTAGGAAAAGTTTCCTTATTATAAAACCAAATTATGAAATTAGTACTACTTCCCTTTATTAAATATGAGTCCGTCCTTAAAGTTATAAAACATTATGAAACAAAGTCTTATAACCCATTATCTCTATTTGTACGACAAAAAAAGCATTTTTTCTTGGTTTCTCGATGGCCCACCTTAAGATGTCGTTTGCAATCAAACTTATTGCTGTACTTGTTTTGATGTTTTCCTTCTTTCGTAAATCGCTAAATTTGTGCACAACTAATAAATGCGTTTGTTTCTTGACAAAATATTAATTAATTTTACAATTAAAACAATCATTTGTATAATGCTAGAACTGGGGTAAAAGGTCTTATGTGACAATGATTTTTAAAAAAAAATCAACAAATAATATCTTTTTAAAAATAGGGGCCTAGGTATCATTATCGTTCTGAAATAAGTACTTGTTTGTATTATAAAATAATGGCTTTGACCTAATACAAACTTAACTTTGAACAAAATTGTGTTTTGTGCAAACTTAACTTTGCAATTAAAAAATTTAATGCAAATTTGTTTCACATGATTTGTTTATATTTTTTTAATAAGTATATTCTTATGTTTCATTCATAAAACTTTAAAACAACGTCAAATAAATATAAATAAGTAATGTTTTATAAAATAAGGAGCGCAAACTTAATTTTGCATAACTCTGAAAAAATTATTATGCATATTTTATTAATAAATAGGTTTTGAATATGCAATTTGTTAAAATTATTCTAAAGTATCGTCAATTAAACACTCATTTGTAATAATATGCTAAAAGAATGTAGTGCAAACTTAATTTTGCATCATTTCATAAAAAAATACAATTTAAAAATCTAATGCAAAGTTAACTTTGCACTATTTTGAGAGTTTGGTCGAATATAGGCTCTTAATTTACAAAAATATTATTCCCTAATTCTTTTGCAGAAAACTTTTTCAAATAATCCTTGTTTTTCAAAGATTAAAACTTTCAAGCATTGCCTAACCATTATGCATAAGCTAGTTGGGCTAGCACTGATCCTATCTCTGGGAAATTAAAAAGTTTATATATTTGACATTCAAACATTTTTAAAAATAATAGTTTCAAGAATAAATATTTTATATCCATTATATGCTCTCCTTTTTAAAATTTCATTGCAACAAAGATGTCCTTTTAGGGCTTTAATTTTAGACAAAAGGGAGTAAATTGTTATAAACCCAATTCCCACGTGAAAAATGTTACTAAACCAATCAGCATAGACACATTCCAAGAACTACATACTGATCAAACTCAGACCATGTTGAGGAAAAGAAAATTCACCAGAACTGAGAAAAACTCACCTAAATCATTGACAACAGAAGAAAAAAAAATGGAAGAAGCCCATACTAGTGAGATATTCCTTGACTAAGGAAAATAACCAAATTATGTCCTTCATCTAGACTAGGACGCGAATGCAAGAATGAAGAAATGCTGCAAAAACATTTGTTGTCGAAGCCTTAAAGAGGCGGAAAAAACGCATTCAGTTCACAAGGCAGCCTATAAAATTCATCGCTCCTAACATCTCCATTATATAACACGAACTTGTCCCACCAATGCGTCCCACTGTCTTTCCCTTGTTCATCTTCCCCGCGTGGGAGAGTTCGGTCCAATAACAGTCCCACCAAAACAGCCACAGTTGGATGGGACATGAAGATCACAGATATTGTGTCGTTAAACTGCAAATGATTTTACCAATCTCCAATTAAAAAAGAAACAAATAGAGGCAAATTTAAACACTACTAGCTAGAAAATATAACCATGAAGTATTTTACCCATGTAGAATGCGTGTGAACAGGACCGTATCCATGATTTGATTGATGTTCTCTGAAGTATTGTGGAATAGATAGTCCGAGGGAGAAAGAACAGCCTAGAATGAATTTTGTTCTGAAGCTATTCAGGTTACAGAACTGGAGATGTCCAAGACCTGCAGAAGCTGCCCCATACGTAATACACTCGATCAATATTCAACCAGCTGCGTCATCTCATTGTATATTTAAGCAAAAAGTATCGTGAATATACATGCAAAATGACCAAGAGAGAAGAGAGATGCATACAAACATAGCCGAAGAAGATGCAGTACAAAGCTGCTGCAATCGAAAAAGGCATTGACGCAAAAATTGCTCCGAATTTTCCTGGCCAATGACATGAAATAATCATCATTAGAAATTTATTTAAAAGGAAAACCTTAAATCCTTTTGTTCATATAAATAAACCTCAAAATCAGTGGCGAATATAGAATTATAAATTTGTTTTAGGGGTTTTTTTTTTTTTTTTGGTGGGTGGGTGTGGGTGTGTGTGTGTTGGGGGGGGGGGGGGGGGGGGGGGGGGGGGTTTCAAACACATTTATTTATTTATTTTACCTAAAAGTGATTAACATAAAACAAACTCAAAATAAGTTAATTCATGGAAAACATGGTTGTCATGTTTTGTTTCCTCCATATCTCTATACTATTAAATCCAACTGTTTGTAAGATTAGAGTTAAGAAGAAAGTCCGCATAACAGCATAAGCCTAAAAGATTATATATTTTACCTATAAAAAAAATAGAAGAGGCCAAATAAAATATCGCATGTTTATACATATCAATTAATATTATTACTACTCAAAATCTTACCTAATAGGGAGAAGAATATCATAAACACAGCCGATATTTGAATGACTCTTCGACTTCCAACTCTTGTTAGTGCCAATACACCTGCATTTTCACTACCCCATAACAAGAACAGAACATTTTGCAAAATTTAATGAAAAAGTTGAGAGAAGAAGATATATGGCCTTCACCCAATTCATTAACAGCACAAATTGACATTAAAAAAATATAAATTAATAGGAAGGTTTCCAGTTCATTACACTGATGCAGTAGCTCCAGTGACACTACCGAAAATACCATTCAGCAAACTCCCAATCCCCTGAAATTACAGTATTTTAAACTTAAGTAAGTTTTCATGTTAATGACTTGATAAAAGAACACCAGTTGATTGATAAAAATATGGCACTAAATCCTACCAGCCAACCAATGCCACGACTAACAACCGAAGGTGGAACAGGTGTAGCACTACCGTATCTTGATGCTGCATAAAAAGTTCCCGTAGACTGCAGATAACCCGAAGATTAAATACAAAAATTCACAGATTTGGAGACGAATAATATGAGATGTTAATGCCCTATTATGTGACTTGTAAGGATAAAGTCTTTTAAGGCGTGAACCTCAGTAGAAGCAACAAATGAGGCAACTATCATAGCAAAAGCTTCTCCAGCATCAAAAGTGGGAGTACCCCATTGAAATGGATAAGGAAAATAAATCCTGCACGTTAAAAGGATATATTATTTGAAGAAAGTGATTATATCAAATTTCAACTTAGTTCACCAAAAAAAGAAACCTCTCACCAAGGAGCTGCACCAACGAGTCCAGTGTGATCAGTGGGGCAGCTACTTAAAACATCTGGAGATTTGTTATAGACGCCGCACCACGTCAGAATTTCAGCATAAACCCATACAACTGGAATGGAGAACAGCACTGCAAATCGATCGCATATGGGCCTCTTTGATTTTATATATAGAGGAAGATACTGCGAAAAAAATCGTACGAAAACCATCTTCAATTATCAGGCATTCATTTCAAAGTCTAGCAAAAGAAAACAGTAAATCGAAAGGTTAATGAATAATTGAGAACTACTTGCCTGTGAGATGATAACAATTAAAATTAACTCTGGAAGCCCCACTTCAATACATTTTGCTAGCTACAAGGAAAGCAAAAACCGTCTCTCAATAACCAAGTTTATACACAAAATCAAAACTTTGTAACACTAAACCAGTGCAAATTGACATATGTGCAGTCTCTGTGAAAAATCAGTTACTCTTTAGGTTCTTACTGTATAAATGTTAACCCCCATATTTACATGAAAACCCGAAACTCTATTTCTCCTTGAGCTTGATTTCATTACTGTTAAATCATTATTTTTCCATGGGTAGTCGAGAGATACGTATATTTTAGATGCAAGTGCTTACATGATCATACTTGAACAAGCTTAAGATAAGAATTATGGTGTTGAAGAAAGTTGTATTAAGAAGAAAAACACAATAGAATTAAGGACAAAGAGGTGTTACCAATGGGAATCCAAGATAATAGAGACCAAGTCCGGTAAAAGAAACAAGAGGAACAATAGAAAGAGGGCTCAGAAACCTATAGCAAAAGGATCCAATATTTGTTATAGTTAGCCCAGTTCAGTTGAATTTGAAATATTTTTCTCCCAACTGAAACAGAAACATTTAACTTCCACACAGACAAAAAATATTTCACACCAAACCAAACAGGGGTTCGCAAAAGAAAAAGAACCTTACCATAATGCATTACATAGTTAGCTGTATTCGTAATAACTCACTCACCTCACAACATTCCTCCAAAATCCTAGAAAACCAATAATCATCTGGAAACATGAGCTTATAATAAGAGCACCCTGTATCCCTCTCATCGTGTGTGCAAACCTCTGAAGAATGATGAAACAAAAAGTTGAAAAATCACACTATGAAATTACATTAAATTGTACTCTAAGAAAGAAGAAGTGGCTGAGAATCCACCTTATGAGGCTCTTGCAACATTTCATATCTTTTAGCTCGAATAATAGAAGTTGTCGGAATTAAAAATGCGTATGACCCGCTCATAACTAATGGTAATCGAGTGCCAAAAAAGGTCTGCGTTAGTGTGTTCAATCCTGAAACAAAGAGCAAGGTCTGTATCACCTTAGCCCTCTCCAACTGCAATAGGCAAGAACACTTTTAATATTAAATTTGATATGACAAAATACAAATCATACAATGGGAAGAGAATATCAGGAAGCTTACATCGCTACCGCCCATTTGAGGAACTGTCATACTTGGAATCAACACAACAGTGCCAAGACTCAAAAGATAATGCTGGAACCCCAATAAAATCGCTTCCGCTGCATTAAGGAGGAAAAAGAGAAACTACTTAGCATTTCATTTACAAGTCCAAATTAGAGTCAATAAGCCATCTTTTCCAACAAAATTTACAAACAACTAGCAACAAAATGCACTAGAGAAAAACGAACTCCATGGAGGTGGACTGTTGATGCAATATTGAACGCCAGCAAGTTGATCGAGAACGGGATGAGGATGTAATTCCTCTGGCTTCTTATTAGCTCCTCCCCCTCCACCTGATCCAGCCATTGCTGCTGCAGCACACACAATAAGGAAAGAACGAGAAAAGCTTTCTCACCTTACATCCAATTTGTAACTCAAAAATCATGGACCACATTGAATGCCACCTTACTAATGAGAATTGATAGCTACCGTTACAAATGAGAATGTAAATTAAATTTTGAGTATAATAAGGGAACTTTATGGAATTTTTTGTTAAATTATTTACATTATAAATATAAATGAATGTATTTTGTCGGAAATTTATCAGAAAATTTGGAGGATTTTTTGATCCATTTTATAGTTACATAAATTTCAAATTTATTACACAACTATTTCCCAAAATAGCCAAAATTATGAAATGAAATATAACAAATTAATCGTTGTATCTGTTCAATTGCAAAAATGAAATAATGCTAAACATATAAACAAATTGTATAGATATATATCTGTATAGTACATATTTAAACAAAAAAAAATTGTATTTGTATATATTTTTGTAGTAGATATATATATATAAATTATTCGTTATGACTGTCACACATAATTTACATGTTGCCATTTACAATAAAATTTACATGATGTACTATCTAGTTTAAATATGTATAAAAAAAATACACAAACTTTACATTAACATGTATCGTTTGCGTGTATATTCAATTATTTTTTAAAAATTAATTAAAAAATATATTTTAAAGTATATGTAGACTAAAATTAAAAGTATATCACAATTTTTATGGATAACAAAATTATACAATCTGTCTATTATATCAATTATCAATTATTATATATAGTAAAATGCTCTATAAGCCTCCACTGATCGCCACGTGGCATGTATAAATTGAATTTCAATATTTCTCCCAATATATATATAATATAATTAAAGTGGAAAACATACATTAACTAATTAACAAACTATAAGACTCTATAATTATCACCACAAATATAATCAACACAACAACACGTCAATTAAATTTAATATTAATTTACAAACACAAACATTTAAATAATTTTCCACTTTTTTTAAATTTGATTTTAAATTAATTTTTGCCTTAATTCCTACTCATTATTGCTATCCATTAGCAATATTATAAATGTTATAAATACACCACTTTCAAGTAAATTAATAACATCACTTCTCCCTTTATTCCTCTTCCAATTTCATTTGTAACTCTCATATTTAATATTAATTATTTCATTTAGTTTTCCATTTTTTTAAAAAAATTTATTTAAAATTATTTTTTTCCTTAATTCCTACTCATTATTGCAATTCGTTAGCAATACTGTAAATGTTATAAATACACCACTTTCAAGAAAATTAATACCATCACTTCTCTCTTTATTCCTCTTCCAATTTCATTTGTAATTCTCAAATTTAATTATGTTAATATCTCATTTGTAACTCTCATATTTAATTCTTTAAATATATAATTATTTATTTGTAGTTAATGCTATTATGATTGTTCTTAAGATATATATGTATAGATGATAGATATGTGTTTTTCCTACATGTATCTTCTATACATAATACATGCACTAATGATATCTCCTTATTTTATTTTTTTTATATTATTTTCCCTCTCTCTCTTTATATATATTTTTTTCTTTTAGATTATAATTCTTGCATCTCAATTAAAGAACATGGTATAATTTGAGAATTTTACACCTGAAATAATACTAGTGGTTTTGTTCCGTATATATAATTTGTGTTGGTTAGTTCACTATTGAAGAGTTTGATTATTGTGGTAAAATTTTATTTATTTATTTGTTACTTAAATTAAATTTTTTTTTCTTTATTATATATTTTAATCAATAGAAGAAACTAAAAAGCCATTTTTTGTGGTGTTAAAAAATCATTCGTGTATTTGAATTTCTCTCCAATACTATTTTCCCTCAAATTGAAGTGTTTATATAACAATGTAAGACTATTTTTCTTTCTTCCCACAAATTTTATTGTACTATTCTAATATATTCTAATATATTATAAATAAAATGCTTTCCTTTAACTAGAGACTGACACGTGTCAATATTAATTATTTCATTTAATTTTTTTATTTTTTTTTAAAAAAAATTGATTTTAAATTAACTTTCTCCTTAATTCCTACTCATTATTGCAATTCGTTAGCAATATTATAAATGTTATAAATACAACACTTTCAAGCAAATTAATACCATCGTTTCTCTCTTTATTCCTCTTCCAATTTCATTTGTAACTCTCATATTTAATATTAATTTTTCATTTTTTTTAAAAAAATTGATTTTAAATTAATTTTCTCGTTAATTCCTACTCATTATTGCAATCCGTTAGAAATATTATAAATGTTATAAATTCACCACTTTCAAGAAAATTAATACCATCACTTATCTCTTTATTCCTCTTCCAATTTCATTTGTAACTTTCATATTTAATTATTTTAATATCTCATTTGTAACTCTCATATTTAATTCTTTAAATATCTAATTATTGATTTGTACTTAATGCTATTACGATTACTTTTAAGATATATATATATATAGATGATAGATGTGTTTTTCCCCACAACTATCTTCTATACATAATAAATGCACTAGTGATATCTCCTTATTTTATTTATATATATATATATATATTTTTTTTTCCTCTCTATCTCTCTATATATATATATATATTCTCTTAGATTATACTTCCTCCATCTCAATTGAAGAACATGGTATAATTTGAGGATTTTACATCCGAAATAATACTAGAGGTTTTGTTCCGTATATATAATTTGTGTTGGTTAGTTCACTATTGAAAAGTTTGATTATGTGCTAAAATTTTATTTATTTATTTATTTGTTACTTGAATTAATTTTCTTTTTTCTTTGCTATATATTTTAATCAATAGAAGAAACCAAAAAGCAGTTTTTTGCGGTGTTAAAAATCATTCGTGTGTTTGAATTTGTATCCGATATTTTTTTCCCTAAAATTGAAGTGTTTATATAACAATGTAAGACTATTTTTCTTTTCTCCCACAAATTTTATTGTACTATTGCTCAACTTTTTTAGTCATCGAATCTCAAAATATACAATGTTAAAATAATATACAAACGTGAAATATGGTACATATTTCATTGTAAGATTTTTTTTTATCTTTTCAATTTAATTATTAATAATTTTTTTGTTAAATAACCACGCATTGCATGGTTTGTACACTAGTTTACAATTGATATGATAGTTGTCTCACAAGAATTTAAATGTTTTTAAGAAATCACAAACTGATGATTAGAATGCATTGTGGACGGGAGAAAGTAGACTCATTCAAGCTGGCCGTTATCTATTCAAAAAATTTATTTTAATAAGGTACTAAGTAGGCTAATTTATTTAATATCCTAATTTATATGAATTTAAAGATTGTGCAATTTACCATTTACCATTATATAACAACAATTTTAATGATTTGCGTAATATCTAACTAATAATAATTAGCATGCATCGTGGACAAAATTTAGGGATTCATTGTAGTTGTAGCACGTTTTAAGGGGAAATTAGTTTTACACCCCTTAAATGCATCTTAATTAATTGTACGTTAGGCATACCAAGAGATTGAAATTAGTACTTAATCCCTCTTACCTTAAATAGTTAAAATTGGTAATATATTAAGACTAATATACTCTTTTCAATCAAATAAATTGATTCCTAATATTATGAATGAAACTTAAGGCAAGTTGACTATTATAGTTTTCCTTAATTATCTTGATGAAATTCTGCCTAAACTAAATACATTTCAAAATTATTAAATAAGACAATCACGTACAATTCACGTCAAAATTGCAACAGTTAAATTATTCTAAGAATCTTAAATCAAATTTTACAATAGGTGTGTATATATATGTTCATAACCCAAATTCGTTGAAATATTGAGATATGTAAATAAATATACTGTCAAACAAATAAATGGCATAAAGTCAAGGAATCTGTGAAAATAGGATGGTGATATATATGTATAATAATAGATAAGTATGTGTCATTGGTACAATTTGTAGCTGTTTGTCACAATAGTGTATATATATATATATGGTGAGATTGTATCTGTCATAATTATTATGTTTATAATTGTATAGAATCATGTAATATTTATTATAGAGTAAAATGCAGTATCAATAATTGAAAAGAACAACTGTTAAAATAAAAAAGAGTAGCATGCATGCATGCATCGACTGTTTTCATCTACATGCACTGATTCATCATTAACAATGAAGAATGATCGAATTCCAATATATTAAATGAAATATTGAAAACCCCCTAATCATAAAAGACATTAAAACATTGATTGATAACGGTAAATGATAAATTGTACAATCATTAAATGCAGAGAAATTAGGATATTAAATAAATTAGCCTACTTATATATTAATCAATGTTTTGAATATATAATCGGCTGGAATGAGTCTACATTCTCCCGTTCACAATGCATGCTAATCATCAATTAGTGATTTCTCAAAACATTTATGTTTGGTGGGTATTTTTTTTTTTTAATTTTAAAAATTCAAATTAAAATTAATTTTATTTTTACGCTTCTCAAAATTTATTTCACTTTATTTTCTCTCTCTAAAAAAAACTTTTAAAACACCATAACTTTAAATCCAAAAATCAAAATTAGATAAAAATATATATATTTAAAAACTACTTGTCGAGATCTATAAAATAAGATCCATCATGACTATTTTTTTAAAAAAAATTATGAGATTTTTTAGTTGGTTAAAAAAACTCAAACAAAAACCAAACTCACTTTTCAACGTACTTCCAAATTCTACCAAATTCTAAATTTTAAAAACTCAACTCAAAACATTAACCAAACATCACCACTTGTGAGACAACTATCAATTGTAAATTGTATAATTTTGTTATCCATAAAAATTGTGATATAATTTTAATTTTAGTCTACATATACTTTAAAATATTTTTTTTAATTAATTTTTAAAAAATAATTGAACATACACGCAAACTATATATGTTAATGTAAAATATTTTTTTATACATATTTAAACTAGATAGTACATCATGTAAATTTCATTGTAAATGGCAATTATGTGCGACAGTCATAGCGAATAATTTGTTAATATATATATATATATATATCTGCTACAAAAATTTGTTTATATGTTTAGCATTATTTCATTTTTGCAATTGAACAGATACAACGATTAATTTGTTTATATATATATATATTTCATTTTATAATTTTGGCTATTTTGGGATATAATTGTGCAATAAATTTGAAATTTATGTAAATATAAAATGGATCAAAAAAGCCTCCAAATTTTCTTATAATTTTCCAACAAAATACATTCATTTATATTTATAATATAAATAATTTAATAAAAAATTCCATAAAGTTCCCTTATTATACTCAAAATTTAAAACCCTATAATTAATAAAGCAACCTACAGAATTTACTAAATACAAGCCCAAGGGTACAATTTTATTTTTCAACTATTAATCTAGCTCAAAGCTCGAAATTGAAAAATTTATTGATGTCTTTGGTCAAAATGTCAAATTAGGGATGCATCTCTAATTTTCTATCTTATGTATTTTTTGGTACTAAATAGTTTAAATTCTAGGGGCTAAATCCGAGTTCTCTAAAATTTAATTAATTTACATTCTCATTTGTAATGGTAGCATATCTTAAGTACTTATTAATATTCATTAGTAAGGTGTGGTCCATGATTTTTGAGTTACAAATTGCATGTAAGGTGAGAAAGCTTTTCTCATTCTTTCCTTGTGTGTGCTGCAGCAGTAATGGCTGGAGGAGGAAGAGGAGCTAATAAGAAGCCGGAGGAATTACATCCTCATCCGGAGGAAGAGGAGCTAATAAGAAGCCGGAGGAATTACATCCTCATCCCTTCTTAATCAGCTTGCTGGCATTCAATATTGCATCAACAATCCACCTCCATGGAGTTCCATTTTTCTGTAGCGCATTTTTTTGTAGCGCATTTTTTTGCTAGTTGTTTGTAAATTTTGATGGGAAAGATGACTTATTGACTCTAATTTGGACTTGTAAATGAAAGGCTAACTCTAATTTGGACTTGTAAATGAAAGGCTAAGTAAATTTTTATTTTTATTTCTCCTTAATGCAGCCGAAGTGGTTTTATTGGGGTTCCAGCATTATTTTTTGAGTCTTGGCACTGTTGTGTTGATTCTAACTAGTATAATGACTACTAAATTAAATACTAAATTAATTAGCAATAAAATCACGGATATATATATATATATTTATAATTTGTTAAAATTATTCATGATATTATTGCATTTATTTGTTCATCTAAAATTGTAACCTATTTATGGACTCTCCCTTCCTAAATGAATGGTGGAGATCAATCCTAATAAAAGGCCTAGTTTAAATCTCTAGAATATTTTAAAATATTTATAATATTCCATTATTTGTATTATCGAGTATGTACTATAATTATCCTATTTGTACAAATTAATTTTAATTGTCCGTGTAAGTTAATGTAAGGGATAAATTATGACCAAATAATTTAATATTCATATTAGGATCAGTTGGGAGCTACCAATGTAGTCCAACTATAATGACTTATGAAAATTAAATTTAATAATGGATTGAGAATTACAACTCGTGAATTGATGATTTTTATGATTGTAATAATTGCTTTATGAGTATATTTATTTTATTTAGGTATTGAAAATTTGTTATTCCCTAAAGGTGAATCAAATTCCAATGACCTAATAAATATTAAAAGATTAGAAATCTTTCTTCTACGAAGAAAAATCTATTGACCAATATGTTTGATTACATAAATATACTATTTGTATTAATAGTCATATCAAGAATTGTTGTTAGTCGCCAAAGTGGTCCAACTAGAATGTTTAATGACTATTAATTAAATAATAAATCTTATGCGATTAACTCATAAACTACAACTAATCCTTATTATTGTAATGTTTATCACGAGTTTAATGTACATATTATTTAATTTAATAATTATATTACAAATAGTTCGGTAGCCGCCAAATTGGCCCAACTATCTAATGACTAATAAATTTAATAATAGAATTATTAACTATAACACATGAATAATGATGCTTATAATTTGCAAATAATATATTCATAGTGTTGTTGGATTTATTTTTTCATCTAAAATTTATTCTCCAAAGAGAATTATTTTAATGACTAAATAAATATTGAGGAGTTTAGTATATTGTTTGGTTAGGTGCGTATAAGATATCCAAATATATTGTATCTATTTAATTAATTAATATACAACTCACTAAAATCAAATATAAATGCAATTAAGTATCATAATTTGTATTTTATGATTGCTACCCAGAGGAGTACCACAGTTAAACATTATATTTATATTACTAATGTTCGTGTTGTTCATTCAAAGTGTTATTAATGATGTTGAGTTTTATTTTGTTAGCATCATTAACATGCTTAATATGTTTTTAAAAATAACTAACTTCTCAGAACGTTTTGAGTTAGTTTACCTTAAGTGTATTAAATCTTGATTTAGTACTAATAATTGAGATTTTCACTATTGTTGTTAAAAGTGTAAAGAATTAACTTTTCATAAAGTTTTGAAGAAAAATTAAACAAATTAAGTATTATGTTTATGCAAATGATTGTTGCACATAATATGAAAAATTAATGTTCCTCAACTAATGATTGTGTTTATGGATAATTGTATTTTATCACTTATGTGTCTCTTGCAAGAAAGTTAATACCTTATTTTACTACTATATATTTTAATGATTTCTAGTATCAGTGGCGGAGCCAGGAATAATTTTCAGGAGGGGCCAAAAAAATTTTAAGCCAAATCAAACTCAATAATTATATTTACAGACCAATTTTTTACTAAAATACTTCTCCATTCTATTTCGATATTTCGAAAAAGTTAAAAATGATATACTAAAATTAATTATATATTTTGAAATATCTTTTGATATATAATCCAAAAAAAATGGAGACTGTATTTCAAAAAAAATAAAATAAACGGTAGTAAAGAACAGCTGCTTGAAAGAAAAAAGGAATAAAATAAAAACTTAACATATATTACAAACTTGCACCTTCAACTTATAATCTTAATTGCACAAACCCCCCTACGCAAAACCCTCGCCAAACGTTGTTGGCTTGAGTTATTTTGCATTCCCTGCCCCTAAACTTGTAAACTAATTACACAATGGCCCCTCAACTTTCTCTTCCCACACATAAACCCCTATATTCTCTGAAAATTTTCAAAAAGTCCAAGTGGGGCCATGGCCCCCACGTGGCTCCGCCCCTGTCTAGTATCATGTTTGAGTATATTTGTCATGATTATTAAACTTGTTCAAAATTATTGGGATATGAATTTTCTTATTCAATTATTTTTTAGTTCCATGTCTACTATGTATGCCAGTTGTAGAGGAAACAAAGGTTGAGCTGTAAAAAAATAAATTTGTTGATTATTTAATAGCAGGAGAAGTTACAGAGAAAGTTGTAAAATGCCTGAAAGGTAGATTATGTGAACTGACTCTTTGACCAATCCACAAAAATAAAAGTTTAGAACTTATTATATTTTGTTTGAAAAACTAAAAGTCTTGAAAAATTAGAGAATAATAAGTCCATGATTTGAATGTTTTAATCAAATTTAATATATTTTTCCTTTAAGTTAGTAGATTGACTCGGTCGAAATGGCTATTTTTCAAGCCAAAATTGAAATGAGATTTTTGCAACTTAGAATAAAGAAATTATTACTAAAGTCATTGTGATTATTTTATTTTGATACTAGTGATTCAAATTTTATGATTATTTAAGTTTACATGATTTGATTTCTCTTTCCAAACATAATTACAAAGGTATAGCTCATTTTAATTTGAAAACAAAGATTTTACCTAGTTGTTCAATAAATATCATTTTGTTTGTTTTATGTTATTGTTAACGGTTTTAAAAATTATAAGTTTTAAAATATCTTTTAATTGAAACCATTTGGCTTTACTTCTTAATTACTCCCTCTGTCCCAATTTAATTGTCCACTATTCCATTTTTGGATGTCCCAAAATAATTGTCCACTTTTTATATTTAGCAAGTCATTAATTAGAGCACTTTTTATTATTTTCAATATTACTCTTTAAGCTATCACTACTTTTTTTATTGTGGGTCCCGCCACCTTTTTTTATTAGGAGAAAAGTAAAGGTCATTTTTTGAAATAAGTCTTTTATCTTAGAGTAATCATTATGTCTCCTTAATTTTTAGTTTTTCAAAGTTGGACAATTAAATTGGGACGGATGGAGTAATAATTATTGATGGTGTCAAAATCTAGAAATAGATAATTAACCAATCAATAAGCGAATATCGGTGAATAAAAAATAAATGCGGCGCAATGATGAACACATGACTTTTTTTTTAAGGTAGGTTCTCCCGGTAACGCTTATGCTATTCCAGTAGTACGTCCTCCTTTTGTGTGTGCTTGCTTTATATTAGCTCAAAGGCGATCAATTTAAATGATAATACAAGCTACCAACTTCTCTCTCTCTATAATTTCATTAATTCTATTTATAAGTATAGAATTAGGATTACAGATATTTCAACAGAATAAATAATAAACTGTGTAGGAGAGAGAGTGTATAAGGGTTGTTGGTATTTTTTGGAGTATGAAAATAAAGAGTATAAGACCTATTTTTTAGGGGTATGAAAAGAGAGAGTATATGACTCTTATATTTCTTCTTGAATTGGCTTGTATTTATGTTGCCAATGGCTTTATATCTCTTTGATGAGATGGATGAATCTTAGATGAGAAGAATTGTGTGTTTTTGTTGTGTGTTGAATGAATGAATGCTGGGAGGTATTTATAGATAAATGGAAAATGGCAAAAAAGTAAATTTGGTAAAAATGAAGGGCAAAAAGGTAATTTTTTGTGGAGGTAGGTGAAATGTGGTAGGTGTAGTAGGTGAGATGTGGTAGGTGTGGAGGTAAAAATGAGATTTTACCGGGGGTAAAAATAGAATTTTATTGGAGGTAAAAACTGTTGAATTTTCTTAATTAATATTTAACCCCATCAATTATGACTGAGAAAAATTTGGTTGATTAAAAATAACTTTCTTATGGTATAAAAGATTTTGTAAAATACTCAATTGGGTTCTTCAAATCCTTGATTTTACTAATTATATGGGTACATGGATTGTATTAAGGTCTCGTGTGGTTCACGGAAGAGAAATCTGTGAGGATCAAGCGCTTACCACTGCGCCAAAAGCTATAGCTGTTAGCGAAGGCGCAACTTTATTTCCTTGTACCCAACGACCATTAGAGCATCATGGCATTAGATAACCTGCACACCGGATATACCCTCCGGATTCACCACGGATAGGAGCGCAATTGTGGATTTACCTCCAACAATCCCCCCCCCCACAATGGCGCGCCCCAGGTATCGAACCCCTGACCTCCTCTGATACCAATTGTGAAGGCCTCCATCTTACCGTTAGATCAAAACTGGACAAAAATTGAGCGAATTTTAAATGTAAAATAAAAATATTTTTGCAATTTAACAATTTAGTTCCAAATAAAATTCTAATGATTTTAGAACCTCAAAGATATGTTTCTAAGATACCTATTTTATTATAGCTTAAAATATGATCATTTAAAATTAATATGAATTTATTTTGAAACTCGGTTTTTATAAAATGATGTTTTTCAAATAAATTCAATTTCAAGCTAGTTTGAATCAATCTTTAAAAGATGTAAGAATATGTTTGAGCTATAAGGATTTGATCAGTAAAGTATCTTTACATAAAATCTAAGCACTCACTCCATTTAATGATAATTCGAGTCTTCGTGATGCTTGATTTTCTTGTGCGTATCTTTACTTGTTTGATGTTCTTGATCCTTTCTTGGTTTTGATAACTTGTAGAACATGTGGAGATCATTCTTATGCATATCTTCACTTGCTTGATAATCTAGATCTTTTCTTGGCTTTGTATAACACATGTATATCACTTGAGTTCATTTCTTGTGAGTAGAGGCGTTTGTAAAGCTTGTGTGAGATTTGCTTCGGTTTGAACACTTGGTCAGAAGATATATCGGTTAAAATGGCTATCATCATTGGAACAACCGAGTTAAATAACACTTTAGTAACTTATTGTAATTATCAAAATAAGATTAATTGACTTTAAGGTCAACAATCTCCCCCTTTTTGATGATGACAATAGAGTTAATGTGTGTTTATAAAAAGATAATAATTTTAAGCATATGAATAATATGCTCCCCCTAAATAGGTGCATAGATAAAAATGTAAATGAATAATATGCTCCTAAATTACACATGATTGATTTATTGTTATTATCAAAATAAGATTAAGACCTTAGGTCAACAATCTCCCCCTTTTTGATGATGACAATAAATTAATGTGTGTTAATAATAACAAGCATAAATAGCATATAAATATAAATGAAAGAAATAGTTTAATAGTTAAAACTTAAATATAGTCATAGTACTTAGAGTGTGTACCATTATCACTCTTTAAACTTGGCTTAAAAAATCACACACATCACACACATTATTTCTCCCCCTTTGATATCATCAAAAAGGAGTGACTCTTGAGGTTGTGGTGAATTGGACTCACGTATACGTCACCTAATGGATCGTTTTGAGCTGCTGAAAAAAAATTGGCTTAAGCCAACAAGCTATTTTTGAGGATAGCATGCTGTTTTACTGCTCTACAATCATCAAAAATCTGCTGGAATGTCAAAGTTCTTTGTAAGAGAATTGCTATAACTCTTTGTAGAAAACTCCGATTGATGCACCGTAAATTGGGTTAGAAAGTAGACATATAGAGATTTTCAGAAATATATGGTAGAGTACCTATTTCTCAGCCAATTGGTACAGTTTTAGCTGTGAAGTTGTACCATGTCCAATTTTCTGCACATTATTTTGCCATTTTTGTTTTTTTTGTTTTTTTTGTTTTTTTTTTAATGGCTCAATAAAATGTCAAAACACGAAATATAACATGCAAAAGAAAACAAGTATGGATATTAAAGACATAAAGCATTTAAAAGTCTTACCACAATATTTAAAGTCGGTATAAAAAATCTTACCACAGCATTCAAAGTTATAAAAAATCTTACTGCAGAAAAAAAATCTTACCTTTTACCGCAGCATCAACATTACGCACATTTTCTCCCCCTATGTCAACATCAAAGAGGGATCTAGACCGTGCTAGGGCGGTGGACTTTAGATGCACGCGGGGGGCGCTGTATTTTTGATCTTTTAGGATGATGACAGCTTTTCGTTTTCGGGATTCTTTTAATTGCTAGATGCCTCTTGTCCCCTCTTTCTTGTTGTCTTCTTCGAAATCCATTTTCTTCTTATAACTTTTATAGGAGGTACCGATGAGTAAGGGAAAGCAAATCACAAGTATGCCAAATATCTTCTGTTGTACCGGTTCGTCTTGTGCTGCTTGCACTTATAAACGCAATAAATGTCAGCCATGGTGTGAATATGCACAAATTTTTATGGATGTGATTAGTCGTCAAGATTATCGTACAATTTTCACCGCTTTTGGGGTAAATAGTGTTGCAAATATTTTAAAAGATATTCCTGAACATCAATATCTTTAGACTCTCTATTCATTTCTTTTTGAAGCTAAGGCGAGAGTCGAGAATCCCAGTAAAGGCTGTACTGCACTTATTGTTTCTCTTGAACAGAAGGTACAAGAGTTACAATCACGAGTGACAGCGTTAGAAGCTTTGCAATCACGAGTGACAACATTAGAGGCTCGATTAGGAGAGTCTTCTAGCGCTAACCAATGCTTTTCTTTTGCTCCTCCTAGAAGTTCTACAGGGCTCCTATCATTAGCAGAAAATGTTGCACCTGAAATTCTTCCGACTACTGGAAATCTTTCAGACCATGGTGCTTTTCGAACTAATGTGGGTTTGCCGGCATATCTGACTCTGTCAAATTACCAAGCTGCTTTGAAGGGCCATTCATCACAATTTTCTCAAAGTGGTACTATTGCGGAGGTTGCCGAGCCAATGAGTCCTGATTGGACAGCTCTATTAGATATGGAGCATAATTTTGTTGATTATTCTTCTTCTAGTCTCGATGCTGTTTTGAATTTTGATGCTGATGATCTTCAGATTCTGTTCCCTTCTTTTCTTTGAAAGATAAATAATAATTTTTTTAGACTGCAAAATTATTGTTAGTTTATAATAACATGCAAAATGAAGACTTATGTTGTTTACCAAGTTGACAAGCATCATAAATTCTATCTTTAATAAGTTTAGTTTTAGGCAATCCTTTAACTAATTCCATTTTAGATAATTTGTGAACTAAATCCATATTAGCATGAACTAATCTTCTATGCCATAACTAAGAAACATTATTCAATACGGATAAACATTTAACATATTGTTTAGATAAATCATCAAGTTCAAGAGTATATACGTTATTTGATCTATAAGCAACAAATAAGATAGAATTATCACTAATAATTTGAATAATGCAACATTCGGATTGAAAAATAACTTCATAACCTTTATCACACAATTGACTAATACTAAGCAAGTTATCTTTTAAACCGTCAACAAGTAGAACAATATTAATATAAGAAGATTTCTTACCAACTTTACCTATACCAATAATTTTGCCTTTGGCGTTGCCTCCAAATGTGACGTTGCCTCCTTGTTTAGGAGTTAGACTCAAGAAAATTTTTTTTTCCCGTCATGTATTTCGAGCATCCACTATCCAATAACCATTTTATTTTGCTAGCCTTTGCTCTAAGGCAAACCTACACCAAAATCTTAAGCAACTTCTCTTTTGGTACCCAAAATAAGTTGGGTCCTTTGGGGTTAGCATACATAGTGGTTCCTTTAGGAATCCAAGCAAGTTTGTTCTTAGCAAAATTCTTTTCTTTGTAATAACAAGAATGTGCACTATGAGTATTTCTTCCACAAAATGAGCAAAGATTAGTGGGATTATGTGGTGTGTATGTTTTGAAAAAAAATTTGTAATCCTTTTGGTTATGGATTTGATTGTAACCCAAACCGGTTTTATCAAAGACACACCTTTGTACTCCCAATAGTTTATCCAAGTTATCTTTTTCATTTGTGAACTTGGTTAGACTATTAGTTAAATCCTTTACTTTTTCTTTCAAATCCTCATTTTCTAGTACAAGTAAGTTTGAAGTCTCCTTTTCGTTTCCCTTTTTCAAATAATTGATTTCCTTTTTAAAATCAATGTTTTTCTTTTTTAAAGTTTCACATTTGGTAGAAGTAATGGAATTTTCTTTCTTGAGACTTGCATATCTTTTTGAGAGAATTTTAAATTTAATATGTAATTCTTCAAACATGGTAAATAATTCATCATATTCATTATGCACACTTTCATTATCATCAAAATTATCACTAAATGAGCTATAATTAGAATTTACCTCATCTTCTTTTGCCATAAGGCAAAGATTTGCCGTTTCCTCGTCGCTAGAATCGGCATTGGACTCACCTTCTTCGGAATCACTCCAAGTACCTTTGAGGGCGTGTCGTACTTGCTTGAAGGCTTTGTCTCTTTTGTCTCTTCTTTCCTTTCTTCTAACCGGGCAATTTGTTTTGAAATGCCCTGGTTCATGGCAATGGAAACACTTCTTTTCTTCTTCATTTTCAACTCTTGGTTGAATAGATCGATCATTGTTCCTTCTTGATGACGGATCAAAGTTGTTTCCTTTACCTTGAAATTTCTCTTCTTGGCTAGAAATTTTATGAATTTTCTAGAAAGAAGAGCCATATCCTCGTCTTCTATCATCAACTCTTATCATTATAGTTGAGTTGCTTTGAGAGCTAGAGACTTTTTAGCTTTTGAATCACTTTCTTCTTCTCTTGCCAATTCCTTCTCATGGGTTTTAAGTGAACCCAATAGTTCATCCATGCTTAGCGTCTTGAGATTCTTGGCTTCTTGAATAGCCGTTACTTTGGGTCTCCATTTCTTGGGAAGAGTTCTAAGAATTTTTCGAATCTTATCCTCATTAGAATATTCCTTTCCAAGAAGATCTAAAGCATTAGTAATAATAGAGAACCTACTATACATAGAAGCAAGTGATTCATTAGGCTCCATTTTGAAAAGTTCATAATCATGAACGAGCATATTAATATTATCATCCTTAACTTGTGAAGTTCCTTCATAGGCAACTTCTAATTTATCCCAAATTTCTTTGGCGGTTTTACAACTAGAAATCTTGTTGTATTCATTTATAGTTAATGCACAATGTAGAGCATTCAAGGCTTTAGCATTAAATTGGATTTTCTTAATATCATTTTCATCATATTCGGAAATAGATTTAGGAGTAACTTTACCCTTTTCATCGGTTTTGGTAATTTCATAGGGTCCAATGAGTGTAACTTTCCATTGTTCAAAATCACTAGCTTGAAGAAAAGTACACATAAGACTTTTCCAATAACTATAATTTTTGCCATCAAATAGAGGCGGTCTAGTGGTGGAAGAACCTTCGTTGATTCCGGTTCCTTTATAAATAGACATGATCGTAAACTCTAAGATTGTTAAATCAAAACAAGAGTACAACCTCTGATACCAATTGTAGGTCGGAAAATACCCTAAAGGGGGGGTTAATAGGGTTTTAAAAACTTAATGCGGAATTAAAACGTTTTTAAATTATTTTAAGCAAAGCAACTTAATTAAATAAGTTTATCAAGGAAAACAATCAATTAAATAATCAATCCCAAGAATAAGCAATAATATAAGCAAATTCAATCAATTAATATAACAAATAAATAAAGAGATTGAGTAAGAAAGATTGAACAAATTTGAAGTCGAAGATTTTTTGTCCACACGGTTCAGCTTGTTCCCCCTACTCCGCGCTCGGTTAGTTCCCCGAGAATTTCCACTATAACCGATCTCCTTCCGGGTGAAGATCAAACCTCTACAAGTGTATTCTTCTCACACACTCTTACAAGTATTGAAACACCACACCCTCAATACTCTCACAAGAAATCCCTCTTGCTATTCTATGAGATACACCTCTCACAAATATGATTTAAATAAGTTTTGGTGGCTAACACCAATGTACAATATCTCTCTTGTGTATAACAAAATACAAATGAAGCTCACACTAAGAGATATCAAAATTGATCAAAGTATATAGCTCAAAAATGAAAGATTAATCAATTAAATGAATTGAATACTTGAATAACTTTGTATATATGTAAATTGTGTTTGTAGAATGATTCAAGTGTGTAAAACATGTCTA